>CM062819.1:1337563541-1337858788 GCA_031772625.1 Pinus tabuliformis | reverse complement strand
AAAAACAGAGATCAAGTCAAAAAAAATCTGAGCCTTGTAAGGGAGTTTAATCTAGGTATTGGTTATCCAAAGGGAAGATATAAGAAGGGGGCTTGTGGGTCATTTGGAAAACACACCATGCAAATACTCAGTTGCCCAAGTAAATTGATTTTCTCACTGGTTCGAAGTTCGGCAACAGAAAATCGATTCAAAGGGAGAGTTGCAGGTGGAGGAGAGACAGAGAGGGTCCAGCATCAGTGAGAGAGAGGGACAAAGATGCAGAGACTAAAAGGACAGAGCTGGCAGATTGACTCTGATAAAGGTAGCACTGGCTTGGGTGAAGCAGGCACTGTGCAGGCCAGTCCAAGGGGCCAGAGAGAGTGATGTTGGCAAGCTAGAGAGATGTAGAGGGTGGAGGAACTTCTCTCTCGAGTTAAATACTTGTTTAGGAATGTCTGTAAATTTTTCTCAGAAAGCCTTGTTATAAACTGCTGGGTGTAATTTGTACATGAAGATTTTTGCTGAAGAATAATAAAAACCCTCATCTGCTACACGATTTTCCCACATTGGGTTTTTTTGGGTACAATTGTCAAAAAATAATTGTGTCATTGTGATTGTATTTGTGCCAGCATTTTACTTACATTTACTTTCTGCAATGTTTTAATTGTGAAGGTGGCAATAGAATATATTTCGATATTTGTTATAAGAATACAGTAGATAAATTATTTATGAGGTAATAAGTAGAAGAAATAATATTAATCACTGCAGTAGGATTTATATTTAGAAATTCTCACATGGTATCAAAGCTACAAGGAAACAGTAGAGAGAAGCTGGAGGATCCAACGTTGAGAAGAGAAGGGAATTCGAAATACCTGCAGGGGCAGAAATTCGAATCTCCCAGAGGATTGCGTAGTTCAAACCAAGGAGATTGGATTTCGTGGGAAAACTCTCTCTGAGAGAGTCGACAAAGAGGTAAGTCATTTCCAATCGAAATTTGTCAGTGGTAGAAGGAGAAACGCAGCAAAAGATTCAACAAGAAGGATTATCTTAGGTGGGAGGCAGTTTTTCCTATAGTAGTTGTTGGGATACGTTAGCGTCAGAAATTGACACAATATGGATACTCAAAGTGTCTCAGATTTATCTACCAGATTAGATGAAGAATTTGCATGCCTAGCTAATTCAGCATCAGCGGATGTTTGGTACATTGATAGTGGGGCTTCAACTCATATGACTGGAGTATGAGAACATTTCTCGAGCTATCAAGAAGAACAAATGGACTTCCAAATAACTATGGGAAACAGAACGAAATGTACTCCAGTAAGGAGAGGCACCATAGCTTTTCAAACGGAAGCAGGGACCAACATCCGAGCCACCAATGTTCTGCATGTGCTAGGATTAGGAATGAATTTAATTTCAGTGTCCTAGTTACAAGACAAGGGATATGATGTGGTGAGGGCGTTGGTGCAGTATTGCCTCAAGATGGGCACCCCATCGCTTTTGAGAGTTGAAGCTCCTTCCGCATGAGAGGTTGTATTCTATTTACAACAAGGAGATGTTGGCCATCATGCATGCATTGGCCAAATTCTGGCAGTATCTGGTGGGCAACAAATTTCGGGTGAAAACTGATCACAATAGTCTTCGCCATTTTATGGGGCAGCAAGGCCTCAGTGACAAGCAGCAAAGGTGGGTCAACAAGGTGTAGGCCTACAAACTTTGATATTGAGTATGTCAAGGGCAAGCACAATGTGGTAGCAGATGCATTATCCAGGAGGCCTGCAACACTTTCACTCATGAGCATTTGCCATGATTGGAAGGCGTAGTTGTTGGTGGAGTACTCCAAGGATCGGCGGGCATGTGAGATTTTGGAGGGTATTCACACTGATGAGCGTTATAGGGTGATGGCTGACGTCATATACTACAAGGGGCGCATATTTTTGGTGTCGGGTTCACAATTGAGGGAGAGGATTCTCCATGCAGCTCATGACTCTCCACTATCAGGGCACTAGGGGTTTCGGAAGACATATATGATAGTTAGAGAGTGATTCACATGGAAGGCCTCAAGGGGGACGTACTGAGATATGTGCAGGAGTGTGAGGCTTGCCAGAGGAATAAGGGGAATTTTATCACGGGGTTCCCTACGGTATAGGTTAGAGATTGTATTTATGTGGTGGTGAATCAGTTGACCAAATATGCTCACTTCTTTGCCATTCCGACACGGTCAGAATCAGAAGTAGTCAAGTTGTTCTTCAGGAGGTCTTTCGCTTGCATGGACTCCCTAAGACCATAGTCAGTGACAAAGACAACCGTTCATGGGGGCATTCTGGCAGGAGCTTTTCAGATTAGTGGGCACTGAACTTACCCCCAACACTAGTTACCACCTGCAGACCGATGGTCAAACTGAGAGGGTCAACAAATGGTTGGAGGGCTATCTTCAGAACTAAGTGACCGGGCAACAGAGAGCATGGATTTGGTGGTTACATTTGGGCGAGTACTGCTACAACACCACCCATCACATGTCCATTGGTATGTCACCTTTCCGTGCCTTGTATGGTTATGATGCTTTGTCTTTTGCTGACATTGTTTTTGGAGACAGTCGAGCCCCAAAGGCCAAAGATTGGATCCAAGAGAGCCAAGATATCCTCAAGGCTCTCAAGGATAACTATTGACAACAGAATCAATAGAAGATATAAATATGGAACAAGAGATTGAGAGGCAGTTTGAGGAGGGGGACTTGGTTTTTCTACGGCTACAGCCATATCGCCAGTCTACATTGAAGCAGAAGGGGGTCGAGAAGCTACAACCACGTTTCTATGGGTCGTACAAGGTGACTAAGAGAGTTGGGGGGTGGCCTATGAGTTAGAGCTTCCACCAGGGAGCAAGATTCACAATGTATTTCATGTCTCATGCCTCAAGAAGGTGTTGGGGCAACAGGTGACAACAGCTATGGAGTTGCCTCCACTTGATGATGAGGGGCATCTATTCTGGAACCAGAAGCCATTTTGGAGACTAGGGAGAGGAAGTTGAGGAGCAGAACTATCAGGGAGTACTTAGTATGCTGGAGGAGCTTGTCGGATGAGGATGCCACTTGGGAAGGTGAACACATACTTGAGCATCCAGCGCTGAAGTTGCTTGGGGACAAGCAACATTTGGGAGGGGAGGATTGTAATGTCCCTTCCTAAATTAATTTGTCTCAAGTTTATTTCCACAATTTTGGCATTTTTGGTGACCATGGGACCCACGAATTTTTGGAGAAAGACTTAGGAGAAAAGGGAGGCCGAAATATTTTGCTAGTGGAGCGTGGGGCCACACACAGGGGAAAATGCACTTGCCAAGGAAGGAATTTGAATAGCCAAGGAAAGGGAGTCGAAGAGCTTGTTGGAGGGGCCCACGTGGGAAAAAGGAACTCACAAATTATAAATAGGAGGAGCTCAGCCTCATTTGGCAGTCTTTTATCAATCGAACTTTCTATCATTGCTCGAGCTGCTTAGCCGGGTCACATTGTTGTTCAGCATCAAGTTTTCCAAGTGGAGAGCTCACCCTTGCTTCGGGGAACTTCAAGTGCCACCCTAGGGAGATCAAATCGTATTACTTTGGAGAGGAGTTTGGAGGGATTCAGAACTAAAAACTCAACCACTCACTCAGCTAGTGCGTAATCGAGGAGGATGTAGGAGGGGATAACGCTTGGTGCATTTTAGCTGTCTTCCGGTAGTGTTTTCCGGGAGAAATTCGTTATAGGAACTTCAAGGAGACATCAGCCTAATTGAGGAGTTTTGGAGCAAGAGATTGTTGATTGAAGGCAACATGAATTGGTGCATCCAGGGCCAACGTAGAAGTTTTTTGGGCACACGTGGGAGTTTGTGGGAAGAGTTTTGGAGTTGGGTTTTGCCAGGAGAAAGGAGGAGAACTTTGGGGCAATGAGACTCAGCATTTTGAGCGTGATTTCAGGGCCTTCTCTGGGAGTTTGCAGGCAGGCCGTATTTCCCAGTTGTTGGAGGAGGACGTGGTAATTGGAGCTGAATCTCGAGGGTCAGAACCAGACCAAATCCTTTCTAGGTTTTGGTGGGTTATTTGCAAGGAGCTTGGAGCTAATTTTATAGAATTTTATGAGCATGGGAAGTGGGGTTTTCAGCAAACAGTGTAGTTTTCTGGGGCAGTGCAGAGCATCATTGGAGCAGCTTTTTCTTTCATCTAGGCTTGCTATTTTATAACCTAGGTCTTGTCAAGCTTGCCATTGAGGCAAGCCCGAGTGCACTCCTTCCATACCATTGTACTATTGCTCCAATCACTTAATAAAAGGGCTCACCTAGTTGATATTTCTGGACTTTTAATGGGTGTTCACTGAATGTTTTGAAATTTTTTGTTGCATGTATTGTTTTTATTTGCATATCACTATTTTTCCAAATTAGGATCATTACATCTTCCCACGATTTTTCTATCCCTTAAACTTCTTATTTCCTCCTTTCTTCTTGACATGAGCAGAGTAGGCATTTGCAACATTTTCTTCATTTTATTGTTTACCTTCTACCAAGGAAAGACAAGCTTCTTCTTGTATACATGCAAACCACATTTCTTCGAAGGATGGAGAATTCTTCCAACTGCTAATTCCAGCTGCAAAGGCATTCCAAGGCTTTGATAGTCTTAGGAGAGAAACAATCACAAGTTCTTTTCCAAGGTCTATCTCATCAATTGCTTGTAACTCATCTTTTATACGGGAAATTCTTACAAAATAGGAAGACACTGTATCATCCTTTGTCATTTTGACTATTCGAAGTTCATTCTTTAGACTTGCTACTTGTCCAATATTCTTGATTGTAAATAACTTGGAGAGAGCCTCATACATTTTTATTGAAGAATCTAGCATGGATATGTAGGGAATCAAGTTATCTTTAACTCCATCCACAATTAAGTTCATGGCAATAATGTCAGTTTCTTTGTACTTCTCCTTTCCAACATCATCTGTAGGTTCCTTGACTTTTCCTTGTACAAATTCCAATACCTTATTCTTTGCAAGATGAGGTCCATCCTTGTTTTCCATGCTCTAAAATTAGAGGCTCCTTGAAGTTTGTTCTCAGACTTCATTGATGAGACCATAGATAAACTTGTCAATGTTACCCTTGATATAGGTTTTTGTAATGTTCCAAATGCAGAAAATTTGGAACAGGCCTTTCACATAAAACTAATCATGCATTTAACAGAAGATTGCCATGTAAAATTAAGCAAAGAAAGCACTGCAATCCATAACACCATGAATAGAAAAATACTCAGCTTTATTATATTAGATAAACCAGTGTTTTACATGCACATACAACCCACATAGCTGAGATGAAAAGCTGGCCTCGGATAAATCTACAATAATGCCGCAAATCGATCTCCAAACCATAACTTAAAAACAATACACTGCAACCTGTGAACCCTAGATGGATTCACCAAGGGAAGAGATGGGTGCTCGCCCACTCTCACTGAATCACCCGAGGGTTTCTGTCCTGGGGCTACTATTGGAGTAGAGAACTGGGTTCTCAACCTCACATACAAGAAATAATATTGAAACCAAGTTGTCCTCCAATGATCTCCTCCTCCTCTTTTATAGATTTGATGGACGACTCTAGAACCTTTTGTTTTATTATTATTTTAATCATGGAGCACTTTTCCCTCTTTTATTTCAATTAAAATATTCTTTTTAATGCGGGAAAAGGGTAAATTGGCCACCATGTCTCCTCAGGTCACTGAAACTCACATCTAACCATCCCATCCTGTAGATCTTCCTATTCCGGTTCCAACGAGCTATTACACTAAGGTGTCCACCAATTAATCTCCTCGGAATGCCACCTCGAGCATAATTAATTAAGTTATGCCCAATAATAATGTTGATTTCTGAAAGTTGTCAGAATGCGACGGAACAAAAGGCAAATTGTGCGGATGATGGAATATGCCAAGCGAATGCCATCAAATCCCATAAAAACTCCTCAAAACTCCATCAGAACCCCTGATGACATAAACCTGCTCCACTGACCTAGCCATCTCCTGCCCTGGAAATCCACCCTGGCTGCACTATGAAGAAGAATAAAAATGGGGACATGACAGTCCTCCCGCCCCAAGATTGCTTGCCCTCAAGCAATCCAAATATGTGGACCAATCTGGTGGTCCAACGCAACTGAGACCCAATGCCAAGATCCCATACGAACCATTGGGTGATGCTCTGCTCCTGTGTCAACCCACCATGAATGGACTCCTCGATGCCTGGATCCCAGATCAATCTCTGACCCTGTCACCAACAAATCCTCCTGGATCCCAATGCCACCAAGAAGGAGCATCAAGGCTCCACGGCTCCTGCTGAGCTATAACTCCGGCTGTGAATGTTGCTCTACCCGCCGCGTACCAACTCATCACCTCTCTCCAATCCAACCCTTGGCATAGACCAAGGTCAATCTCATCATGTTGAAGCCGTGCTGAAATACTGATGAGTGGCCAGCCTACATCCTGCTGCCAACTGAAGCATGTGATATCCCTCACCTTGGAGGGCTCCTGCAATACAATGCTCCTGACTAAAAATGACACTCCATCAAAAGGATACCAGCTCATGATCTCTCGCCAATCCAATGCATGGACACCTGTGCAAGGGATATGTCTGCTATGCTGAAACTGGTCCATGCTCAGTTGCTGATGCTCTACCTGGACAATCCAAGCATGTCCAAGAAATCCTGCCTCTCTCCCTCTAATGGGAAAAAGTGGGCAAACCGTGCTGCAAGCCCCATCTATGTACTCCTGGAGAGGGTTGTTGCCTGAAAATGTTGCAGCTCGTCTAGCTGCCACTACATCTGTTTGCACCTCATCAATGGGTAGTCCCAAAGATGGATGCATTGCCATCCCCCTCGCCTGGTAGGAAACTCCACGCTCCTCCAGTCCACCAATCTCCTGCCAAACTGTCCTATCATACTCCAGCATCTCCTGAGGACAAGAGTCAGCAAATAATGTCACCTTGCTAGCTGTCTATACATTTGTCCGCTCGTCATCAGCAGCTAACCCCAAGGGTGGTTGCTCATCCTCCACCATCACAAGTTCAATATGAACCTCCAACTGGCTCTCCCAAGAAGGCTCACCATGCATACTGTGCACCTCATCCTCCTCAGCCGACTCACACTCCCTCATATGCTGCCCATGCTGACTCATCACTGGTAACACGCTATCCTAAATGTCTCTCCTAGGAGCCACGGATTGCTCATCATATGAATCTGACCTGGTGTCAATGACTCAACATGACTCAAGCTCCTCTATGTGCTCTCTATGCTGAGTCATCCGCCGCTCATTTGCTCTTTGATCTCTTTCCCACATGGGAACCATCAGCTGCTCCACATACCCCTCTACTATACATCGAGGCATATCTCCAAGGCTACTGTCATCAACTCCACATGACTGCTCGTGCTCCTCTAAGGTATCATCGTATGAACCCATGGACTCATCCAGCGAAGAGTCCTCATACTAACAGACATAACGAATATCTCCCTGCTCTACCGTTGTCATCTCCTCAGTGTCATTCAAGCATGAGTGGTCAGGTTCTTTGTAGATAAAGCAAAGTCCCTTCCTCCTCATTTCATTCTTGTTGCATGAGCCCTCAAACCTGAGCTACTCCTCCCTGTTAAAATTGGCAACTAGGGCCAAACTCCATGTGGGTGATCTTATTGATGGTAGCTAATATTTTTCCTTGATTCCTCTCGTCGGGAGGTGTAGGATTGATCTAACGATCATCCAATTCCAACAAGTATTTATGGAGATATGAATTTATTTGTAATTACTTAACAAATTGTCAAGGTCAGCCAGCAGCTAAGTGTGTGGCACACATGCCCAGCATTTCATATAAATATAAGTGAGGTTGAGTCATTATCTCATCTCATCTCATCTTGTCTTCTTCTCTCTCACTCTCCTTACTTGATTGGGTTAACAAGGAGCAGCTAACGTGGGAGAAGAAGGATGCAGCAAGGAGGCAAGGAAGACGCAGCAACAAGGAGGACGCAGGTCTGTTCTGCGTTGACTTTTGTTGACCTGGGTGCAGCAAGCAAGAGAGGACTGCGTTGACCAGCGAGGGAGCCATTTTGACTGCGGCCTAGTGTGGGGAGTCTCCCTCAAGCAAGCCGCAATCCTGATCTGTTGTCCATGCACCTGATTTGACTCACAAAGTGACCAACGCTGACTGGTTAGGGCTGACCGCAGGGCTGCCTAGACGTTGACCAGTTTTGACCATTTCTTTTGGGCTGTTTCGGGTTGTCCTTCATTGTTGTTGAAGGCTGAGTTGACTAAGGTTGACTCTAGGCTATTTGTGAACCATTTGATCCACTTTGCAAGTGTTGGTTAGGGCTTCTACTACTGTTGTCATAAAAATTACAGATTTGTACTATTGTACTATTTCTCTCTCTACTGAACTATTGAAGATTAAAGAAGAATTGATCAAAGGGTTTCCCCGCATTGGGGTTTGTCCCTGGCTAGCCACCACATCTGGTGTCTCTTGTCTTGGCTTGTTTTTTGTCGATCTATTAATGTTCTATCTGCACTTTACTTTATGTTTATGTGATTGCTAAACAGTGGCTAATAAGAAGAATTGAAGTAAATTGCTCTAAGCATAGAACATACCATAAATTAACATGGTATCAGAGCTGACGTGAAGACAAAACCCAAGCAAGAGCAAGAGAGCAAGAGCAATCACCGAAGGCTATTGAAGCAATCTCAAAGACTTCATGGGTTCCTCATCACACTTCCCCGTTGAAGACAAGCTCCATGAGAAGTCTGACTATCACGGATGGAAGATGTCTCTCGATCTGACATTAGAAGAGTAGGAAGTGTTGGACCATGTGAGAGGCAGAATCGTTGAGCCTCCATCAAATGCATTTGTTGCTGCTAGGAACAAGTGGACCAAGGGAGAAGTCAAAGCAAAGAAGATCATCTGAGACTCTATCGACAAGCGCCTGGTGGCCTATGTTTCCGAGCTGACCACCTCCAAGGAAATCTACGATAGACTGGTAAGCTTATTTAAAGTTAATGATGCAAATCAAGTTTTGTTCCTTAAGAATAAGCTGAAGGAAATTAAGAAGGGCAAAGATGAGAGTATGCAAGCATACTTCTTAAGGATCACCGAGATCAAGAATGATCTCCTATCAATTGGGGAAGTCATTCCTGACAGGGAACTGACCATCACAACTCTCGGAGGGCTCCCATCTGAATGGTATATATTCAGAACCACTCTTCTCAACAATAATGTAATTCCTGGATTTGAGGAATTGATGGCAAGATGCATTCAAGAAGAGACAAGGATGGAAGAGCAGGAAATGCCTGCACTTAGAGGCAATCCCACTGCTTTCTCCTCTCATGCTAAAAGGAGAAACAATTCCGGGTCTAAATCTAAAGGAAAGGTCGGACCGAAGGGTGGAAGAAAAGGAAGATGTTACATTTGCAACAAAATTGGCCACTATGCGAGGGAGTGCCCTGATAGAAAGGACACACATCATGACGACGATCAAAATCACTCCCAAGGCAATCAAAGGAATGGCAGGTTCAATGGCAAAGGAAAGAGGAATGCCAAAATCAAGGAAGTGGTCAACCCTCCAATAAGGCAAGAAACTCCAGGTATGAATCTAACGTTGTTAACAATAAGAAAGATGAATATTATCTACCAGCGGCCTTCTCTATCCCCGGACTTGCTAGGAAATTGGCTTATTGATAGTGGTGCCTCAAGGCTCTTCACTGGTTACAAAGAAGCTCTCTCTAATCTGATAGAGAAGGAGACCAACCTGGAAATTGTTCTTGGGGACAACTCCAAATATCCAGTGAAAGGCGTAGGAAATGTTACTCTACAATTGAATCAGGGCAACACAATTCATTTGCAAGAAGTCGTATCTGTACCTGATATAAAAAAGAACCTGGTATCCATTTTAGCAATGGAAGACAAAGGCTACAAGGTGGCCTTCATCGATGGAAAGTTACGTGTATGGATAAAAAAAAATTAAAGATGCTTTCACTCTTGGGTTTCGAGTTGATTCACTATATCAGGTCGAAGGAAATCCGCTGGGTGTCATGTCTTGTGACACATCTCTTCAGTACGAACTATGGCATGTCTTGTGACCTTCATTACAAAGCTCTACCCGATGTGAGACAAATGGTACACAGGGATGCCCGAGTTCAAGTAGAGCAAGAAGGTGCAATGTTCGGGATGTGCCGAAGGAAAGCTCAAAAAAAAACCATCCATCAAGCATATATCCAAGACTTCGCAAATATCCAGTTGGTTCACTCGACATATCTGTATTGAGTCTGTGAATTTGGGGAGGATTTATATTATATTATTTTACATAGATACTTTCACAAGACTTGGATAAACTTCTTGAAAAAAGAAGATGAAGTGTTCTCCTTTCGTCACTTCAAAAATCAAGAATCAAAAAAAAAAAATCAAGATTAAGATCTTAAGGATTGAAAAGGAACAATGATGAATCCAAAGTTTGACTTTTGCAAAAAGAGGTTAGCAAAGAGAGAGACTACAACACCAATATACTAAGCAGAATGGTGTGGCGGAAAGGAAGAATCGTACGATTGTGGAAGTTGTCCGTGCTATGCTCCATGATCAAAGGCTTCCGAAGTTTCTATGGGTCGAAGCTGCGAATACCGCCATATATGTTCAAAACTGATGCCCTCATCAAGCATTGGGTTCCAAAACTCCCAAAGAGATGTTCACTGGTAAGAAACCTGACGTATCTCATTTTAGAATTTTTGGAAGTCCTATATATTTTCATGTGCCGAAAGAGAAAATGAATAAATTGGGTGCATCTGGAAAGAAAGGAATCTTTGTGGGCTATAGCGAAAATACTAAGGGCTATAGAATCTATGTGGCTGGTCAAAGGGAAGTCGAGATTAGCCATGATGTCACCTTTGATGAAGATATGGCTCTTAGCAAAGTTGACAATCTTCCTATACTAATGAAATCTGGAGAAGCTGACACTAGGAAACTAGAGGAAAAGGAAGATGAGACAATGCTCGATGTAGAAGAACCTATGGATCCTATTGATCCCCCTTCCGCAAGAGCCTTCCTCTTCTAGGAAGAGGCCTTCATGGCTTAGGGGGACACTTGATGATGCTGAAGGACACATTGCACCCAGAGGGACTTTCCGAGAAAGCAAGAAGCCGACCAGGTATCAGGGATACTTGACCCTCATGAGCACGATCATTCAAAATGAGCCTTCATCATTCGCCAAAGCTGTCAAGCATCAAGTATGGAAGGATGTTGTGACTGAGGAATACGAGTCCATCATGAAGAACGATGTCTGGGATGTGGTTCCCATACCCCAAGACAGAGCAGTTGTAACTTTGAAATGGCTTTACAAGATACAACATGGAGCTGATGGAAGTGTTGAAAAGTATAAAGCTCGTTCTGTCGCTCGTGGCTTCTCTCAGAAGGAAGGAATAGACTATGACGAGATATTTGCACCTGTTGCCCGATATACCACCATCTGCTCGATCATAGCCCTTGCTGCTTCACAAGGATGGAACCTACATCAGATGGATGTCAAGACCGCGTTCTTGCATGGTTCGATCAAAGAGGAAGTCTATGTGGAACAACTCGAAGGATTTGAGATTCATGATCGAGAATCTCACGTGTGCAAGTTGAAGAAAGCCCTCTATGGGCTAAAGCAAGCACCTCGAGCATGGTATGAAAGGATCGATAACTACTTGATGAAGTTGGGATTCACTAAGAGTGAAGTCGACCCTAACCTTTACTTTAAGGTTGAAGATGACAAACCTCTCATACTGGTGTTGTACGTTGACGACCTCTTTCTGACATGTGCAGACCCTCTCATTCACAAATGCAAGAGGGAGTTGGCTTCTGAGTTTGAGATGAAGGACCTAGGACTGATGCACTATTTCCTAGGACTAGAAATCTGGCAGAAGCCAAGGGAGATTTTCCTATCTCAAGGAAAATATGTGATGAAGATATTGGAGAGATTCAGTATGGTGGACTGCAAGCCCGTGTCTACCCTGATGGAGCTTGACTTCAACAAGTTAAGAGGTAGTGTTGCCGAACCTGTTTTACAAAATGCTACCGAGTATCGTCAACTCATCGGAGCATTAATGTTCTTGGTGAACTCCCGTTCAGATATATGTTTTGCAGTCAACACGTTGAGTCAAGATATGGTTGAGCCTCACCACACACATTGGATTGGTGCCAAGAATCTGTTGAGATATCTTCGTGGCACAATCACTCATGGGTTGAGATACACTGCTGAAGATGTGTGACTACATAGATATATCGATGTTGATTAGGCAGGCAGTGTGGTGGATCGAAAGAGCACTTCCAGTTGTTGTTTCTCTTTGGGATCTGCCTCGATATCCTGGATGAGCAGGAAGCAGAAGTCGGTGGTTTTGAGCACTATTGAGGCAGAGTACATTGCTGCGAGTATGGCCTCTTGTGAGGCGGTTTGGTTGCGGAAGCTCTTCAGTTAGATGTTTGGATTTACATTGGATACTACCGTGATCCTATGTGACAACCAGAGCAGGATTCGTTTATCAGAGAATCTCGTATTTCATGATTGCTCCAAGCATATCAATATCAGGTACCACTATATCTAGGATATGGTGAAGCGGGGAGCAATTAGGCTCCAACATATGGTACAGATGATCAGGTCACCGACATCTTGACGAAGCCCCTGGGAAAGGTCAAATTCTTGACTTTCTGAGAACGACTTGGTGTCGTTGAGAGACCCTCTTATGAGGGTCGTGTCTGATGCATACACTGAGCTCTGGGAGCTCCGGGGGGCTTGGGGTACTTCTTGGAGCGACATGTGACCATAGGGCGACTCACCCTCCCCTAGTGGTGCACTATGTACAGGGTGAAAGGTTCAACCTTCCCCTGTGATACCCCGTGGCGACTTTGGGACAGGATGATTAGTTCTCCTGTCGAGGCATCCTGCCCATGCAGTCTGGGACTCATGGGAAGTACCTCTCATATGATCAATGAGCAGGGAAATGGGGTTAGGGACCATAGTAGTATTATTGATGGATGCATCATTATATCTACCATACTCCCTATGCTAGGATGACCTCCATTGATCTGGGATCAATGAAACTGATGTGGGATCAATGAGACTGATCTGGGATCAGTGAGAGTGGTATGACACACTCTCTAAGACTGATTTTGAGTAAGTGGAGGATGGTATGATACATCCTCGATCATTTCTTCTTCTTCATAGTTGAGCAGAGCAGAGCTGAGCAGTGCAGGGCAGTGCATCTGATGGCAAAGATAGTACCGATAGTCAGACGGATTAGCAGATGGAGTTCTCCCTAGTTGAGAGGGAGTGTTAAAATTGGAAACTAGGGCCAAACTCCATGTGGGTCATCTTATTTATGGCAGCTGATATTTTTCCTTGATTCCTCTTGTCGAGAGGTGTAGGATTGATCTAACGATCATCCAATTCCGACAAGTATTTATGGAGATATGAATTTATTTGTAATTACTTGACAAATTGTCAAGGTCGGCCAGCAGCTAAGTGTGTGGCACACATGCCCAGCGTTTCATATAAATATAAGAGAGGTTGAGTCATTATCTCATCTCATCTCATCTTGTCTTCTCTCTCACTCTCCTTACTTGATTGGGTTAACAAGGAGCAGCTAACGTGGGAGAAGAAGGACGCAGCAAGAAGGAGGACGCGGGTCTATTCTGCATTGAATTTTGTTGACCTGCGTGCAGCAAGCAAGAGAGGACTGCGTTGACCAACAAGGGAGCCATTTTGACTGCGGCCTAGTGTGGGGAGTCTCCCTCAAGCAAGCCGCAATCCTAATTTGTTGTCCATGCACCTGATTTGACTCACAAAGTGACTAGCACTGACTGGTTAGGGCTGACCGCAGGGCTGCCTAGACGTTGACTAGTTTTGACCATTTCTTTTGGTCGATTTTGGGCTGTCCTTCATTGTTGTTGAAGGTTGAGTTGACTAAGGTTGACTCTAGGCTATTTGTGATTCATTTGATCCACTTTGCAAGTGTTGGTTAGGGCTTCTACTACTGCTGTCATAAAAATTACAGATCTGTACTATTGTACTATTTCTCTCTCTGCTGAACTATTGAAGATTAAAGAAGAATTGATCAAAGGGTTTCCCCACATTGGGGTTTGTCCCTGGCTAGCCGCCACATCTGGTGTCTCTTGTCTTGGCTTGTTTTCTGTTGATCTATTAATATTCTATCTGCACTTTACTTTATGTTTATGTGATTGCTAAACAGTGGCTAATAAGAAGAATTGAAGTAAACTGCTCTAAGCATAGAACATACCATAAATTAACACTCCCTATTCAACTGTCTCCTGAACAGCCCAATGTTCTGCTCAACCACCCTCTAAGCTAGATCATAAGCAGCAGGTGAGACCAACTGCTCTCTCCTCCAAACAGACAGCAATTGGGACTGCAACTCCCGATAAATGGCATCATGGCCTCTCATACATGAGGACAAGATGGACTGCATGTGTACTATGACTTTGTCGGGATGATGTTTCCTAATGCAGAAAAAGCATTGGAACATCTGTAAGATCAAATTGTTACACTCCAAATCAAACAGGATCTCATAAGTCCTCGTCATGGCCATGCCTCCTAGAATATCAAGCTTCTTCCCAAAGGTAGAGCCTGCACTGTTGTCCAAGTCTCGGAAAGTTTCTATCATTAGTCTGAAAACTCTCCTCATAACATCATCATTGTAAGGAGCTATAGGGGTGGTTAGTCTCATGATGTCACTGAAACAAGATGCAACTGGAAGCCTAACCCCTTCACAAGGTTCCTCCAAGAACTTGGGATGTATTAAAGCTAGCATGGCTGGTTTCAAAGCCCACATCAACTTCTTCCCCTCTAATTAACTGACTTTGGAGAGGAGGGCATCTAGTTCATCAAGCTTGGAAAGAACTTTCCATGTGACCTTCATGTGCCTCAAATCCGTTCCGAGTGCAAATATTTTGTGCCCAATCTCCGGCTTCTTTTGAGAATCATTTGGTTGTTTTTTCTAAAGGATGGCATGAATCCCTCTTG
Source organism: Pinus tabuliformis (assembly GCA_031772625.1). Taxonomy (NCBI): domain Eukaryota; kingdom Viridiplantae; phylum Streptophyta; class Pinopsida; order Pinales; family Pinaceae; genus Pinus; species Pinus tabuliformis. The sequence continues at coordinate 1,337,843,774 of CM062819.1, read as the reverse complement.
AAAAAGGTCTGTTGTTCAATTTTGTTTTCTGGTCTATACGGCAGTCCATGGATGTATTGTTGTGTGGATTTAAGAGGTGTTTTAAAAACTCCATTATTCAGTGGCAAAAACACAACTATGGTGTAAATACAATAGTGTTGTCATATGCAGCAGTTATGGATCCAACGACAATTTTTCTCACATAGCAATAACATATATATACATCGCTCATTCAACTAAATCTAGTTTTCAAGGGACAACTAATACTCTTCAACTTTCAAAGCTTAGCAACAACAATATAATTAATTCCTTCAACAATAGCACTGCAAACAACCTCCAAACAAAGAACTTGACAGCAAAATAGTGAATCGATGCACAATTTTAATTGCAATTGTAATCTCAATTTTGTTTAAGAGGAACCTGATTTATGCCGAATGTGTGGTCTCCAGCCAGTACTCCATATGATACCTCCATCCGCTAAGGACTCATTCCTTCCTTTTGCCGTGATATCTCCATCTCTATGCACAATGGATTGGAATGATATATCGGGCCCAAAACTTGTACTCACATTGACTATTCAGATGATCAGCTCCTAGGAAGGAAGCCCAGCACTTTCGTACAAACTTGAAGTGACCTTCACGTACTTTGATCTTGCTCCTCTGTAATTATAAGGAAACTTTGCCTTCTTTAGAAGTACTTCAACAATGTATGATATAGGCTTACTGGATCTGCTTGGTTTTCCTCACTAGATCCCTTGTGTTTGTAAGAGATTTGTGTCACCATGTATTATGCCAAGCGTTGTAGATGATGTTCATCAAATACAGTGCTCAAGAAGCAATGCACAACAGTAATGAGTGGTCCAGAATGAGAGAAATGACCATGCCTTTCCAGCGATCGAATCAGGCCTCCCACGAAGAGAAAATGTTGATATGTCTGAGGCTCAACCACATGAAGGAAGCAACAGTAGATTTACCCAGTCTCACTATTTGGTTGAACCCAGCAACACATTTGCCTCATTCGAATTTCTTGGCAACCCACAATACCAGTTCATTGCTTCACCCATCATAATGCTACAGAAGTCCACTCAGCACAAGGAAAAATTTGTGGTCTGCCTGAAGGCTAAACAAGCCCAGCGAAGATTTGTTCTTCTGCCCCTTTTTCTGCTATTGTTCACTCTTTATACGTCCAACTAGAAAAAGGAACTAGTCACAACCCGGATCGGGCTCACAACCGCAGGTTTGGTTGTTTCACGCAATCACAATGGTGATACGTGTATGCACAATGCCTGCAAATGTATGGATTGTTTGCATGTAGTTAGCGCGACTGTGAATAGCGTATGGTCTTCATTTCCCTTACGTTGATCATTTGCACAACACTATTCCATCACAGTTCCACGTGCAGACTTGACAGCTTGACGCCAAGTTTAGCGCAGTCTCCGTGTTTTCTTTGAGTTGCCCATTCAGATCAGGTCAAAGTCAACAATTTTTTATCCATCATGCATCAATTGATTGTATTATTGCGCATAGGTTGAAGATCGTCGCCCTATGCTCATCGCATTCCCTGCACAAGCATCATACAGGATGACTTCCATTATTGTTGTTCTGCAGTTCCAGCGCCCTTTTTCTCCAAGTCCACAACACTACTTTAACTAATAATCCGCTCTCGGTCCCAACACAATTTGATAACTAAATATGGGCTCCAACTCAGTTACTCTACGTGGCCTGCATTCTGACCAAGCACTAAAGTGGGATGCTCAGCCTCCTTTTAAGAATCTTCTCGTCCCCTGCCTGGGCTTTGAAATTTACTCCATGACCTTTCCAAATGAGTCGGTCAGAGAAATGCAGCTTCACTTAGCGTGTGATGGCAAACCAATTCCGCATTTCTCTAATTTGGGTGCCCACGTCAATTTCACAAAATGAGTCGGTCAGAGAAATGCGGCTTCATTTAGCGTGCGCTGGCAAAACCAACTTCGGCTTTCTCTAAATATGGGTGCCCACGTCAATTTCACAGGATGCGTTTGGCTCCTTTGATAATCATATTCATATAGATGCTTGCTTTGAATCAAACAAAATTGTTTTCATCAATGCAATCACCCTACAAAAGATAACCCTCATTCAACTTTGCAGAATAAACATTGCCCATAAAAAATGCTACGGCCCACAAAAGTTTGATATAACTTGACCAACGAATTCTACAATAATCGGCCTTTCAATCCTTCGCCAAATAAAAATAAAAAATTGTTGAATACTTAAGGGATAGTTTCAAGAAAATATCTTCAGAAATTCGACCTCGAATTTCCTTCTAAATTGATCTGTAATAACCCTCAGGCTGAACCAAGAACAAGGCTCTGATACCACTGTAATGTCCCAGATGCAGAAAATTTGGAACAGGACTTTCACATAAAACTAATCATGCATTTAACAGAAGATTGCCATGTAAAATTAAACATAGAAAGCACTACAATCCCATAACACCATGAACAGAAAAATACTCAGCTTTATTATATTAGATAAACTAGGGTTTTACGTGCACATACAACCCACACAGCTGGATGAAACGCTGGCCTCAGATAAATCTACAATAATGCCGCAAATTGGCCTTGAAAACATAACTGAAAAACAATACACTGCAACCTGTGAACCTTGGATGGATTCACCAAGGGAAGAGATGGGTGCTCGCCCACTCTCACTGAATCACCTAAGGGTTTCCATCCTGGGGCTACTACTAGAGTAGAGAACCGGGTTCTCAACCTCACATACAATGTAATATTCCTAACCCAAAATATTCCCCAAACCCCAGCAAAAACTCCAACCCAATATGTGCAAATGATATAATAACCCAGAAATGATAAAATAACAGTGGGACAGCATATAATAATGTAAACCAAAAATATAACCAGATACACAAGAAATGCAAAGCCATTTTATTATACTGAGCAATAAAATGAGTATAAGAGGTGATTAGACAGATGGCACCTCGACTTGCACAAGGCAAGTGAAGAAATACTCTCATAATGATAAGAATGGCCTCTCTGCGTGGATGTTGCTGCTGTGTTGTTGCTGCTGCTAGAAAACAAATGATGATTTGGGGTTGCTCCCCTCCTCAGAAAAAGCTGAAACTTTGGATTTGGGCTCTACTCAAGAAACCCAGAAAAACCCAGAAAGCTCTCCTGAAATAGCCAACCCCCGAAATCACCCCCTTGGGGTTCTACACAGTTCCTCACTGCTCTGCGCTGCCACTAGAGGAAACCCCTCTAAACTCGGCATGAAACTCTGCCTGAAACTCTGCCAAAAATCCTCCAATAGGCAAGGGCTAGTCCCCTGCTCAATCACCCAGCACAAATCCTCCTGCAAAACCCCAATCCAACACTACTGCCAGAAAGAACTGCGTCCCTCTCAGTGCTGCGCAGTCCTCCAGAAAGCTGATGAAACTGCTGCTGAAAATGCTGATAAACTACTGTTGAAATGCCAATGGAAATACCTTGCCCGAGCAGGCACTCGAAGTCCCCCAGGGCTAAGGGTGAGATCTCCGAACGGAGACACTCAATGCACTAAACAGTGTTGCAGACTAGCTAAACAGCCAGCATGCTCAAAGTTGAAACGACTAACTCAAAATGCACATAACTGAATGATCCAAAACGAGGGGCTCCTCTCTATTTTATAGCCTCTGCCTCTCACAATCCCTAGGCTCACCTCCTCTGCGTGCTTCCCCTCTTGCCATGTGTTCTTCCCTCCTGCACAGTCTCTCCATGTGTCTGCGTGGGCTCCATTTCTGCGTCCCCCTTTGGCCCCCTTGGCTCCCCTTTAAGTCACAACGTTGTGCTACCTAGGAAGTGACTTTTTATTCTAAAGTGAGTTATGTCCCCCTTCCTCACTTTTTATTTACAAATAACTATAGAAGGCAAAAATTGAACAAAATCGAATATTCCAATTAGCCATGGCTAATTAGGAATATTACAGTCTCCCCCGGCAAAATGTTGCTTGTCCTCAAGCAACTGAAGTGATGGATGCTGCAAGATCTTCTCACTCTCCCAAGTGGCATCCTCATCCAACAAATTCTTCCACCTCACCAAGAATTCCCGGACCGTCATGCTCCACAGCTGCCTCTCCTTGGTATCAATGATAGCCTCCGGCTGCAATACCAAATGCCCCTCGTCATCCATGGGTGGTAGCTCATCTATCACTGTCACCTGCTGCCCCAATGCCTTCTTTCGGCATGATACATGAAAAATGTTATGAATTTTGCTGCCTTGGGGCAGTTCCAACTCATATGCAACCTATCCAATCCTGCGTATCACCTTGTATGGCCTATAAAAGCAGGGCTTGAGATTCTCAGCCCCCTTCTGCTTCAGTGACGACTGTCTGTATGGCTGTAATTGTAGGTAGACCATGTCCCCTACCTCAAACTACCTCTCCACCCGACCCCTGTCGGCATACAGCTTTTGCTGGTTCTGTGCTGTAGCCATGTTATCCTTGAGAGCTCGGAGGATATCCTGACTCTCTTGGATCCAAATCTTGGCTCTAGGAGCCCTGCTATCACCAAACATCATGTCAACAAAAGATAACGGATGATACCCATGTAAGGCATAAAATGGTGACATACCAATGGACATGTGATGTGAAGTATTGTAGCAATACTCCCCCAGATGCAACCACCTCAACCATGCTCGCTGCTGTCCACTGACATAGTTACGCAAGTAGCCCTCTAGCCACTTGTTAACTATCTCTGTCTGTCCATCCGTCTGTGGGTGATAACTGGTACTCGGTGTCAACTCCGTCCCCACCAACCGGAAAAGCTCTGCCAAAACCCGCCCATGAAACGACTGTCCCTATCATTGACGATGGTCTTAGGAAGACCATGTAGCCTGAAGATCTCTCTAAAGAACAACTCGGCCACTTGTGTTGTTATATAGTGTACGGATATGGCAAAAAAATGTGCGTACTTTGTCAGTTGATCAACGACGACAAAGATACAATCCTTGCCCTGTACCATGGGCAACCATGTGATGAAGTCCATCGAAATACTCTCTCATTTCCCTTCCAGAATGGGAAGAGGCTGCAATAATCCCGCGGGATGGCTCATCTCTCCCTTGTTTCTCTAGCAAACATCGCACTCCCGGATGTGCTGGAGTACATCCTCCTTGAGGCCCTTCCATGAGAACCTCTCCCTAATGGCCTTGTAGGTTTTGGTAAACCCCTGATGTCCTGCCAATGGTGAATCATGAGATGCCTAGAGTATCTTCTTTTTGAGCTGAGACCCCTCAGTCAAGAAGATCCGGTCCCTGTAATAGATGATCTCATCGACCACCTTGTACCTGTCATCTGCCACCTGCCCATCCAGAACCTCACATGCAAACCTGTCCTTGGAGTACTCTACTAAGAGTCAAGCCCTCCAGTTTGTATCCAAGCTCATAAGAGACAACGTGGCTGGTCTACGTGAAAGGGCATCTGCTACCACGTTGTTCTTACCCTTGACATACTCAATGTCAAAGTCATATGCTTGGATCTTGCTGATCCACTTTTGTTGCCTCTCCTGTAGCTGCTTCTACTCCAAAAAGAACTTGAGGCTGTTGTGATCAGTCCTCCCCCTGAACCTGTTACCCACCAAATACTGTCGGTACTTAGCCAATGCATGCATGATGGCCAGCATCTCCTTGTCGTATATGGAATACAACCTCTCACGCAAAAGGAGCTTCTGGCTCTCAAAGGCTATATGGTGACCTCCCTGCATCAATACTGCGTCGATCCCCTCTCCCGACGCATCACACTCCAAAACAAATGGTTGCGCTAAATCTGGCAACGCAAGCACTGGGCAGCGGCTCATAACCTCCTTGAGCCTATCAAAGGCTCGCTGCGTTGTATCTAACCAACTGAATGCCCCCTTCCTCGTCAAATCTGTCAGGGGTGAAGCAAGTTGTGAGAAACCCTTGACGAACTTCCAGTAGTAAGTACAAATGCCAATGAATCCTCGAAGTTCCGTCACGTTTCTTGGCTCCGGCCATTCTCTGATGGCCCTGATCTTCTCCTCGTGGACCCTCACTCCGTCCACTCCTATGATGTGTCCCAGATACAACATCTCCGTCAACCCAAACTCACACTTGGAGAGTTTGGCATAAAACTGCTGCTCCTATAAGATACGCAATACCGTCTCAATGTACTGGAGATGCTCCTCCCAAGTCTTGTTGTAAATGAGAATGTCATTGAAGAATACCAACACAAACTTCCTCAACTGACTACGAAAGATGTGATTCATGCAGGACTGAAATGTAGCGGGGGTGTTGGTTAGCCCAAAAGGCATCACCAAGAACTCAAAGTGCCCATAGTGACACGGTGACACCTGAAGGCGGTCTTGGGAATGTCCTGCTCCCTCACGCGAATCTGATGGTACCCAAATCTCAAATCAATCTTTGAGAAGAATCGTGCTCCCCTCAACTCGTCCATCAACTCATTGATCCTCGGTATGGGGTACCTGTTCTTCAGGGTCTTCTTGTTCAGGGCCCTATAGTCAATGCACATCCTCAATGTACCATCCTTCTTCTTCACCAACACTACAGAAGAAGCAAAAGGACTCATGCTCGGTCGAATGTGCCCAAGAGCCAGCAACTCCTGGATAGCCCGCTCAATCTCATCCCGATAGGCTTTAGTGTGCCTATAGGGGGTGGTGATCACTGCCTGTATGCCCTGCTCAAGCTCGATGGTGTGATCAAACCCCCGATCCGGTCGCTGTCCTAATGGAATCTCCCCAAACACTATGGCATACCGATCAAGGATGGACTATATCTCTGGATGTACCGTCGGTCCTGTAGTCCCTGCCTCTAATGCCCGCAGCTCCACTGCCCAATCTATGTCTCCCTTCCAGAAGACTACCTTCATCCGATGAGCCGAAATAGTCTGAGGGGGATATGTGTGCTGTCCCCGTATCTTCTCATCATCCCACTCCATCTCTAGGGTCTTCCAATCCGTCGTGACCTTCCTTAGAGTAATAAGCCACTGAACACCCAATATCATGTTGGTGTCCAGAATATCAACCACGAAAAAGTGGTCAGTCAATGTGTAGGTGCCCATTGTCACTGAAAGCTCTGGAACATAGCGAGCACACGTCATGGTCTGATCTCCTGGAACCAATACTGGAAACCCATCAAAGCTCTCTGTCTGAATACCTCTCCGCTCAACCATCTGGGCATCAATGAAGTTGTGGGTCGCCCCACTGTCCACCAAAACTGATACTCGCTGGCCACGTACTGTCCTCTGTACGCGTAGCGTCAGATACTTGGGAACTCCTCTCAATGTTGCAAGGGCCCCTCCGGTAGGTGCAAAAGATGTACCACCTACTGCTGGCGGTGGAGGTGGCAAAGGTCCCTGTATGGCATGGCTATCTCCTGCCTCCACATCATCCTCGTCATCCTCTTCTCCACTGCTCTCGGAGAAGACCTCAATAAAATGTGCTTTTCCAGCAGCACATCTATGTCCCGGTGCACAACCGCTTCTTCTTCAGCTCCCTCCTGGCATCGTCATCAAGTTGTACTCGTCTTGGATTCCCCTTTGGGGGAGGAATCCTCACATCCTTCCCCTTAGACTGAAAAGTCTGTCTCTAGGGGTAAGGTGTCTGGGTCCTGGGTAAAACATCCTATAAGTCCCGGGTCCTGCTGATAGCGTCCTGGAGTGTGGCCGGTTTAGTGGATCGGACTAAACCCCAAAGTGGCTCTGCTAACCCCTCAACATACATATAGACCCTCCATGCCGTGGATAGGTCTGGCACCATCACGGAGACCCTCAAGAAATCTACAATGTAGGTCTCTGGGCTCCCTGTCTGTTTGAGCCTCGTCAGCTCCACAAAATGCTGCTCTGGATCCCTCCGATCAAATCGCTCCATCAATCTCCTGGTAAACTCGGCATATGTCGTCACTGTGGAGTGCCCCAGTGTAACCATCCCATGAAACCACCAATCCTGAGCCTCGCCATCCAAATGCAATGTTGCCACCTTGATGGCCTCTGCCTCCGACATCTGGTTAAGCTAGAAATAAATGTCCAGCTTCTCCACCCAAGACTTTGTCGAACTGTTTGATGAACCATCAAACGTAGGCAAGTGGAATCTACTTGTTGCACGGTGGGTGTCACCATCATGGTAATGCCGGTACACTCTGTGATGGTCGCGGGGTCTACTATCCCGCTGGAGCTGAAAAAAATCTCTAAATGAGAGGGCTTCCCTGAACTCCTGCCCATAGGCCTAGTACTCTACAAAATAATCGCCCATATGTCCGGGCTCTGCCTCCTGCTGGACTACGGCCCCTGTGTCGGCTCCTAAGAAAGTGGGCATGGTAGAGCGTGTAGGAGCATGTGAGGCCACCTACTATGCAGTATCACGCTGCTCTGGCAAATGGTGGGACGCACCTGATCCCTCACCAACCTGGAAAACCTGTGGGCTCTCACGCTGTCTAGCCTCTACTGCCGTGAATCTCTGCCCCATCACCTCAATCTGTCTCGATAGATCCTGCACTGATTTGAGGAGCATATCTGCAAATCTCTGCCCGTCCTCGTCTGCCATCTGATCCTTCTGCTCTGCATCCACCACAAGCTCCTCCTGTTCTGCGTCCACCACCGGAACACAGTCTCCCTCTCCGTAGGTATTCTCCAACCTACGCTCATTGTCTCTGTATTTCCTACCTCTGTAACAGATGGAGGGTTTTTCCCCTGGTGTCATAGATTGCTAGCTCCACAGGCTGAGCCAGATCTATGCTCTGATACCACTGTAATATTCCTAACCCAGAATATTCCCCAAACCCCAGCAAAAACTCCAACCCAATATGTGCAAATGATATAATAACCCAGAAATGATAAAATAACAGTGGGACAGCATATAATAATGTAAACCAGAAATATAAGCAGATACACAAGAAATGCAACGAGAAATGCTAAGCCATTTTATTATACTGAGCAATAAAATGAGTACAAAAGGTGATTAGATAGATGGCACCTCGACTTGCTAAAGGCAAGTGAAGAAATACTCTCAGAATGACAAGAATGGCCTCTCTGCGTGGATGTTGCTGCTGTGTTGCTGTTGCTGCTAGAAAACAAATGATGATTTGGGGCTGCTCCTCCCCTCGGAGAAAGCTGAAACTCTGGATTTGGGCTCTACTCAAGAAACCCAGAATAACCCAGAAAGCTCTCCTGAAATAGCCGACCCCCGAAAATCACCCCCTTAGGGTTCTGCGCAGTTCCTCACTACTCTGCACAGTTCCTCACTGCTCTGCGCTGCCACTAAAGGAAACCCCTCTAAACTCTGCCTGAAACTCTGCCAAAAATCCTCCAATAGGCAAGGGCTGGTCCCCTACTCAATCACCCAGCATAAATCCTCCTGCAAAACCCCAATCCAACACTATTTCCAGAAAGAACTGCGTCCCTCTCCTAGTGCTGCGCAGTCCTCCAGAAAGCTGATGAAACTGCTGCTGAAAATGCTGATAAACTACTGTTGAAACGCCAATGGAAATACCTTGCCCGAGCAGGCACTCGAAGTCCCCCGGGGCTAAGGGTGAGATCTCCGAATGGAGACACTCAATGCACTAAACAGTGCTGCAGACTAGCTAAAGAGCCAGCGTGCTCAGAAGTCGAAACGACTAACTCAAAATGCACATAACTGAATGATCCAAAATGAGGGGCTCCTCTCTATTTTATAGCCTCTGCCTCTCACAATCCCTAGCCTCACCTCCTCCTGCGTGCTTCCCCTCTTGCCACGTGTTCTTCCCTCCTGCGCAGCCTCTCCATGTGTCTGCGTGGGCTCCATTTCTGCGTCCCCCTTTGGCCCCCTTAGCTCCCCTTTAAGTCACAACGTTGTGCTACCTAAGAAGTGACTTTTTATTCTAAAGTGAGTTATGTCCCCCTTTCTCACTTTTTATTTACAAATAACTATAGAAGGCAAAAATTGAAAAAAATCAAATATTCCAATTAGCCATGGCTAATTAAGAATATTACATACAAGAAATAGCATCAAAACCAAGTTTTCCTCCAATGGTCTCCTCCTCCTCTTTTGTAGATTTGATGGACTCCTCTAGAACCTTTTGTTTTATTATTATTTTAATTATGGAGTACTTTTCCCTCTTTTATTTCAATTAAAATATTCTTTTTAATATGGGAAAAGTGTAAATTGGCCACTATGTCCCCTCAGGTCACTGAAACTCACATCTAACCATCCCATCCTGTAGATCTTCCCGTTCTGGTTCCAATGAGTTATTACACTGAGGTGTTCCACCAATTAATCTCCTCAGAATGCCACCTCGAGAATAATTAATTAAGTTATACCCAATAATAATGTTGATTTCTGAAAGTTTTCAAAATGCAACTGAATGAAAGGCAAACTGTGCAGATGATGGAATATGCCAAGTGAATGCCATCAAATCCCATAAATACTCCTCAAAACTCCATCAGAACCCTTGATGACATAAACCTGCTCCACTAACTTGGTCATCTCCTGCCCTAGAAATCCATTTGGCTACACTATGAAGAAGAATAAAAGTGGGGACATGATAGTTTTCTCTTTCCGGGTAGCTTATGACTTCCTTCCTTCTAGTAATGAAATCGTTCAATATATCTTCAAAAGTTAAATAATGAGAGTCCTCTTCTTTTTATGACCTACCTTGAAAACTTTTCTTGAATCCTTTCTTAAGATGATGGGAGCTATTGATCTTCAAGTTGCCTTTTCCTTCTTCTTCACCTTAACTTTGATACCATTTTAGAAAATCATAAAGGCAAAAAGATTTCCTTATCTTGAAATTACTTGTGATCTTATTTTCTTTTTCTATGTCTTCTTTTATCTTCTTATCATCAAGCAACTATCAAAACAAATGCAAGAAGATCAAAACAATAATTGACACAGTATGTAGGCTCTCAGCCAGGGATAAAACCCCTCTTCTAGGGGGAAAACAAAAGCTTATCTTATCTACTTTTAGAATAAATTCAAATGAGGCAACCAAGACCTTTTGACCAAAACAAAGGCCTCCTCCAATCCACCAAATCAACCTCCCAAGATGATTAGCCAAACTCCAAGAGTCAACTCAAGTCAAGCTGCTTCAATCATGCATCAAACTTAGATTTCGGCCCTACTGCAGACCTACAACTTCAGTCCTCATTCCTGCAACCAAGAAACTCGCATGTGTGGCAGAAAAGTGAGATTTTCGGCTTCTTATTGCTTGACAAGTGTCTCCTTCCTCTTCGTTATGATTTTTCTTCTCCTTCCAGGTATTTCTCACTTTTTTTTCTCCTCAAATTGTAGATCGAACTTCTCGGATGAGTGAGTGATCAAATGTGGTCGAGTAGCACATCTATATATAGCCTTTTGTGTGGTCGAATTCCCTTAATGAGACTAACTTGACTGGAGGGAAGACCGACTGGTGGAGGGTTTACATGACAAATTACATAAAAATAAATTTTCTTTCTAGACACAAGTAACCCAAGAAGGGCCTATTACTGGATGACAAGGACTAAGACTCATGACACAAACCCTAGAAGCACAAAATGGGCACTTTGACCTAGAAACAAAACAAATAAAGCATGAAACCCATGCTTATAAATAATTTTTCTTTTACAATAAAAATTATTTTCTTTCTTTTGACAAATACATTACACCATAACTCATACAATTATGAAGATTGTAGTTACATTTCTCGACAGCCATAAAGGGCCAAAAATGTGAGAAAAGAGATATATTTTTGAAAAAGTTTTTCTATGGTGTGATCACCTACATGGAAGGTCAGTGCTTAATCCTTGGGTGATGGAGTCTAAAAGGAGACCTACTAATGGAAGAATCAAACCCTAGTATGGAGTAAGGGCAAGAAAAACCCTAGTTTTCAAAACCCTAGCTATCATTTTATGAGGGGATAAAGTCATTGAAGAGAGCTTAACATGAAGATTCATTCAAGGGATTGTCACACATTCTTTTAGGGTAATGCATACAATACTTTGCCAAGATTTCATAGAAAAATATTCAACAAAACTAGCACATAGAAACCCTAACAATAACCATTCCATGCAATAGCCATAAAAAGATATTCAACAATATAGAATACTTACAAGAAATGCATGAACCAATCCTTTATTATCCCAAAATGATGTCTCCACAACAAGAGAATGTCTCCAAAATCAAAATATCCACAAAAGATCACATTTCCACAAGTATACAAGACCATTTCAACTAGGCTGAAATCCTCTAAGGACGACAATTTCTCCACCAATGATGATTAAAATACAAATGAGGTGACCTCTATTTATATGAGGTCTACCTCAATTAATTTTTGACTAATGAAGCCCCTACGCCAAGTTTGGCATAAGATAAGCTTGGGTTACAAGCCCACCCACTAGCTAAATGACAAAATAAGCCATAGATACCCACGTGTGAGTTGTAGCCTCTAAATTTGTTGACGTCATGCCCTTTTAGGGATTCAAATGCCATGACATGGTGAAGTGAGGTCTGAAAACATGTCATAATGCCAATATCATCCAAAATTTGAGTGTCGCTCAAATCCACGTCAAATCATCCTCCGCAGTCCAAATCCAACGGGGGTGTCACCACGTCATCTCTATGGGTCCCCAACTGTCAAAATAGGGCCTCCTCTCTCCATTGTTATGGCTTCTCGAGGTGCACCAAGCCCTCCCTAATCTCTCAATGGAAGACCATCCTCATTTGGGCTCTGAATCAAGTCTTGCCCATTAGGTTTTGTTAAGGCCAACATGGGGAGCATACTAGGTCCACTAGTGCAATCATCAAAAATCCTCTAAGTTGGGTCAAAGTAGACCATCGTCCTCAGTCCTGAGGATCTTATTGGACATGTAACATCTCCTCAAGCCATCAGGAGGGCCAACTCTCTCAATGTTGCATCTATAAATCCATCTCTCTCTCTCTAAGAAGGCTTAGGTTCCTGTGGAGTGGGTTCCCTCAAGGCCTAGGTTGTTGTGTGTTGAAAGAGATGTAACTAGGTTTGGTCTTCATAAATGTACTTTTGATATTTGTATTTATTCAAGAAAAGAAATATTATTTTTATAATATATGTCAACGAGTTTCTTGCTCATTGAAATAGGTCTAGCACATGTTAAAGTGCTATAGGTGAGTCAAATAGTCAAAAGAAAATGTTTGAAGACCTTACGGGCATGTTGCACCATGTATATGTTTGTATAAAAGTCAAAGAATACTCTTCCAAGCAAAGGCACCATCAAAGAGTATCCTCCAAGCATGTGACACCACCAAAGAAGCCATCCAAAGCAAACATAACAAGTTGGCCTGCAAACAGTCTTCAAGTCAGCCTTCTAGTTGGCCTAAAAGGAGGGACAATCCTCTATATATAGAGGTTGTCCACTCCATTACAACGTCAAGCCATGACCTCTGAAATCAGCAAGCAAGGAAGACCAAAAAAGGGTAAGGAAAGTCGAAGAAGAAGGAGCCTCTAGTGCAACGTAGAAGGAGAGACCTAAATCGAAGTTGAAGGGACTGTTTTCAGGGTGAAAACCAGTCACACGTGCAAGAAATAGACGACAAACTGTGGTCATTACAGCAACAAGATAACAGCCATATATATCTCATTGTTTGGGCTAGTAACCTAGGCCTATAAGGCCTCCTACTCGAGCAAAGAAGAGAGTTTCTCAAGCGACGAAGAAAGGAACCAAAGTATAGGGGAAACCTCCCACACGTGCGAGAAATTAGGGCTGCAGTGCAACCCTATCAAGTCTGCAACTACACCTCAAGAAGAAGCTACTTTGGATCAAGGGAAGGAAGGTATCCTCATTGGTGAAGGATCTCACCAAGGACCAAAGATTGAAGTCTCTTCTAGAGCTCACATAAACAAGGTCCATCACCAATTGTCGAGAGTAGGAGGACAAAGTGTTGGGGAACGAAGTGCCAAAAGAAGGAAGACTAAGTGTCGGGGAACAAAGTGCAGAAAGGAGAAAGGACTTGACTTGTGCTTGGAGGATATTCTAGTCAAGGGTCTAGGGTTTGGCATTGATCAAGAAAGAAGCTTCAATAAGAGAAAACTTACTGAAGGGTTTTCCTCTCAAGAGAAGAGAGGTTTTGGCCCTGGCAGAGAGCCAATATCTTGTGTTCTTGTTTTATGTTTTGATAGAAGTTTGATGAAGTACACACACATGCATTATTAAGAGAAGAAGAAGATTAAGCTAACAAAGACAAATTGTAAAAAGACTTCACAAATTGTTATCTAGTCCTGAAGAATCTCTCTATATCTCATTGCCCTAGATTCTTCAACATGGTATCAGAGCTTAGGTGACACATCAAGGAAAGAGCATCAAGGACACTCATAAGGTGACTCATCAAGGAAGGACATCCACAAAGTTGAAGCATCAAGCCAGAAGTCTCATCACTTCAACCTAAGAAGGCCTATTCATAATCATAGCACTAATAGCAAGAAAAGCCTAACAAAGGCACCAGGCACCTACAAAGAACCTAACCAACCAAAAAGGACCTACATCATCTCAATCTCCCAGCAAATCCTTCTCACAACATCTCCCCATCAAGCAAGGCAAACTTGAATACAACATCAACAACATAAAAATCATCCCTCAATTAAACATTTACACAAAAATCACTATCATCAAAAATCTTCATCAATAAACTACAACCCTTCAAAAAACAACAACAAAAAATCAATACCACCAATAACTAATCCCCAATAACCATCAATACACAAGAGGATCAATGAAACTTCAACTAAAGAATATCAACATATCAAAAATACAATATCCTAACTAACACTAACCCAAGCCTTAGACAACAACAATAATATAGACAGAGCTCAAAAGAAACCAAATAGAATCACATCAAGGAATCTCCATTCTTTATCACTCCAAAATGAAATCATCAAAAGAATATCAATATTAAAAATAACTCCACCTCTATTCTTACAGTATACAACTAAGAAATGAATTGTACAAGATGAATTTACCAGAGAAAATCATAAGGAATAACTCTGAAGATCTTCATGAAATCTACCAATGAGATCAACTCCAGAGACAAGAAATCAAATCCACAGAGAAATACAATTGTATCTACACCAATGCACACCTGAGGATATGGGACAAGGAACACACATCACATCTGCCAAGAAGAAAACTACCACACTAATGAAATCCCTCTCAAGCAAAAACAGAAATACTACACTCAAGAAGAATGTTATCCAAGGCCAAGAATTTCTACCTGGCCAAGAGAAAAAGGAAATTGCCAAGATAGAAAATAAAGAAAATTTGCTTAAAAATTATCCAAAATCAAAGAATCTATAGGATACCAAGAAATGGAACACTACAAAAGGAATTGTCCTCAAGTTGCTTAAGACTCACAACAACAGAAAAGAAAGAGAAGAGAGAACATCACATTAGATTGAGAGAAAAAAGAAACAAAAGAAGAAAATCTCCATGACTCAAGAGGTAAAAAGAAGAAGAAACACAAAAGAAGAAGATCCTTCGATTATCTACTAAATGCTAAGTCAAAAACTCTTTCTATAAAGTCTTCTTTAAATCTTAGTAGTCTAAGGAATAGAATAATGTAAAAATGCATTTTAGAATATCTAGAATATAGGACATGAACATAGCTCATGTCTCTTAAGAGACATTCAAAAATTCCTCATCATCCACAATTGATCAAAAATGAATTCTTCAAATCATTGATCAGACTCTATCATCAAAAGGAAAGAAACATCTAGTAAGAAGGGTCTTTAGATCCAAATGAAGGTTAAAAACAAAGGTTCATATCTAAGCAAGTAACTCATAGGGAATCTCAAATATACCATTCAGATAAGGATCTAGTACACAGGTCACTCTCAGCTGAAGAAGCCAAGCAAGGACATCAAATGAAGTAGATGATCAAAGAAATCTATTATGTCATCATTATAAATATCAGATTTCATAGTTCATAAAATGATCAAGTAGGAAAGAACTCTTTCACCAATGATATGCTCGAAGGCATGGACTACAATACAATGAAGGTCAACAAAAAGAAATATTATAAGAAGTATAAGATTGTTGACTAAGAAGCAAGGAAGAAATGCTAACTAGTCCTAGAAGAAGCAAATGAAGAAAGAGATGAAGCATGTGAAGGGTGTTGTCGCGCGGATTGGCACGACAACGCTCGGACCGGGGGCTGTCACTCTGATCCCCGATCCCTCCGTTTGAGCCTGTCTCCCGCGGCTAAGGGGGGTAGACCCTGTGAGATGATGTGACCAACTGTCGACCAGTTGGTTGGGAGACACGAGACACGATGTAAAAAAGCACGCGATGATTTGGTTAATTTAGCAGACCAGTGCCTTGTGGAGTTAATGTTTAAATGATTACTTTTTAAATGACTACAATGAAATGCGAACCCATATCATGCATCATATGACCATAAACGATCAGCTGACCAACCCGAAACTGTTGAAAAGATGAATGCTTTTAATCACCACGAGAATCATAAACCATTAACCAGATATCAATTTCGCATCTCGGCTTGAAAACTTTAGATCTCAGCAATAAAGATAACGTGAAAGTAACTGAAATCTGGCAAAAAAAAAATTTTAAATCTTTTTTTTTTTTTTCAAAATTTTTTTATTTTTTTTTATATTTTTCAGAATTAAAAAAAATCCTAAAAATTAAAACTTTAAAACTAAATTATAAAACCAAATTAAGAAAGGGAAAAAAATCTAAAAAAACTAATTCATTAAAAATAAAACTAAAAAATATATTTTCATTTTTTTTTTTTATATTGTCATGAAAATCTATAAAACATAAATTAAAATCTACCAAAGGCTAAATCTAAACATTAATCAAAATATAAAAATCAACTTAACAAAGCCTAAGTCTTTTTATAAATGAATCCTTTTTTAATTTTTAATTTTTCATGTTATAAAAATTTAAAAGAGAAACGAATTAAAAAATGAAACGCTACCAAAATTTTAATCCTAACTTAAGACTAAAATCGAAACTCTAAAATAATTAAAATCTAATTATATCATAACGAAAACCTAAATCTAAAAAAATACCTACGCATACGCTTCAACTAAACCAAACACATCGAATTTAAAAGGGAAAACGCATAAAACCTAAATCGAAAGTTTGCAGGCATATGTATATCCAAATGAAAGAATGCTGAATGAATGAAGACGTAACCCCTGCGTAACCAGAACGCAATCAAGTGATCATAAACGTGCTATAGCTCACTAAGGCAGAAGACTGAAAACGAACGCATGCCCAGGACAACCTGCAACTATACACAGTCGAAAAGCGGCTTGAGGGTTACCTGACTGATCCTGGCGAGGAATGCGGTGATGGATCGATTCCTTGACTCAACGAAAGCTACCGAAATCTCGTCAGGGACAGTATGCCGCAGACAGAGAATCGGTTTGGAAACTTACCTGGCCCGAAAAGACTGTGCATACGCAGAGAAACGTATTGATGAAGAATGGCAGAAATAAACAATGAGAATCGATTTTACCTGAAGAAATCGAAACATTCTCTCGCTCGCTGAGCCTGGCCTTTGCCACCTTGCGGATGCGTGTGGTAGTTCTTTGAAACTTCTCACCCTGATCGTTGAACCGATACGTGATTATTCTCTTCAAGCCGTTCTCATCAGCGTTGATTACCTTGGGAAGCTGAAACTGTAAAGTGCACGGAGGACGGTACGATATCACATGGGCGACTGGCCTCAGATTTTGAGAGTTTGGATGGCGGCATAAAAGATTTCGACATGCATATCAGCGTGTTTCCGAAAAATAAGAAATTTGCGTTTTTTCTTTGCCTCTATTTGCAGACACGATGATTTTTTGACAGTCACGCGGAGCCGGCAGAGCGTTACAGGAGCAATGTAATAGATAAGAGGCCAGCGCTGCTGGATGATCTGCGGTTTGACAAAAATAGATGAACGCTGGCTGTTAGATTTGCAGGCTTGCTGCTCCAAACTTTAATGATAAGACCCCAAAAATTCTTCAAATACCAGCACCTGCAAAAGAAAAACAAAACCCTAATGAAGTATGCCAGAAAACAAAAAATATGAAACCCTAGAAAAAAATAAATTTGAAACCCTGAAACAGCTGATTAATTTACAGATGTGGCCCCTTAACAGCCAGATTCATCAATAGGCACAGTAATATTTTCGAAATATCAGAAAACTTTGAACTTCACTGTGAACAGAAAGAAAAAATCTCTCTATGTAAAACACGAAATAAAACTTAAAAATTAACCCAGGGCACAATCAGCTGGGCTCTGCACAGAACAGCCTGTGGGAGTCGGCTGGTTCAGCCCAGAACTTCCCCAAACGCCCACAAATACCCTTCACCTCAATGTTTTCCTGCACACCTCAAGCAAACATCAGCAAAAAGGGCAAGAAATGCTGCTAGATTTCAAGAGAAAATGGAGATACCTGCCATTTTCCAGAAACCCTACAACATTCAGACCCTAGCACGTGAGCAAGATACCTGTACTCACAATGCTCTGAAAACCAGCAATTATTTACTGCTGAAAACTGAAATATGCAGAAAAAATGAAAACCTCACAGCAATTCCGGAGAGTAACACCAGCCAGTTTGAACCCCAAGTCTTTTTATTAATCAGAAATCAGTTTACAAGAGAGCTTTCAGTACAGACTCACAGATCAGATGATCTCAAATGACTCCCTAAGACCCTATATAAAGGAAATGATCCTAACGGCTAGTTCAAGTAATCCATGTAGAAATGATCTCGACCGTTGATGAGGATCAAGACATCTCTTGATCTCATCCGTCGATTTATTAACTTAAAATATTATTATTTTATTAGTTAGGGTTTTTGCTTGATTTTTTTTAATTTTTTATTATTTTTCATTATTTTATTATTTTTATTCATTTTTTAATTTTTTAATTCATTTTAAAATGGATCACTGAACTAAACCTTCGGAAACATCACCTAGGACCTAGGACTTAGGACTCATGAGGAGATTTAAAACATTTCTCGACCCTCAGGACACATTACATCATGACTTTTACAAAATTACATCTTAAGGGACAAACCCATTTAATACAAAACACCCAGCTCTGCGACACAACGATAATCTAGCAGATCAACACACTAGGATTCTCCTAAAGTTCTAATGACAAAATCAATCCCGGCTTTGGGGTCAGGTTTGAAGGAAAACTCTGCCGATCCATGGATCGGTGAGACAAAAAACCTTCCGGGACGTAGATTATCATCAGAAAGTTAGGTCCACCTAGGCAAATTACATACATGACTTCATGTCTGCTAAGATTATTTACAGTTAATACATGCAGACTGGGTTTACAATCAAAAAGATCAAACTACTGATGATGGGAGGATGGCACGGACATGCTGATCAGGTGCTGCTTCTTTCTGTCAAGAAAATGAGGTGCACTGCATGGGTAGTTGACCAGTAGGGGTCAACAAGGGTACCAAAATGCAATGATGGAAGTGCAAAGACAATATAACTTGAGAAACAAGAAGGCTACAATGAATCCTCCAAAGAAAGGCCAAGTTGATGTACCTGCTCCTAGCTAGAAGAAAGTTGATCCTGCAAAGGAGACTTCAGAAAAGAAAGACACATCCATTAAAGAGGTAGATAAAACTCAATCTTCTTTCAGTTTAGAAAATGAAATATCCAAGATCAAAATATCTATTCCATTTAATGAATTGATCAAGAATGAGAAGTACAAAAGTCAGATTTTCAAAGCATTAAAGATAGGGGATACTTCAGATTCTGTTAATTTGAATGATGACCATCCTGCAATCCTATTTGGTCTGAAAGTTGAAGAAGATGTTCCAGATGGAGATGTCCCACCTTTCTATGTTAGCTTGAATGTACATGATCTGATTTTACATAATGCAATGTTAGACTCAAGTGCATCACATAACCTAATGTGAAAGGTTATCATGGAGAAACTTGGTTTGGACATAACTAGGCCATATAAAGACCTATTTTCCTTAGATTCAAGTAAAGTGAAGTGTTTGGGTTTAATTAAGGATTTGGTTGTCTCTCTCACTCAAATTCTAGCAAAGAGTGTAGTGATGGATATAGTTGTTGCTGATATTCCTCTGAAGTTTGGTATGCTTTTATCAAGGTCGTGAGCTGCAAAATTGAAAGGCACTTTCCAGAATCCAGATGGATATGTCATATGCCACCATTCCTGTTTTTGGGTAGCCAAGGAGATTGTACAGAGAAACCTTGATGACATACATGGCAAGTAGCAAGGAAAGGCCTACTAATCATCCTATTTACTCAGTTCATTCTGATATGGATTCTTTCATATTGTATAATGACTTGTGTTTGGAGGAAGAAAGTCAAAACAGGGTCAACCTATTAGAGGAGAAAGAAGGTGAATTGTAGGAAAATAAATCAGAGCACAAAGATGAAGACGATGGCCTTTCGAACATGGATTTTGATGGAGAAGTGAGCAAAGAAGAGGTTGGAGCTGGTGTGATGATAGTCAGCCCAAATATGGACAAGTCAAAACTATGTTCTTTCAAGCTAGCCTTTGATTGTACAAAGAATGTGGCCGAGTATGAAGCACTGATTTTGGGATTGCATGTTTTGAAAGATTTGGAGGCAAAAAGGATTTCAGTGCATGGGGATTCGAGCTGATTATCAATCAAATCAAAGGTGTGTATCAGACTAAACACCCAAGGATGAGGTCCTATAGGAATGTTGTCCTAGAATTGCTGCAACTTTTCTCAAAATATAATTTATCTTTAATTCCTAGAGGATAGAATATGATAGTTGATGCATTGGCCACTTCAGCTAGTGTGTTTAAGATTCCTATCTATCCTAATAGGATGTATGAAATAGAAGTCAAACATAGACCAGCAATCCCTGACAATGTAAAATATTAGTAAGTGTTTGAAGATGACAAGCAGCTTAATAGTTTTTTGCAAATGTCTGAGGAATTTTCCAACTTGCACACAATGAAGAAAATTGCTTTGATGAGGATGAACAGCGGGTGCTTGGTTCATATTCAAATGGTTTTGAAAATCAAGTAGAAGTTCTTGAGGTCATACAATTGAAGAATAATGTAATACCAAAAGGTTTGGTCCCTCTTGAGAAGTTATTTGATCAAAATGATGTAGCTAATAACCCCAAAGTAATTCCCACTCAATGTTGAATTTTCTAAGTCTATCCGTTAGAAAATTAATCTGTATTCTGTTGGTTTATTTCTTCTACTTGTTAAATTCGAACAAGTTATTTAATACATTTAAATACTGAAATAAACACAATACAGTCACAACATTTACAGATCATCAACTAAAAGAAAACAAGCACACAAGTGACACCGTTATTTTTAATATAAATGTCCCTGAAAAAACCCAATGCGGGAAAATCGGTGCAGCTATTCAGAGGGTTATATTATTATGCAGTCTATCTGAGTACAACTGGGTGCCTAACCGGCTCACCCGACAAGAAAAATACATGGCAACAATACCTCTATATTCGGAAACAGGTATTCAAAAAACCTGTCCCACAAAACCCTCTCCGGCATAATTAAAGCTCAGTGCTAGCCCTTCTGGCCACTGCGTCAGCCTCTTGCTGACCTGCGTCACCCCCAGGACCCTCTACGTTAGCCCTCTGAGGCACTGCGTAGCCTCTGGTACCCTTTGCGTCCCTCTACCCTCTGTGTGGATGACGTAGTCCCACTGGGCTCTACGCTACCTCTATTAGGCTCTGTGTAGCCTGGACTGACTGTTGCTCTCGCTCTCTCACTTCTGCGCTGGTCTCCTAGTATTGTCTCTTCCTCTCTGCCTTGTACTCACTGCCCCTCATTGCTGATCACTGATTCAACTTTTCTTAGCAACCTCGCTCTAGAAAAATGAATGACTGATCACTCTAGTGTATTCTCCAACTGACCCTCAAGCCTCTTCTTATACTTTTCGCGTTGGTCCTTCAACGGCCGAGATTAAATCCCTAATCAACAGCTAAGATTAGATTTGGCTTGATCCATGACTTTTGGAACCTTCTAACCCAATTTTATATCAATACCCATTAATATTTTACTTTTCCTAAGTTCAGACTTAGAAACTCTATTAAAAATATTAATTATTTTAATATCTCCCAAACTGGGTACAATCTGTCCAAACCATTTATGGGTCTTGGAGATCTCATGTGCTTTAACTTCTCCACCAATTTTCATGGCTAGAGCACATCCGATGCTACCCTAAATCAACACTCCCTCTTAGCGAGGACTGTGCTCTAGTAATACTCCTCACTGAGCATCACTCTAATTATCTGGTACCGGTACCTGTGCTAATGCTAGGCCTCCCTGCCCAACATCCTCTGCACTGCTGCATCTTGTACTGTTGCCCATGCCTCTCCCACTACCACTACTGCATCTGTACGGCAGCTCCCTCTGCATCTGTGTTGTTGCTGGTCCATCCTCCCAACACTGCATCCCCCTCTCATCATGCGACAGCACTACAACTCAGTTATTGAGAAATAGTAAGTAACTAATCCACCCAACTTCTGACATCCTTGTCAGGCTAGAAACACTCCTAATGCTGAAGCTCCCTCTGCCACTCACAAGTGCTCCCTCTACTGACCTCTATGCTACTGCAACAACTCCCTGTATCTCACACTGTTGCATACCTCTCTGTGTCATCCTGCACTAGTACAACACTCCCGTGCCTCTCGCACTATTTGCAGCCTGCTAGCCTCGCACTGCCCGGGGACTCCTGCACTGTAGCACTCTCTGCCACTTCATCTGCATCCGTCTCTACCGACATCCGCCAGTCTTGCTACTCCTCTTCGGGGCTCCCGTAGCAAGGTATAATCCAAGAGGTTGGGTACCTCAAGGATCCTACCCCTCATCACCTATAGTCCTCTTGACTACAGCTCGATGTCTCCCCACTTCTTCTCAAGTGGCACATGAGCACTCATGCCACAATCGTCATCCTCCTCGACTTATTTCTCCGCCCTCGCTGGCGCTACCTTCGAGTCAAAAGCCTCTCCCTTACTCTTCTTCCTCGGACACTAGTTCGCATAGTGACCCAATTCCCGACAATGGAAGCACTTGATCTTGGAGAGGTCCTTCTTCTTCCTCTTCCATTGCTTTCTCGCAGATCCTAGAGCCGCATCCTCTTCCTCTTCCTTCTTGGTCCTGACCCCTTTGCCGCTACTCCCCACCTTGGTCGGCCGTTTGATCTCTTCTTGGCAAAGAGCCACCCACAATTCTTTCCAATTTGGAAGACTCGTCCTACCAAGTATGCTTTGGACAAATATCTCCCAATCCTCGAAGACTGCATTAAGTGCGGTCCTCACCATCAATTCCTCATCCAGCGTGGCCCCTATGGAAGTTAGTTGGTCACGGATCTCCTTCAACCGAGTGAGGAAGACATCTATCTGCTCTCCCTTCTGCATCTGATATGACCTTAGCTGACTCTCCAGGAGCATCTTCCTCTACACGAAAGTATGCTGGTACAATGTCTTCAAAGCGTCCCACATCTCCTTTGTCGTTTCCTTCTCGGCAATATGTGGTACCACATGATCCTTGACCCCATCAAGGATGATGCGCTTTGCCTTAGCCATTGCCTCATACCTATCATTTGCTACTGGGTCAATTGGGATAGCCATAGTTCTCAAGGCAAAGCCCTTGATGCGATGTCTGTCTAGAATGGACAAGATCTTGGCCTTCCAGACCACAAAGTTGGACACTCCATCTAGCCTATCCTGATCTCTCAGACCATTCATGGCCATCTCTCTGCTCTTTTCTATTGAATCCTCCCTACTTCCCGCTCGGAAGTTCTCGCTTCGACTCCTGCTAAGTCTCTCTACTTCCCGTCTGGAAGTTCTCGGTTCGACTCCTCCGAGTCCCTCTACTTCCCGTCCGGAAGTTCTCTTTTGGACTCCCTCTGCATCCCGATTTCCCTCCTCGAAATCCTTCTGCCAACGTCAAGTTGCCCCTCTCCGATCATCTTTGCAACTGCAACACTGATCCGGATTCCATGGCTAGAAATCTGCCTTGGCAGCAACTTCCTCTACCTTGGTCTTGCCCTGTTAGGTATTGTTCTAACCACAGTACCCGACCAGCTTCGCTCCGCAAACTACCCACAGCCTCCTATGCCCCAACAACTAAAGGATTGAGCCTCTTGGCTCTACGCAATCCCGACACCAGCAAAACAACTCCCTCAGCCAATTGCGTCAGCCCACATGGCCTCTGCGTGGCTCTGCGTGACCCTGTTTCTACCCTCCTCAGCCTCTGCACTGCCTCTCTCTGGCCCAGATTGATGACACAGTCCCTCTGCGTCACTCCTTCCTCTGTCGCTTTCTGCAAGGATCAGCTCTGTCACTCGGGACAGTTGAATCTGCTGCAAATGCTCTACTAAGCTGATGCCTTCAGTTTTCCTGTGATTTGCAACCACCCTCTGATACCATGTTGAATTTTCTAAGTCTATCCGTTAGAAAATTAATCTGTATTTTGTTGGTTTATTTCTTCTACTTGTTTAAATTCGAACAAGTTATTTAATACATTTAAATACCGAAATAAACACAATACAGTCACAACATCTACAGATCATCAATTGAAAGAAAACAAGCACACAAGTGACACCATTATTTTTGGACAAATGTCCCCGGAAAAACCCAATGCAAGAAAACCGGTGCAACTATTCAAAGGGTTATATTATTATGCAATCTATCTGAGTACAACTGGGTGCCTAACTGGCTCACCTGACAGAGAAAAATACAGGACAACAATACCTCTATATTTGGAAACAGGTATTCAGAAACCCTGTCCCACGAAACCCTCTCTAGCACAACTGAAGCTCAGCGCTGGCCCTTCTGGCCACTGCGTCAGCGTCCTGCTAACCTGCGTCAACCCCAAGATCCTCTGCATCAGCCCTCTGAGGCACTACGCAGCCTCTGGGACCCTTTGCGTCACTCCCTCTACCCTCTGCATGGATGACGCAATCCCACTGGGCTCTATGCTACCTCTGTTGGGCTCTGCATAGCCTAGACTGACTGTTTCTCTCCTTCTCTCGGCTCCTGAGCTGGTCTCCCAGTATTTTCTCTTCCTCTCTGCCTCGTACTCACTGCCCCTCGCTGTTGATCATTGATTCATTTTTGCTTAGAATCCCCGCTCTAGCAAAATGAATGATTGATCACTCTGGTGTATTCGCCAATTAACCCTCAAGCCTCTTCTTATACTTTTCTTGTTGGTCCTTCAACGACCGAGATTAAATCTCTAATCAACGACTAAGATTAAATTTGGCTTGATCCATGACTTTTGGAACCTTTTAACCCAGTTTTATATTAATACCCATTAATATTTTATTTTTCCTAAGTTTAGAATTAGGAACTCCATTAAAAATATTAATTATTTTACCATCTCCCAAACTAGGTACAATTTTTCCAAACCATTTATGGGTCTTGGAGATCTCATGTGCTTTAGCCTCTCCACCAATTTTCATGGCTAGAGCACATTCGATGCTACCCTAAATCAACACTGAAGCTGAAGTAGAGGACTGCCATTTAGGAACAGAACATAAGCCTAAAATTGTCAAGCCTTCCAAATCTTTGACCTATGAAGATAAATAGAAGTACCTTGATCTTATGAAGCAATATTCAGATAGTTTTGCTTGGGGATATGAAGACATCAAAGTGTATGATAAGAGCATTATCCAACATACAATTCCAATTAAGCAGGATCAGAAGCCTTTTAAGAAAAAACTAAGAAGAATCAATCCCTTGTTGCTTCCTCTTATTGAAAAAGAAGTGAGAAAATTGTTTAATGCCAAAATTATTGTTCCTTTAAGATTTTCAAAATGGCTTGCTAATTTGGTCCTTGTGAGAAAAAATACTAGCAAATTAAGACTTCATGTTGAATTCAAAAACCTCAACAAAGTATCTCTTAAAGATAACTATCCTTTACCCAAGATGGACCATATACTGCAAAAGGTGGTTGGATCTCAGAGGATGTTTACGCTTGATGGTTTCTCGAGTTACAATCAGATCTTGGTGCACCCTGATGACCAGGAAAAAACAACTTTTATTACACCATGGGGAACTTTTATGTATGCAAAAATGCCCTTTGGGTTGATGAATGCAGGGGCTACCTTTCAAAGGGCCATGGATATTGCATTTGCTGATGAAAAGGATAAGTTCATTGTAGTTTACCTTGATGATATCACTGTATTTTCAAAATCTGATTCTGATCATTTGCAACATCTAAAACAGGTTTTTGACAAGTGCAGAAAATTTGGTATATCTTTAAATCCAAAGAAGTCAAATTTTGCAATGGAGGAAGGCAAATTACTGGGGCATATAATCTCAAAGGATGGAATTAAAATTGATCCTAACAAGGTTGCTGCAATCCAGAAAATTGACATTCCAAGGAATAAGAAAGAAGTTCAGTCATTTTTGGGAAGAGTTAATTTTTTGAGAAGGTTCATTCCAAACCTAGCAAAAATTATAAGGTTCTTGACCAATATGTTGAAAAAGGAAAGTGAAATCAGGTGGACAATTGAAACAAAGAAGTCTTTTGATGAGGTAAAACTAGCCTTGGCTAATGCTCCTATCTTAACTAGTCCAAATTATACTAAAGACTTTATCATATTCTCTTTTGCATCAGAACATACAATTGCAGCAGTCTTAATGCAGAAAAATCAGCAAGGTAATGAACAACCAATAGCTTTCTTTAGCAGGGTTTGAGAGATTCTTCTCTTAAGTACAATATTATGGAAAAGCAAGCTTATGCATTGGTTAAAGCCTTGAAATATTTTAGAGTCTATGTACTTCATTCACATGTGATTGCTTATGTCCCAAATGTTGTTGTGAAAGATATTCTAACCCAACCTGATCCTGAAGGTAGAAGAGGCAGATGGATAGCAACTATTCTTGAGTATGATGTGGAGATCAAGCCTACCAAGTTGGTAAAGGGTCAAGGATTGGCAAAATTGATGGCTGATTCAAATATGAATGTATTAGACATTAATCTCATGGCTGGTTTGTTAGATGACAATAATTCAGAAGCTTCTCAACAGGTATCTGAAAATTTTCTTTCCTCTCCATGGTATGTTGATATAGTTTATGTCTTACAACACTTACAAGCTCCTCTAGAAATGACAAAAACAAAGGCAAGATTTCTGAAACTAAAGGCTGTGAAATTTTGCATTTTAAATCAATTCTTGTATTGGAAAGACTCAGGAGGTGTCTTGTTGAATTGCTTATTGGAGGATGAAGCACAAAAGGTCATGGAAGAATTTCACAAGGGGGATTGTGGAGGCCATCATTTTTGGAAAGCTACAGCTAACAAAATTTTGAGGGCTGGTTTTTATTGGCCAACCTTGTTTGTTGATGTTTATAAAAAAGTCTCAAGTTGTCATGAATGTCAAATTTTTGAAGGTAAAAAAAAGCTTTTGCCCCTACCCCTGAAACCAATTACAGTTGAAGCACCATTCCAGCAGTGGGGTCTGGATTTCATTGGGGAAATCCATCCATCATCTTCAGCTCAGCATAAATGGATTCTGACAGCCATGAACTACTTTACAAAGTGGATAGAAGAAATACCAACCAACCAAGCAACAGATTAGATCATCATTCAGTTTCTGGAAGGTAATATTCTCTCAAGATTTGGTTGTCCTTGTAGAATAATAACTGACAATGTTGTTGCTTTCAAGTCCAAAAAGATGATTGAATTTTGTCATAAATATCATATTGTACTCAATCACTCCACTGCATATTACCCATAGGGTAATGGTTTAGTTCAGTCTTCAAATAAGAGTTTCATGAACATTATAAAGAAGTTGATCTATGCACTATGGGTTGATAGCAATGTTTTTAAAACCAGAACCGGTGACCGGACCGGTCCACCTAATGAACTGGTTTACCAACCGGAACTGGTCTAACCGGGACTGGTTAGGTCTAAACGAACCGGTTTTAGAAAAATACATTAAATAATTAATTTTTAATGAAACAAAACTATTTTTAAGATTTAAAACCGTGATTCCGAGCCAATAGAGACAAAATATGCAAAGTTTGCTCATTTATATACCACGTAAAGGTGAATATATCAAAATGGCACTGAGTGCAATACATATCATCGACAAAATAGTAAAATACATAAGCAATGAGGCTCTAAATGGCCTATAAAGTCCAAAAACAATGCTGCAAGCTATGAGGCCATTGGCCTACTACAAGTCTACAGTGTACACATGATCAATCATCAAGTTCATCACCACTACTAGACACAGGATCATCATTAGGAGCTACATAGACATCATCTGGTTCAGAGTCTGAGGATGCCTCAACCTGATCTGCAACTTGTGATGTGGCGCATCGCTATTGATCCGTCTTATGTGTGTTGTTGTGTGAGTTGAATCTTTCAGTCGTTCTTATGTGTCTTGTTGCGTGAGTTGAATCTTTCAGTCATTATGATGTTTGCGACATGTCACTTTCATTTACAACTTATCATGATAAGCCCTTTTCCTTGTTGCAATTTACTTGATATTGAAGTTTTACTTTCTTGTGAGGTTGAGATTTTTTGAAAGTTTAAGTAGCTTGCAAAATGCAACATTTGCAAATTCTTTTCCTTTTGCTCCCTATCATAAGGATTGGAGTTTTCAATCTTTCATTTACATGTGATCTAATGCACATTATTGAAAGTTCCAAACTTGTTTCTTTTGCTTTGTGGCTCTTATGGTCTTATTGCACCTTTATTGATACCCAAAGGTACATCATTGTGCAACGTGTTGTGGTAACTTTGAACTTCAAAACTTGCAAACTTTGTGCCATAGGTTGATACAAAAAATCAAAAGATAGAGGCAGTTGATCAAATGACACAGGCTTAAAAGGTTCAAAGTCTAGGAGATTTTCACCTTGTCATAAGTATTAAAAGGTTAAAAGCTTTGATGATGCATGCCATATTACAAAGATGGAAGCTTGCCAAAAATTAGTGAATGTTGTTGCGACTAGAAAGTTCTAAGTTTAAGTGACATGAAAAGTGTCACAATGAGAGTAACTTTCGAGGAGGTGTGTCAAAACTTGAAAACTTCAACAAAAGACTTGAGGTGAAGATAAAAGAGGGACTAGTAGATGGAAAATTAAGGCTTAGCAACACTCCACAAATTTCACAAGTCATAAACTCAATGCCAAAAAGGCTTTAAACAACACAAGCTAAAGATCTAATGTGAAACAAGGAGCTTGTAGGTAAAATGTAGTTATTTCAAGATGTAGGTGGACTTTAAGTGGCAATGGATGTTGATTCCAACTCAAGCTTGTTTCATTTGAGTCACAACCTCTACTAGCTGCACATCTAGAAAGTTTGATGTTAGTTGAACAAACCTAGCTCATTCCCATAAACATTATATAGTAACCGGTTGCTTTAGGACTGGTTAGGGCCAAAAGTCTACCACATTGCCTTCCTAACCGGGTTTTTCAGCCGGTTCCAACTGGTGGCCTTGCTGACCGGCCGGTTTGTAGTTCCGTCCTAAACCGAGTGGTTAGGACCGGTTAGGGCCAAAAATCTACCACATTGCCTTCCTAACTAGGTTTTTCAGTCGGTTCCAACTGGTGGCCTTGTTGACCGACCGGTTTGACCGGTTATCGGTTAGGAAGGCCGATCTAAAATACACTGGTTGATAGAGTAAACACTAAGAAGTCAATCAGTATGTCACCATTTCAATTGGTATATGGGACAGATGTTATTTTTCCTACTTCCTTGGGAATTCCAGTGATGAAGTTGTTGCAGGAAGTAGATGTAGAGCCAAATGACTTGCAAAGAAGAATAAATCAGATGATTCAATTGCAGCAAACAAGAGAGGAAGTATATAACAATACCCAAGCAATCCAGGATAAAATTAAGAAGATTTTTTATCGAAGAACAAAGGCTAAAGATTTTCAGGTTGGTGACTTGGTTCTGAAGTGGGATGCTCGGAATGAAGACAAAGGAAAACATGGGAAATTTGAAAATCTTTGGAAGGGACCATTCAAGATTGCAGCTTTCCATGGGAATAATGCATATTTGTTGCAGGATTTGACAGGAGAATTTCTTGCTGGAGGGCCTGTAAATGGAAGGTTTCTCAAACATTATTTTGCCTAAAATCAGTTGGTTTTGATCACTCCATTGTATATAGCCATTCAAATTTCTAGTATTGCAGGTGTGGGTAGCTGTCACCCGAATTTGAAGCCCGAGGAGAAAGCCCTAAGATTTTGATGAACTACTACCAATTTTCAGAATGTAAAAACTCATGGTCAGTTCTAGTTAATCATGAGTCAAGTATAGAGTCAATAAAGCCCAATGGATTAAGCTACTAGTCTATGGTGTTCTTTGGCACCTCACAGGGAGGATGTCATCCCTATTGGAGCCAATGTTAGTGTCTTATTTTATAGTAATCAGAGTCAAGTTTTGTCTTTTTATTATTCTGGTCAATTTGTAAAGTGTTGCTATGATCTCATAGAGATCAAGTCTTGGTGTCAGTTTAGGATAGGATATACTAAAGTTTTGAGTGGTGAAAGAAATCAAGTTATTAATTTCTTAAAAGGTCTAGGTTTAGTAAGTCTAGGGTTAATGTGTCATCTAATCATGGATAAAGGTAAATAATGGATTTGGTTTCTCATCATTGGGACAAGTTAGTGGTGTCTTTTCAATTAGTTGCATGGTTAAATCAGATAGTATGTCATATCCTTGTAATCATGAGTGGTTGTTGCACTTCTCTTTTGTGTTGCGCTTGAATAATTTGATTTGAAAAGTCAACATTGAAGTTAAAGGGAGTAGTGCACCGCATGGAGGATTATAAAGACATGTTCTAGCCTTCAAAAATCCATCGAGCATGATACTTATCCTCCTCAGTTGCCCTGGAGATCAAACGAGAGTTGTTGCGTTTTCATTGTAAGGGATCCGCTGCGCTGCTGCAAATCGAGGGTTTTCTTGCTATCACAACCGCATTCAGGTTTCAAGTCTCTCTTTTCTGCAATAATTCATGTTGTATGTGGTCTAATTCACCTTTAACAGTCGGGGAGAGCACCTAAGTGGCCTTTCAACCCTCAGAATCTTCCACTTGTTGTGCTTTCCTCATTGTGCTTGTGTTTTTGTAATTTGTTGCGCACAAAAACAAATTGTTGTTGCGTTTTTGCTTATGACTTAAATTTGTGTAGTTTGAGCTTTTAAACACAAGAGTTTACCATTCAAAATCTTGCCAAAAACCATCACCTAAACCCTAATTCTACTGTTGTTGCATTCTTGTTGCGCTAAGATGTTGAGCATTGTCATTGCATTTTGAAACCCTAGAAGTTTTTCATTGTGAGTCATGACAACACCAGACAAGAAGAAGAGGTACAGAGGGGGTGACATAGTCTAATTTGAGCCTCAAGACCTTACCATGGTGAATTCAAATCCAACTATTAGGGTTTCATTTGAGCAGACTGGTTGCATCAAGTTTTGTGAAAAGATACAAGGTTACAATGTTCAGGTTACCAAAGAATTTGCCTTAAACTTCACTGGTGTGGAAGCCAAGGTTGGAGAATTGAGTTTCCCAGTTTTAGAGGTTACTATCTCAGCTGCTACAGAGATCCCTTTGCATGGAGAACAATGGTTCAAGGGCATGCCTTTAGATATGGTCAATTACAAATATTTTCTGAAGCCAAAGTATAAAAACAAAGAATATGGGGCTATTGTGCCAAGAGAATATCTTCTTGAACCTTACAGCAAATTACTCAAGGTGATTCAAAGATACTTCACTTGTGAAGGCAGATTTGGGAGGGTTTATCAGTACCAATTCAGAATGTTGATGCATTTTACAGGTAAAAGCCCTTTAAATCTATCTTTTTACTTGTTTAAGAGCATTGGTAAAATGGCAGATAAGGTTCAAGGTAAGAAGAGTCAACTGGAGCCCAGTCTCTTTCATTTTTCCTTCATCAAATTGTTATTGATGGAAGAACTGAGAAAGAGAAAATAGTCATGGCAAGCATTTTTGGATTCATCCAAGTTGACAGCTGAACTTTCAGATAGTCCTTGGAGCAAAAATGATACACCCTCATCAGTGGCAAAGGATGTTCAACCAGTAGTAGAAAGCTCAATCAAAAGGCCATAGACCTCAGTTGACCAATCTGGCAGGAAAACAGGCAAAAAAGCTTCATTTTTCCCTTGAGGTGGTGGAAGTTTCCAAGAAACCACACACAAGAGCTACTGCAAAAAGGTTATCCATGGAGCAAATACCTAAACAACCTACTGAATTTCAAGGCACCATATCAGAAAACATTGATGACAGGGATAAAGAGATTATGGAACTACAAGAACAGTTAAAAAGGGCTCATTTAGTCATTGCTCAGCTCAACATGATAATAGGGAGTTGAAGAAGAATATTTTGGAAAAGGCATCTAAAGTTAATGAAGCAGAACCAGTGACTAAAACCACTTCACTTGCCACCAGATCCAAAGGTAAAGGAAAAGCATAAACAAAGGACATCCAAGAGCTAGAGACCTCACAATCAAGAATCCCTGTAACTAGATCTTCAGCTAGGAAATTGGAGCTACAGAAAGAAAGTCTGATGAAAGGAAAGTCAATGCAAGAGAAGAAGAAGACTGAGTTGGATGAAGGACAACACACTTTCCATAGGCTAAGGAAGTAGCTAAGGAAAGCTCAAGATGAAATCATCAGGCTTAGAGAACAAGATGAAAGGGCTAAACAGAAGATACATGATCACCTGAATAGTTGTGGGCCAGCATTGTATAAAGCTAAATATATGTTGAAGAGAACTTTGCCCTTACATAGACAGCTCAAGAACATGTATAGGCAACATCTCACCTTGAAAAAGGAGGTGAAGGCTGCAAAACATAAATTATAGGAGGCATTGCAAGGAAAGCAGGAGGAAAGAAGAGGGACACTAGATCTATGTGTGAGTGCTTTTCTTCTATTGTTCCTTTATGTTCCGCTGCATTGATGATGATGATATTGTTCTTTCTACATAGTTTCATATGATGATGAATAATGATGTAAATCAGAATAATGTTATGATGTTTTGGGGTGAACTTAATGTGTTAATCAGAAATGCAATTATCAAAGAAAAGAACAATATAGACCTATGAAAAATTAACATGGTTTCAGAGTTAGCCTGCAGAAAAGTCATGGAGATCACCCCCATGGAGACACATTTAATGCAAGCAAAAGAAGATGGAGGAGACCTAAAGAATTCTAGGGTTTGAAGATAACTTTAGGAAATTTGTGTATTAGGGTTTGATAGAAACCCTAGTTTATGGAAAGGATATGAGATATGAAATCTAGCATGGTCAATGTGAAGATGCTCAAGCACTTGTGATAGATTTGATGAAGCCCTAGATGGGATAGTCTTTAGTAGGCCTAGTTGATAAAGTTGGTTGAAATATTGAAGGCAACATTGTTATATGGACAATGGACAATGATGGCTCTTGAAGGTTGGTTCAAGAGGGAGAGGATCACCTCTCATTGAAGATAAGTATCTCTTGACTTATGATGCTCCTTTATGTCTTTACTTTTGTTTAGACTTATAGATTTGATTATTGTTTTGATCATTACTTATACTTCCTGCATGTATATTTGAGTATTTGGATGTTTCTAACCTCCTTGATGAGATGTAATAAGAGGATCCTTCTTGAGGATCATTTGAGATGCAAGAAAGAAAAGCTAGAGCTGGAAAAGGTAAGGAGGCACTTGATGAAAAGATGACTAAGTGCTACATGTTGCCTATGTCAAATAAAAGGATGCACAGGTATTTGAATACTACAAGGTATGCATGGTATATTGTTTCAATGTTATGTTTCAGCTATAATGGCAAGGTAAGCCCTAAGGTATGATGAGAATGTCTCCTTCTCAAATGGTTCATGCATGCATATGAAAGTGATTTGAATTCATGATTCTTATGATGAAATGGTGCACTTGATGTTGAACAAGTATCTTACATAATGAACTTCTTGATTCTATGAGGCTACTTAATATTGATCTTTGATATATTGGTATACTTTATCATCTATCATTTTTGGATATCTTGATTCCATAAAAGGCTAGCACCTTGATTCTAGTAGATGGTAACTTGGTACTATTGATATTGTTTGTGAAATGCATGGTAACCATGATGATAGAAGTGTAACAATGAGATTGATATTCAAGATCTTTTTGTTGACCATGGTTATGCTTTGATGTGCTTAGTAATTATGGCATATGGTAAAATTGAATGCCCTGACTTGATGGATTGAGTTACGTGACAAAGAAGTAATGTTGTGATCATGACTCTTGAAGTATGCTCCTATTAGCTATTTGACACTAACCCTTGATGAAAGATTGATGTCATGATGTAATGGTGAAGTAGCTAATGCTAACATATATGACCATGATGAATGTGTCTGAATTTATGATCTAACAGATCTGCTGATGTATGACAGTATTATAGACAGGTTGATGGCATGAATGAAGATGACTGAAGTGGATTCCCATTTAGAGGGAGAATCTCTCCATAAGATCTCTTCTCCTATTGTCATTTACATTATATGTATATTCTTTATTGTTGAAGTATGATTTATGGGCATGAATAGACAAATATCTGACATTGTTGATCTGCAGCAAAGTTTTGATCTGAGAAGAAAGAGTTTTCCCTTACCCTAAACCTCAGTTGCATGGAATCAGGTTCATAGGTGCGACTGTAGCCTTTCAACCGCATGAAAGTAAGGTCAAGGGTGCGACTGTAGTCTCCCAACCGCTTGCAGGGGAGACATATGGGTGTGACTATGCCTGTTGGACACAAAAATGAAGTTTTGTGCATGAAATCAGATGTTCACCTAAAGGATGTCAATCCTACAAATGTGGAGCAGACATCAAGAAGATCTGTGAGCTGGAAATTTTGAATGTTTGCTATAATAAGAATATATATATTGAAATTGTGTTTGGAAGTGACCAGGACATGCATACAAATATGTCATTATGTTTAAAGTTTGTGCTACAAGAGTTTGACATGATTTTCCCGATTGATATAGATGAGCAGTGTTTGGAGTTTTGACATGATGCTTGATAATGACTTAGAACTTTGACTTGATGTTGAGATATGTTCTGGACTATAGATCTCTCTATGATAGCAAATTTGGGATTTGACCTGATGACTAATGATTTGATTTGACGACTGATGATTTGCCTTGATGAGAATGATATATGAACTTCCAATGACTAATATTGGTATTCGATAATGGTTTTGTATTGGCCTCCTTGTTCTTAGCACATTGGTTGAAGTATTGACAGTTGTGATTCAACATGAAGCTATCTCCATGAATGGTTGGAACCTGCATGACTTATCCTTGGTGTATGCATTTGCATCTAGTGACTTATATTATGATCATGAGGATGACTTGATGAAATTTGGATTGATATTTCTTATGACAACTTGTTGGCATGATAATAGATGAAGTCATGACTTGATGAGAGCTCTATCTGTCACCTGGTCTAAATAATTTGATACAGTGATATCATGATGATCTTGATATTGGTTCTGATCTTGCATCTAAACTTCCATAAGCTGACTTAGTTGATTGTACAATATTGTGAGTCTGAGCATATTAGTTTATGAAGCGAGCTCCTCGATCCAAATACGTCCGCATTGACAGTTATCTCGTGAAGCCAAGATGATGTGTTGATCCAAACCTCTACTTCAGAAGTGTTCCAAGGTACGACTTTGATTTTGGTTTTATATACTGATGGTCTACTCTTGACAGGAAATAAACCTCTGATGATCTAAGTAAGAGGGAGATGGCTTCTGAAGCTCGAAATACTAAATCATGGCATGATGAATCGATTTCTGAAGTTTGGAAAAGAAAATCTATATTGCGAAGCTATTGAAGAAGTATTGGAAAGTGGAAATGCAAATCCTTGGACACTCTGATTGAATTTCAAGAAGTTGTGAAGAGATATTGTTGAACTTGACTTGGCAACTGACAATTGATTGAAGCATTGATGTTCCATTTTGAACATCCATCTGTATATATACATGATGTGCATAGAACCTAAGTCGATTCATGATTGAGCCGCTTCATTCACATTGAGTTGTTTCCTAGCATCCTTAAAAATTACTTGCATGGGACGATCCTCCTGTGATATGTGACTACTTGAGTGTATTGATGATGATTAGGATTGTTATTGATGAGATGAGCACATTTGGATGTTGCCTTAGTATGAGATCTGTCATGATATCTTGGATGAGAGGTCCATAGCACGATCGAGGTTGAGTACGATGTTACTAGCATGACTAGCCATGTGACAGGATGAAGAAGCTCCTTGGAGAGTCATCTGAGCAAGATCTGGATATGACATGGATACATTATGATGACAAAAAGTGGGAATCGATTGGCAAAGAATCCCACATATAGCTAGGAATGAGATACCTTCATATATTGAGACAGTGTTGTTGTATGAGACAATCTCAGGCTTGTGATTAGCACCTCCTTGAGAGGGAGGACGAATATGGTATCCTTTTTGTGATATATATAATTATTTATGTTCTAATATGATATTTGATTTGATGTCCTGTATGAACAGGAGACAGTTGCTATTGAGATATGATGATTACCAGATATGAGCACAATGATATGTTTCTGATCTATAGAGAGCAGGACTGATCGAGAACACTAAGCCAGCTCTTCCTCCCCTGTTTGAGCTCCCAGGGTGTGGAATTGAGATAGAGGGCTCCTGGGGTTGAGGGAACTCTGGACAATAGGGTATCACCCCTATCTGTTACCCATAGGGTTGGAGTAGTAGCTCACCCTATCTTGGTCTTTGCAGAGTATACCCCAGTTGGCATCATACCCACAAGCAGGGCTTATTGGGATTGTCCCTCCCCATCTGGCCAACAGGTTGAGGAGGCTTGGAGGCATGTGATCCTTACCTCTTGGTAAGTCAGGTATCTTATCCAAGCTCGTATTATGATGCAGGTGTTCTACCACATGACTATTGAGGGTCATTGTTGGGAAGATCAGTAGGCAATAGGATGGGTTGAGTAGTAGCTCCCCTATATCACCTATTGCTCGATATGGGGTCGTAGTAGTAGCTCCCCCATGAGATTTTGGGTTGAGATTGAGCTCCCCGATGTGGTTCCAGGTTGAGATGTGCTCCCTGATGATATGCTCTTTAATGATGATGCGGGTCGTAGATCTGACTTCCCGTCAATATTTTTGGGTAGTAGCGCGCTGACAGAGATTTCGGGTAGTAGCCTGATGAATAGAGGGTGGTAGCTTAGGCTCCCCTCCAATGACAAATTCTTCTTCTAGATTCGAGAATATTCAGCATATGAGCAGGGACAATCAAGAGATAAGAAGGAATGAGCAAGAGATGAATTGAGATGAACATTGATGATTCGAGATTATGGGATACTTGAGATAGGACATATGATGTCAGGATGAGATATTGAGCTATGTACAGATATTGATAGGAGGAATTCTCCATAGTTGAGAGGGAGTGTTAAAAATATGCAACTGCAGTCAAATTCCACTTTGGATAGCTCATATGATGGAGATAATAATTGCATTAAATTCCTCTTTTCGAAAGGACCAAAATCAACCTAAAGATCACTCAAATCAGATAAGGAAAAGTGTATTTATGAATAAAAACCCAAATGTTCATATTTGATAAGGTCGGCCCTAAAGCAAAGTGGACCCTCTTGGAAGGCTATATAAATACAAGTGACCTCTACCTCATTTGGACACAATCATGAAACACTCTTCTATCTTCGTTTTTGGCTTGGCTAAGGCTCGTCCATGAATTGCAAGGTCCGAAGCTCACATCTCTGATTTAGGGTTTTGGGCCCCAGTCGCAGGCATAGAACAAGAAGGATTCGACTGTAGTCACACACACAGAAGCTCATCCGTGTGACTGGAGCCTTCCAGACACACGGAAAAACTCTTCATCCATGTGACTAGGGGTTTAGGGTTTCCACAGTCCAGATCTAATCCCAGTTGCTCGCATGCCAGGCTTAAGGGAGCGACTAGGAAAGTTATAGTCGCTCGCATGACACCTCCTTTGTGCGACCAGGATCTAAAAGATGAAATCTCAGTCTTCCGAAGATTTCGCTCAGTGATCGCAGGGTTTAGTAGTTGACTGCAGACAGTGACAGTTCATTACAGTCTTCAGAATTAGAGTTTTGAGCATATACATTGTTGGGTTCATTTCATGGATGTTGTAGTTGTTTTGTTGGTTAGTTGCATAGATGAAGATATGGATCATTGTACTCTCTTTTGCTGAATTATTTGATGACAATCTAAGAAGAAGAATTTGCAAGGGTTTCCCCATAGTGGGTTTTTCCCTGGTCTCTGACCAATCCTGGTGTCTCTATGTGTGAATGCTTTTCTTCTATTGTTCCTTTATGTTCCATTGCATCGATGATGATGATATTGTTCTTTCTACATAGTCGCATATGATAATGAATAATGATGTAAATCTGAATAATGTTATGATGTTTTAGGGTGAACTTAATGTGTTAATGAAGAAATACAATTATCAAAGAAAAGAACAATATAGCCCTATGAAAAATTAACATTTCTTTCTTGTACTCATACTTTCTCTCATCACATATCTACAAAAGTTTCTTCAGGTCTTTGTTTTCATTCTTCAATCTATCTATTTCAATCGGGATTGAGTCAAGAATAACTTGATGTTCAGTTAACTTTTCATTTGTGTTTTCCGAATGGAAATCAAATACACTAACACTAGCAGAAGTCTCATCAGACTGGATGCTTTCCTTTGGAGAACCCTTTTTCTTCTTCTTCTTTTTCTTCTCCTTTTCTGTACTGTTGCTACTTGTACTTCCTTCATGCATAAGTTGCAACCTATCCCAAATTTATTTTGCAGATATTAAGTCTATAACAATATCAAGATATTGATTGTGAAGATTGTTATACATTACACATTTTTCCTTAGCATTCCACTGTTGTTCTTGCACAAAGGAAGAGTCTTTATAGTAACCATCACATACTAGCTTCCATATACCAAGACCACAAGCTATCAGTTCAAATTTTACCTTATCTTTCCATTCATGAAAGTTTGTTGCACTTAGCATAAATACACTTTGATAGTCCATGACTCAATTAGGTCTACCTTCAAGCTATTAGGCTTACACCAAAGAACCGGCTCTAATACCAATTGATGAAAACTTGACTAAACTAAGAGGGGGGGTGAATCAGTTTAGTACATTCATTGACATTAATTTGATTTTCTTTAAACTCATTAACTAAACCATTAAATGAGCAGATTGACATATAATGACTAGCAGATTTAATATGCAAACAAAAAGTAATAAGTAAACCAAAAACATCACATCAACACATAATAGCTACACACATGGACACCAAATATAAGTGGAAACCCATAAAGGGAGAAAACCACAATTTTGTTATTGTTGTGATGCAAAGGCAAGCTCCTGCTCCCTTCTTAGATCTGATTTTTTGTAGGCTCCAACCTACAGGAGGCTACTACCTCAATTTTTTTGCAAGCTACAACATGCAAGTAAGCTCCAACTCCTATTTGTTTTCTGTAGGCTACAATCCATAGGAGGATCCTACCTCAATCAGCTCCAACTGGATATTTATCGAGCCACAACTTGAAAGGAGACCACAATTCCCTCATACAAAATGAAAACAACATGTTGGTTCACCTGGTCATCAATTTTGCATACCTCCATCTTTATCTGTGCCTCTTCTTCCCTTCAAATCTGGTTCACATCAGCTTTATGTGTGCCAGGTAATTCACAAACAATCAGCCCTCACATGCTCTCTAACTCTCTAACACACAAAACTGCCCTCCAAAATCACATCTTTTATAAAGATAGATTGTTGGTTGTTTGTATTCCACATAAGAATATGAAGTCAACAAGCTTGACTCTTTTCCTTCCACTCATTCGTTTCAACCTCTTCATATTGTGAATATTAGAACATAGATAAGTACTCCACCACATATTATTTCATCCATCTATAATGATTAGGTTCACCAATATCAACCTAATTCCAAAAGCAACATTATCACATCACAACATATGCACATAGTGCAAACACTCTCCAATGTAAACAATATGCACACAACATATGAAAGCAATGCAAGCATATGTATGCACCATTCACTCTCCAAAGCCATCTATATGATCAAAGCCATATTTTCTTCATGCCATTGCCTCAACATCCTTGACTCTTGTCCTTTTTTTGCTTTCATGGAGTTTTTCCTTTGCTATCATGGAGTCTTTCCTTTGCCTTGCATCACAACATCTCACTTCATTAGTTCATCAACATCACCTTGTTGCTTCTTTGTTGCTCCTTTTCCATCTGCTCTTTTGCCATCACACCATTACTGCTTCTTTGCATTGATCACAAACATACATGCTTGTTGCTGCTCCTTTGTTGTTCCTTGCTTCTTCTCCTTTGTCGTTGCTGGTCTTTTGCCTTCCTTGCCTTACTACTGCTCTTTTGCCATCAATGGCAATAATGCCAACAACCTCTACCTGATTTAGACATCATCATGGATCATTCTTCTATTATTTTTCTTGTTTTGGCTCGCACAGGTTTGAGGCATGTTCACGGAGAAATGGGTGTGAAAATTCCTAAACCCGGAATCCCTACTACAGCAACTGATGATATTTCTCCTATTTGTTAAACTCCTTTAAACAAATTACTTGCAGTTTCCTATGGAAAATATCGAAATACATGTTGAGTCTTGAAACTGTCATTCATTTCCATTACACTTTCACTATTATGTCCATTATATCACCTCCATTTCACTACTATGTCACCACATTCATCCCACTTTCATCATCATTGGGCCACCTTTATGTTTTTCCAATCTTTATTATTTCTAAGCCTTTTAAGTGAATTTGTGGTTAAACATTAGAAAATAATGTGCATATGCTTATACCTAACAAATGGGTTGAGATTGTTGACATGTGTAGGTTGAAAGGAGGCTTCTAGAAGACCCTTATGTGGCACCCCAAGGCCAAATTCGAATTTGAGTGGAAAGAATCACGGGTTCATGAGGATATGTGTCACATCTCCTAATTGTATTGTAACTCTAAGAAGACGTGTCTTATCAGTTCCTATTTTGATTAGGACTCTAGAGGTAGAGGGAGAGATTTATGGATTCTCATTAATGAGATGGCTCTCATCTTTTTGTATAAATAGGAGATCTATCTCCTTCATTTGTTAGTCCTCTTTAGCTTAGAGTTTGGAGTTCTTAAGTCTTTTTAGCTTGTGAGTTTGTAGTTCTTCCTTGATGGCTTTTGAAAGCTTTGGAGAGCTTTGTTGTACTTTGTAATTTTGAAGAATTTGAATAAAGCTTTGATGTTCTCAACATGGAAGGAGATGTGAAGTAGATGTCATGGAGCATATTAGAATGTAAGGTAGAGTAGATTTCATTTTGTAAATATTGCTTTGATTTCATTATGTTATTTGATTGCTTTCAAGTTTGATAGATTAGATTTTTCATTCATGCAATTTTAATTCATGCAAGTGTGTTCAATTTTGCTTTGATTTCATTATGTTATTTGATTGCTTTCAAGTTTGATAGATTAGATTTTTCATTCATGCA
This sequence comes from Pinus tabuliformis, assembly GCA_031772625.1. Classification (NCBI taxonomy): domain Eukaryota; kingdom Viridiplantae; phylum Streptophyta; class Pinopsida; order Pinales; family Pinaceae; genus Pinus; species Pinus tabuliformis. The sequence continues at coordinate 1,337,802,293 of CM062819.1, read as the reverse complement.
ATTTTAATTCATGCAAGTGTGTTCAACCGGTTGATTGTAGATTAGTGATGCACATAGCCTTTTAATGACTAATGACATGATAGAATCATCTTGTCCTTCTGCTGAAGCAGCAAGGATACTGGGTCTCATAGTCACTAGCTCATTGTTTGGTTGTTGCATTCTATTTTGATTGTAGATTAGTGATGCACATAGCCTTTTAATGACTAATGACATGATAGAATCATCTTGTCTTTCTGCTGAAGCAACAAGGATACTGGGTCTCATAGTCACTAGCTCATTGTTTGGTTGTTGCATTCTATTTTGATTGTATATTAGTGATGCACATAGCCTTTTAATGACTAATGACATGATAGAATCATCTTGTCCTTCTGCTGAAGCAGCAAGGACACTGGGTCTCATAGTCACTAGCTCATTGTTTGGTTATTGCATTTTATTTTGATTGAACTAGCTGTATATTTACACTTTTGTTTAAATACTAATTCCATCAATAACATGTTTTAAGTTCTTTTGAAGTGCTAAGTTTTGGAAGTTACCATTAGGGACATAGGCCTTGTCTTGAAATCTTTATCCATACTTGTTCTTTAAAAGTATTCTTAAGACCTTAGAATAGGATTTCCATTTGCATTAAACACTTTAGAAAACCAACAAGAACAAAACCCCAAAAACAACATAAACTATAAAACAACGAAGTAAGAGAAAGGTTAACTAAGCACATATGGTGCACCACACTTCATCAGTTTACGATACCCGGATTGATAATTTATGTAGAGCAATTTAAGACATTAAATTGACTAGACATTTTGGCGCCGTTGCCGGGGAAGTGTAATTAGGAGACCTTATTTCTTACATCTGAAAAAAAAATTAACAATTCTTGAGTATGCTCTCCTCCTGCACTTTGTGTGATCTGGAGGATCAGAAAAATGATTGTTATGTAAAAAAAAAAAAGTTAATAATTCTTGAGTATGCTCTCCTCTTGCACTTTGTGTGATCTGGAGGATCAGAAAAAGAATTATTATGTAAAAAAAGAAAAAAAAGGAGACAAAATAAACTTCAACATTTCAATTGATTCAATAAAAAAAAAATGATGAAAAAATGAAACTCAACTGCTTTGATAGGTTCAAATTGTCCAAAATTGTCTGGTTATGCTTTGTAGTGGTCTTCAAAACACTGTATCCTGTTTTAATAAGGTTTTGCAACTTAGCTGCGGAAACTGCCCTGATTCCGCAGCTAGCTGAGAATTCCGCAGCTGTTTCATGGTTTAGCAGGTTACAAGCATTCAATGAAAAAACCGACCACATGGGCATCTTCAAAATTGTCCCGACATGGATCCTATCCTAGTCACCCAGCTCAGATCGATGAAAAACCAGCCTAGGACCTCAGTCAAAGTCCTGTTTTTAGCATGTTTTTCTTGAAGTATTTGCTGCTTGAAATTGAAAATCATTAATCCTTTTTATAAAATTTTACAATTTCAGAGAAGAAAAAAAAGAGAAAAGCAATCTATGGCTATCTCCATTCCTAGTTTTCACTGTGGCTTCAATAAAAATCCGCCTCCCTGACCAAGCATTGGCCCTGAAACAAACCTGCAAGAACATTTGTTAAAAAAAAATAAAAAAATAGAAGCAGCAGTTGGAATTTAAAACAGAGGATGGGGAAATTATTGAAAGGACCGAAATACTTGGAGGGTTATCCTCAAACTAAGGAATTGCTGAAGAAAGCCAGGTGGCTACGATTTATCCAAAAGTTTAAAGGCCATAACAAGGAAGTGACTAAAGCCTTTGCACGGTCTTTTGATGGACAAACAGTAGAGATTGGAGACTTGAAGTTTACAGTGACTGAGGCCACAATAGCAGCTGCCACAAGCCTACCTCAACAAGGTGAAAGGTGGTTTAAAAATAGAAGTGTGGACGATCAAATATGGAGAATCATGCTACAAAACCAAGGTATGGATACCACCGTATTTACAAGAGGCATCCCTGTTCATGCAACAAAAGCTCGATCACTGAATAAGCGTCATGCTTCAAAGGGGTATTAAGTGCCTCTGCCGTGTCTTCCAAAGAATGCGATGTGGTGTATGAGAATGCATCCGACCACTAAATTGAAAAATTTGCAGGCCGAATGCAGAACAGTGAACATAATAACTCAGAAAAACGTAAACACAGAAAAACGTCATATTTTAAACGTTCGATTTGCCCAAATGGAGACGAATTTTAAAAAACTAAAACATGGGTTTTTTTGCTAGGTGGGTTAGTTAGATAACCCAGAAACCGTTTGAAGAAATTTGTGGCGGTCTGGGAGAAATCCTCGGTTCTTTGGAGCCTCTTTTTTGCCGCCGCGTGAAGAAAAACGGAATTTGAGTTAATTAACTGATAGTTTGATGTGTGGTTGAATTCAGCGTGCCTGAGGAAGGGAATTCTAATTGGGAATCAATTGTATGCTGGCATCTAAAACCTGATTACACACCTTCCATCTTAGTAAACTCACACCTGTTTAGAGACGTATTCCAATTGAACACGACTCTCTGTCATTAAACCCCATGAAGTCACTGCCACCCATCTGTACCTGTTCCATTACATCCGGTTAAATGTTGGGAGAAAATGGAATAGGGAAGCCAATGTTTATACGCGTGCTGAAACCAGTTCTTGTAGACAATGCAGATGTGGAGAATCTTGAAACCAATGTGTCATACAAACCGTAGAAAATCAATGGAAGTTCTAGTCAACTGTTAGGCATTTATTGCACAAAAAAAAAAAAAAAACCGTGATTCATATACGCACACTCAATTCACATCTGATGTCATGAAACCACTTCAAATTGAAAAATTAATATAGTAAATCTTTTCTGGTGGAAAATTACAGCGAGTTACAATTGCATACTTTGGTTCAAAACAACGTATTGTTACAGCATAAAGCTGCACAAATAGTCCAGTCCCTGCTCAGGCCAAACAATTATGTTATTATTGAGCACGACCTTAGTATCATTGACTATTTATCAGATTTTATCTGTTGTCTGTATGGGAAGCCTGGGGCTTATTGTGTAGTAACACTGGCATTTTCAATTAGAGAAGGGATCAATATCTTTTTGATTGGTTTTGTTTCAACTAAAAACCTCTGTTTTAAAGATGAATCACTCGCTTTTAAGGTTACAGAAACTCCACAGGAAAGTGCGGAAGAGAAAAAAAAAGCTATGCTTGAAAAAAAATCCAAAATATGCGTAAAACTGATGGTTGACTGTTTCAGTTAGCTTAACTTTCCGCAGCTGGCTCAACTTTCTGCAGCTAGCTCAACTTTCCGCAGCTGGCCCAACTTTCCGCAGCTGTTTTGTTAAACTCTAGGTTGCAGGTGTCATCAAGCAAAACAAGTCACATGGGTAGCTGGGGGAATGTTGGTACATGGATGGTGTCCTATTCATTCGATCAAATTTGATGAAAAAGACCCCGGTCAAAGGGAAGTCAAATTGTGTGTTATCACTAAGTCGCCACACTGAGTCGCCACACGCTGAGTCACTGCATGTCAAGAAAAAATAATAATTTTGAATCAATGAAATGAATAAGCTATTTTGCTCACTTTTCTGAAGGTATTGATTAATTTTGGATTGATAATGAAAAATGAATGGCTAACTTTGTATCCAAGATTGTAGCTACAGAACCGTGCACATTCCGCAGCTAAAGTCTAATTCCGTAGCCAGAAAAACCTCATTGTTCAAATCAGCCTATCTTTCTCATGCAAAATCAGATTTTGATGATTTAAGTAGCGTTGGAAAGATCTCAACAAGATCTACACAATGAGAAATCCATCATTAGAGTTTGAAATGGCAAATAATGAAATAAATTGCTGAAAAGAAGCAACATTCAACTTGGGCACCAATTTCAAAGCAGGTATAAATTCTTTTGATTTTTCCTTTGAGAACTTGTTTCATTAATACAAATTCTTAGTTTTGTGTGTAAATATCATAACTAGAGAGATTGATCACCTCTCTCCTTTGATAATCTTACATTCTATTGCAGAAGAAGTATTAGTTTTTTTTGCAGGTTTCAGGAGGAAGGACAAATGACTACAAGAGAATGGTGTCTCTCTAACAGACCAATTTGTTTCATAAGAGGATGATCAACAACAAAGAGGAAATATGCTGATGCAAAATCAGATCCAAACACTTGAAAAACTTTCAGATACTATTGTCTCCATCACATCCATCCATCACATCCATACTTCATAATAAACCATTCACCTCATTCCACTCCATACTTTCCACTTACATTCACATACACTTTCCATCTCTTTTTGTCCATTCATAACCCACAAATAAAAGCAAGAGGCTCATTCATATGCTTATTGCCCATTACCATTTCTACTCTCCATTGCCATCTTCCATTTTCATCTTCCATTTCTTGTCATTTTCATTCCGCAAATAAGCCCTGCTTCAATGCAAATTATTGAGTCCATAGTCCTTTGAGTCTAAGTTCTTTGTAAAAACACCTTGAGGCTTGCATGCCTTAATGGCAAGTCCTCATGCTGACAAACAATGGGAATACATTAATGTCCCTTGTTCGTTAGATCTTCTAGGTGACTCGACATCAGCAAATTCATTCGTACCTAGCAAGATGTGTTTGGGCATCTTGACTCTCATTGTAATCAATGGTGAGAGTTCTCGTGTTGACTAGTGGCATCCATTAATGGCCACTAAGCCAACAATTTCCTACTATGTTCGACATCAGAACATCTTTTCACATAGTAGGAATTGTGCCAATGAGTTTTGAAGACATGAAGACTATTATTTTCAGCATTTTGGAGCAGATTCAGCAAGTTTTAGTAGAAGCAATAAAAAGTCATCTTATCTCTCTATCCATGACTCCTCTTGTTCAGCCACTTGAAGAAGAATATGATCAGAAATTTTCAGCCACTACACATACAACTCATCCATTCCAAAGGATAAGTGAAGGTACGGCATTTTCTAACTTTTGACCATAGAATTCCATAAAAAGCTAGAATGATAATTGTTGGAAAAACATTTCTCTTCCTCATTTCATAAAATTACCAATACCATCAGTTGGGGGGGGGGGGGAATACATTCATATTCATATCTTGCCATGTCCATATCATATTCAGGAGCTCACATACTTCCAACATATATTAATTATTACATTGCTATTATGAGCATACAATGGCTTTTGAAAAAGTGCTTAAAGGATAAATTGGATACAAACAAAATCATGGTTGTCACACAAGAACCAACCATCATGCAATCCAATAAAGATATACTTTGCAACAATATTCAAAATATCATTATGCAAAGTTCAAAGATCAAAATAGAAGGCAAAAAAAAAAAAAAATGGTTGTAACACAAGAACCAACCATGTTGCAATTCAAGTGAAACACTTTGCAGAAATATGAAGTTATCAAATGATATCATGCAAAGTTAAGCCAAAGCTCAAGGATCAAAAGAGTTAATGTAATATATATTGCATGAGGACATGCAATAGCTTCAGTTGGGGGGTATGTTGAGTCTTGAAAATGTCATTCATTTCCATTACACTTTCACTATTATGTCCATTATATCACCTCCATTTCACCTCCATTTCACTACTATGTCACCACATTCATCCCACTTTCATCATCATTGGGCCACCTTGATGTTTTTCCAATCTTTATTATTTCTAAGCCTTTTAAGTGAATTTGTGGTTAAACATTAGAAAATAATGTGCATATGCTTATACCTAACAAATGGGTTGAGATTGTTGACATGTGTAGGTTGAAAGGAGGCTTCTAGAAGACCCTTATGTGGCACCCCAAGGCCAAATTCGAATTTGAGTGGAAAGAATCATGGGTTCATGAGGATATGTGTCACATCTCCTAATTGTATTGTAACTCTAAGAAGACATGTGTCTTGTCAGTTCCTATTTTGATTAGGACTCTAGAGGTAGAGAGAGAGATTCATGGATTCTCATTAATGAGATGGCTCTCATCTTTTTGTATAAATAGGAGATCTATCTCCTTCATTTGTTAGTCCTCTTTAGCGTAGAGTTTGGAGTTCTTAAGTCTTTTTAGCTTGTGAGTTTGTAGTTCTTCCTTGATGGCTTTTGAAAGCTTTGGAGAGCTTTGTTGTACTTTGTAATTTTGAAGAATTTGAATAAAGCTTTGATGTTCTCAACATGGAAGGAGATGTGAAGTAGACGTCATGGAGCATATTAGAATGTAAGGTAGAGTAGATTTCATTTTGTAAATATTGCTTTGTAGAATGTAAGGTAGAGTAGATTTCATTTTGTAAATATTGCTTTGATTTCATTATGTTATTTGATTGCTTTCAAGTTTGATAGATTAGATTTTTCATTCATGCAATTTTAATTCATGCAAGTGTGTTCAATTTTGCTTTGATTTCATTATGTTATTTGATTGCTTTCAATTTTGATAGATTAGATTTTTCATTCATGCAATTTTAATTCATGCAAGTGTGTTCAACCAGTTGATTGTAGATTAGTGATGCACATAGCCTTTTAATGACTAATGACATGATAGAATCATCTTGTCCTTCTGCTGAAGCAGCAAGGATACTGGGTCTCATAGTCACTAGCTCATTGTTTGGTTGTTGCATTCTATTTTGATTGTAGATTAGTGTGCACATAGCCTTTTAATGACTAATGACATGATAGAATCATCTTGTCCTTCTGCTGAAGCAGCAAGGATACTGGGTCTCATAGTCACTAGCTCATTGTTTGGTTGTTGCATTCTATTTTGATTGTATATTAGTGATGCACATAGCCTTTTAACGACTAATGACATGATAGAATCATCTTGTCCTTCTGCTGAAGCAGCGAGGACACTGGGTCTCATAGTCACTAGCTCATTGTTTGGTTATTGCATTTTATTTTGATTGAACTAGCTGTATATTTACACTTTTGTTTAAATACTAATTCCATCAATAACATGTTTTAAGTTCTTTTGAAGTGCTAAGTTTTGGAAGTTACCATTAGGGACATAGGCCTTGTCTTGAAATCTTTATCCATACTTGTCCTTTAAAAGTATTCTTAAGACCTTAGAATAGGATTTCCATTTGCATTAAACACTTTAGAAAACCAACAAGAACAAAACCCCAAAAACAACATAAACTATAAAACAACGAAGTAAGAGAAAGGTTAACTAAACACATATGGTGCACCACACTTCATCAGTTTACGATACCCGGATTGATAATTTATGTAGAGCAATTTAAGACATTAAATTGACTAGACAATACACACACTGCAACCTTCACTTAATTAAATATATGCGAAAACAAGAAACTGAGCAAGAAAGAAAATACAACACAATAACACCGTTAATTTTGGACAAATGTCCCCAGAAAAAACTAATGCGGGAAAACCGGTGCAGCAACTCTGAGGGTTTTATTATTATGCAATAGTAAATCTGAATACAACTTCTGGTTGCCTTCCTAGCAATCCAGTTACAGAGAATATCACTGACAGAGAGACCTGTGAGATTACCTCACACTATCACTAGAAATCTTGGCTGATCCAGCTCCTGAATGACTACCCCTGGCTACTTCTGGCTGCTCTCCATAGTGTCTGTGTTAACCCAGCGTCAACCCTTCTAGGAACAACGCCACTCCTCCAGTTGATCAATCTATTGCCCAGGAACTTCGATTTCTGCTTCCCGGTCTCACACCCCAGCTTCCAGTTCAAAAATCGATCTCCCAACCAAATTTGCAAACTTCCTTTCAGCTTTTGCGTTGCCTCTGCGTTAGCCTACGCTACCTCTGCATGAGCCTTGGTCAGCCCCTCTAGCTCTGCGCTGCCATTGTTGGATCTCCCTCTGCCTTCTCTACTGAGTATTTGCCGACCGGGAAATATTTCCCTTCAGATACTATCCCTGCCCTTCACTGCAAAAGCTCATTTTGAATTTCGCTACGGCAATTACTCTGCTTCAGAAATTCGATCTTCTGAACTCCCTCGGTGTGTTTTCCAAATGACCCTTAAGCCTCCTTAAATAATCTTCTCGTTGACATTCAACGGCCCAGATTAGAAGCTAATCAATGGCTAAAATCATTTATGCTTGATCCTCGTATTCTTCTAGAAGTTACACCCACAATTAGATTAATACCCATTAATTATTTTAATTTCCTAAGTTTAGACTTAGGGTCCCATTAAAAATAATTGACTATTTTAATAAAACTGTCTCCGGGTGGAATTTCCCAAAACGTTTTTTGGGTTCTCTGGAATACATGTGCCCAAGCCTCCCTGCAAAATTTGAAACTTAGAGCACATCCAATGCTACCAGAAATCAACACTCCCTCTTAGCGAGGAATGTGCTCTAGCAGTGCCTCCCACTGAAGCATTACCCTGACTTCATAACATCGTCCTCTGCATTGCTGATGTCTGACATGCTGTCCACCAACTACTGCATTGTCGCTGCAACTGTACTGCTGCTAACACTGCATCCGTACTATAGCTCCCTCTGAATTTCTGCATCCGTGCTGCTACTGGCACTACCACTGCCAACTGCCCCTGCACAGCAAATTGTTGCTGTTACTGCCTTAGCAACGGAAAAACATCCCAAATTACTGAATAAGTGTTCAGCATAGATGCATCTCGATTTTGAAGATCTGACTACTGTTAGTCCCACGCTATCCCTCTGAAGCCACTACGCTACTACTGCTACTACATTGTGCCTCCCTGTACTGCTGCAACTCTGCACTACGTTGCTCAAACTTGGCATTCTAGCCACTGCATCTGTCACTCCAACACTCCTCTACACTACCTGACACTTGGTCCATCCTGCTATTACTGATCTGGGCTCCCGTAGAAAGGTATTGATCTGAGAGGTGGACTCCTCAAGGATCCTGCCCATTTGCAGCTCTTTCGAACTACAGCTCCAAATCAGCCCACCTCCCTCCTGGAGGTATCTCGGCTTTCATGGCAAACTCCTCCTCGATCTTCGCAAGTGCAGCCTTCGAATTGTACTTCTCATCTTTGTCCTTCTTCCTGAGAGGACACTGTGTTGCGTAGTGACCCATTTCACCACACCTAAAGCATTTGATCTTTAAGACATCCTTCTTCCACCTTCATTGCTCCTGCTGCCCCTTGGATGCAAGGGCTGCATTATCTTCCTCCTCCTTGGGCTTCATGCCACTACTGTTGCTTCGGTCAAGTTTACACTTGACTAGATCTCTCCTCAGCTCTTCCTGCTTGAGAGCTACCCACATACTATCCCAGTCTGGAAAAGCTGCCTTGCCCAAGATGCTTTGGACAAAGACTTGCCACTCTTTTGACACTGAGTTTAGGGTGAGTCTCACCATCTTAGAACCTTGAGGCGTACACCCCACAGCTGCTAACTAGTCTCAGGTCTCCTGAAGCTTCGTGAGGAACGGACCAATGCGCTCCACCTTCTACATCTGTGCAGATTTCAATTTCTGCTCTAAGTACATCTTCCGCTGCTCGGAAGATCCTTGATACAACGTTGCCAAGGCATCCCACATCTCCTTAGCAATCCCTCTGCTAGCAATGTGACATAACACATGATCCTTTACTCCATCAACGATCATCCTCTTGGCCTTCGCTATTTCACCCTTGTACTTCTTCAACTGATCTGGATCCGCAGGCTTAGCCGCCACGCTGTCGACATAGACCTTGAGAAAATGTTCATCTAGAAGGCACGACATCCTTGCCTTCCAGATCACATAGTTGGATGCCCCATCCAACCTATCCTGATCTCTCAGTCCACTCGCTGCCATCTCTGCCACAAAAATGTCGAACTGCTCCTCTCTGTTTGTTATTGTTGCTGCTCAAGCAATAAGAAAACGAACTTCTTGGCGGGAAGTCTACTGAGGAAAAATTCCCTCACTGTGGTTCTCCTCTCTCTTCTGACGTCTTTCAGTCCAACAATTTGTTTGCTGAAAATTGCGTCCCACCAACTCTTTCCTCACGCTAAGGCTTTGCATTGCTCCCTCTGTCACGGAAGAATTTCGATCTGGAAGCCCTTCCTCTCTGTCGACTCACTTACTGAGAGACTTTCCTCGAAAATTCATCCCTCCTGGCTTGGACTGTGCAATCCCTCTAGGGATTCGAATTACTATCTCCTGTAGCTATTCAACCTCCTTCGATGCTCAGCGCTGGGTTCTTTGGCACTGCTCTCCTTGCTTCACCTACAGCTCTAATACCATGTGAAAATTCCTAGACCCAGAATCCCTACTACAGCAACTGATGATATTTCTCCTATTTGTTAAATTCCTTTAAACAAATTACTTGCAGTTTCCTACGGTAAATATCGAAATACATACACTGCAGCCTTCACTTAATTAAATATATGTGGAAACAAGAAATTGAGCAAGAAAGAAAATACAACACAATAACACCGTTATTTTTGGACAAATGTCGCCGAAAAAACCAATGCGGGAAAACCGGTGCAGCAGCTCTAAGGGTTTTATTATTATGCAGTAGTAAATCTGAATACAACTTCGGATGCCTTCACGACAATCTAGTTACAGAGAATAACAGTAACAAAGAGATCTGTGAGATCACCTCACACTATCACTGGAAATCTTGGTTGATCTAGCTCCTAAATGATTGCCCCTAGCTACTTCTGGTTGCCTCTGCGCAGTGTTTGCGTCAGCCCAGCGTCAACCCTTCTGGGAACAGCGTCACTGCTCCAGTTGATCAATATGTTGCCCAAGAACTTCGATTTCTGCCTCCCAGTCTCACATCCCGGCTTCCAACTTAGAAATCGATCTCCCCAGCAAATTTTCAGACTTCCTTTCAACTTCTGCTTCAGCCTATGCTGCCTCTGCGTGGGGCTGCGTAGCTCTGCGTCAGTGCCTCTGGCTCTGCGCTGCCATTGCTGGATCTCCCTCTGCCTTCTTTGTTGAATATTCTCCGACTGGGAAAGATTTCCCTTCAGATACTATCCCTGCCCCTCACTACAAAAGCTCACTTCGAATTTCTCTCCGGCAGCTGCTCTGCTTCAGAAATTCAATCTTCTGAACTCTCTCAGTGTGTTTTCCAAATGACCCTCAAGCCTCCATAAATAATATTCTCGTTGACATTCAACGGCTCAAATTAGAAGCTAATCAATGGCTAAGATAATTTCTACTTGTTCTTCATCTTCTTCTAGAAGTTACACCCACAGTTAGATTAATACCCATTAATTATTTTAATTTCCTAAGTTTAGACTTAGGTTCCCATTAAAAATAATTAATTATTTTAATAAAACTATCTCCGAGTGGAATTTCCCAAAACGTTTTTTGGGTTCTTTGAAATACATGTGTCCAAGCCTCCCTGCAAAATTTGAGACTTAGAGCACATTTGATGCTACCAAAAATCAACAATAGGTTCGCTCGAAGGTGAAATTACAGGGTCCGAAGATCACACGTATTTTTCTAGGGTTTTGTTTCTCAGTCGTGAACTTACCAAAGGACAAATTTCGACTAGTCATTGGCTTGCAAGCTCAAGGGAGTGACTGAAAGTTCCCAGTCGCTTGCATGCCCACTTCCTCCCTGCAATTGGGACCTAGAGTTGCATGTTTTTGTTGATCGAAGTTTTCACTCGTTGACTATAGTGTTCGGCAGTTGACTACAAACAGTGGCAGTTGATTACAAGCTTCTGAATCAAGGTTTTTGAGTATGAGCATGGTTGGGTTCATCTCATGGACACTGTTTAGTTGATTTTTGTTGGATAGTTGTATGGATGAATATATGGATAATTGTACTCTCTTTTGTTGAATCATTCAATGACAATCTAATAAGAAGAAGAATTTGAAAGGGTTTTCCCCATAGTGGATTTTTCCCTTGTCTCCAACCAATCTTGGTGTCTCTATGTGTGAATGTTTTTCTTCTATTGTTCCTTTATGTTTCGCTGCATTGATGATGATGATATTGTTCTCTCTACATAGTTGCATGTGTTGCTGAATAATGATGTAAATCCGAATAATGTTATGATGTTATGGGGTGAATTTAATGTGTAAATGAAGAAATGCAATTATGAAAGCAAAGAACAATATAGCCCTAAGAAAAATTAACATGGTATCAGAGTTGGGTTGAAGAAAAGTCATTGAAGATCACCCCTATCATGACACCATTGACAGAAGCAAGAGAGGATGGAGGAGACCTAAAAGAATTCTAGGGTTTGAAGGAAACCCTAGGCAACTTGGTTATTAGGGTTTGATGGATGGTATGAGGTTAAGGTTTGAGAGAAACCCTGGATTATAGCAAAGATAGATATGAAATTTAGAAACCCTAGCATGGTTAATGTGAAGATGACAGATTTGATGAAGCCCTAGATGGGATAGTCTCTATTAGGCCTAGTTGCTGATGAAGTTGGTAAATATATTGAAGCCAACAATGTTATATGTTCAATGGACAATCATGGCTCTTGAAGGTTGGTTCAAGAGGGAGATGATCACCTCTCATGAAAGATGAGTTTTTTTTAATTTATGGTGCTCCTTCATTTCTTTACTTTTATTTAGACTTATTGATTTGATTATTGTTTTGATTATTACTTATACTTCCTGCATGTATATGTGAGTATTTGGATACCTCTAACTTCTTGATGAGATGTGATAAGTGGATCCTTCTTGAGGATCATCTAAGATGCAGGAAAAGATGTCTAGTGTAGGAAGAGAAGAGCTACAGTTGTCCATGACAAAGAAGTTGACAAAGTGCTCTCGCTGCCAATGTCAAATAAGAAGGTGCACAGGTATTTGAATACTTCAAGGTATGTATGGTGTATTGTTTCAATGTTATGTCTCGACTCTCAACTGCAATATTGGATGATAAGGTAAGCCCTAAGATATGATGAGTATATCACCTTCACAAATGGTTCATACATACATATGAAAGTGATTTGGATTCATGGTTCTTATGATGAAATGGTGCACTTGGTATTGAACAAGTATCTTACTTCTTAGACATGATGAATTTCTTGATTCTATGAAGCTACTTAGAAATATTGATTTTTGATATATTGATATACTTGATGTTTGGCTAACATCTATTATTTTGGATATCTTGATCTCATAAAGAAGGCTTGCACATTGATCCTTATATATGGTAGCTTGACACTATTGATATTCAAGATATTTTGTTGACCATGGTTAAGTTTTGATGAGCTTAGTAATTATGACATATCGTAAAATTGAATGCCATGACTTGATGGATTCAGTTATGTGATAAAGAAGTAATGTTGTGATCATGATTCCTGAAGTATACTCCTATTAGTTATTTGACACTGACCCTTCATGAAATATTGATGTAATGATGTAATGATGAAGTCGCTGATGCTAACGTGTTATGACCATAATGAATGTATGTGTTAGAACCAGATATAGTTTGATTTTATGATCTAACAATTTTGTTGATTCTCCTTGAATATTAATGGCTGAAGGGGTTGCTCATTAAGAGGGAGAAACTCTCCATAAGATCCTATTATCATTTTCATTATATGTATAGAAGATTCTTTATTGTTGAAGTAAGATTTATGGACATGAATAGACAAATATCTAATATTGTTGGTCTGCAACAAAGTTCTGGTCTAAGAAAAAAGAGTTTTCCTTACTCTAACCTCAACCACACAAAAGGAACCCTAAGGTTGCAACTATAACCTCTCAACTGCACGGAAGAAGGCAAATGGGTGCGGTTATGCCTATAGGACACAAAAGTGAAGCTTTGTGCATGAAATCAGAAGTTCACCTGAAAGATGACAGTCCTACAGACATGGAGCTGTCAACTGAAAGTTCTATGAGCAGGGAAGTTTGAATATTTGACTTACTATAGAGAATGTGAATGTGTTAACTAAACTTGTGTTTGCAGGGGACCAGAATATGTGTATCAATATTTTATTATTGAGGCTTGTGTATGACAGTATTTGATAACAGTTGCAAGGGTTTGACTAGATTTGGCTTATTGATATAGATGAGCAATGTTTAGAGTTTTTACATCTTGCTTGATAATGATTTAGAATTTTGACTTGATGTTGAGATATGTTTTGGGCTATAGATCTCACTGTGATAGCAAATTTGGGTTTTGACCTAATGACTAATGATTTGATTTGATGACTGATGATTTGCCTTGATAACAATGCAATATGGGCATAGTGACTTTTAGTGACTTATATTGATAGATATTTTGTGTTGACATCATTAGCTTTGACACATTGATTGAAGTATAAACAATCATGATTCAGTATGGAACAATCTCACTATGAATAGATGAAACTTGTCCTCGATGTATCTATTCATATTTAGTAGCAGAAATAATTCATGTTATGATCATGAGTATGGCTTGATAAAGTTTGATTGGATAGTGCTTGGTAAATAAAAAGGTGTTGTAACTTGACATTTGGATATGAGCTCTATCGATCCCCTGGTCCAAAGAATTTGTTAAAGTGATATTGATGAGTTTGATATTAGTTTTGATCTGGCATCTAAACTTTGATAAGTTGACTTAGTTGATTTGATTGCACAGTATTGATTTATGTAAGGCTAAACATATTGTTTTGGTCAAGTGTTATGTTTGCAGAAAGCATTATATGAAGCAAGCTCCCTGATCCTTATATGTCCACATTGACAGTTATTTGGTGAAGCCAGCACGATCAGTGGATCCAAACCTCTACTTCAAAAGTGGTCCAAGGTATGGCTTTGATTTTGGTTTTAAATACTGATGGTCTATTCTTGACAAGAAATGAGCCTCCGATAATCAAAGTAAGAGGGAGATGGCCTCAAAGTTCGAAATGAAGAATCATGGCATGATGTATTACGTTTTGAAGTTGGTAAAATAAAATTTAAACAGTGAAGCTTGTTATCACCCCAAGAAACTCTCCTAGGTTGCATCTCAGAGATGCTCAAGAACAATACAAACTCAACAAAAATGTTCGAAATTGGTGGATGAATGGAAGGAATGATGCATATTCAAGCCAGATAACCACTTCTACTATGCTTAATCCCAGACATGGGTGAACACCCCCAGACTACAAGGCTTTAGACCACCAATTACTCACAGTTTGAGGATTAAGTGGAAATGGAGAATATTGACCACACCAGCAGATGCACAAGACCATGTGATGGCGGGCTGCAACCAGTAAAGAGGTCTGCAAATCTATTTCCTAATGTACAGACAGGATGACAGCTCTCTGGCATTAAAATAACAGAACCCTGCATAACACATTCAATGATACATACTAGATTCTAACACAGAGGTGGGATGACAGCCCCTCAAATGCTAAAAATCAAGAGCACATGAATAAATGCATAACAGGCACAGTCTAGAACAGAGAGAAGTGGAAAGTGAGCAATTAACAGCAAAAGAAGCTTGTATTAGCTGAAAATGAAGACCAGACGCTGTAGGTATCACAGTAGTTACAGTCTCCAGAAGTTGAACCTTACATCAAAACTACAACCATCAACCCTTATTACATCTGTGGTCTGGCTATTTATAGAGTTTGTTTACAAAGATATGTTGTTGTGCTATGCGTGGAGGGGTCATAATGGACCACCAACCACCTTAACTCTTTGATGGAGTCTCTACTACAATCTGCTGGCTTTAATGAACATAATGACCTTTTCTGTTGTTCAGCGGTCCTTCTCTGAGCAGGTGGAGTGTTAACTGAAAGAAGCTCCATAACTAATAAATGTGTTTATCTGCTCGAGATCTGTACTGTCCTTCCTCGACCATTCTTCCTGTTAAATGCATTCGTTGGGGAGTAACTGCGCCAGGTACATAAATGCAGGCCACCTTCTTCCTTTGGAAGCACAGAACAATCAAGGGACACGGACAGTAAGGCGGGAGGCGTGAATATGATGGGAACAATTATTGGCCGTCGGATTGCGCGAATGAACGGCTGAGATTGAATCGGAGGGAGCTATCGGGAGGAAAACGGGAACAACAAATGTGAGCAGTCGGCTCGCGATCAGGTAGATCCAACGGTGATCGGTGGTTGAAAGTACGCGGAAGATAACGAGCGGGGGAAGGTACGAATGGCGGTAAGCGGTATTCCCTGCACCGCTATCGGGGGATGGTGGTATTCGTACAAAGGGGTCGCGTGCAGGTTTCGGCGGCGGGGGAAGCGAATAACATCGGATCACCCAACAGGGATGATTGGATGGTGGAAAGAGATAACGGGTTAACGAGAGGGAAAAGCAACGGAGACCGTTAGATCAAGTGATGTGCGATCGACGGTGGGGATTAAGGCGAAGGGTTATATGGGCGATTTGCGATAGCGATTGAGGGAAAAGGGCTTATAGCGCTTTTTTGCGAAGGCGCGCGGTTATGTGGGTTTAAACTTTGCACCCAGGGACCCGAGGGGAATATAGGTTTACAAAGGACTTTGAAGGAAAACAGGGACAGCGGGAGTCAAGAGAGCATAAGGAAAATGAAAGAGGAAGGACGAAAAGACTGCTGCAAGCTTTCTTTAAGCACAAACAACACGTCCAAGCTGTCTTTGACCCAACAAATACCGAATTATGTAGTAGAGTTAACAAAGCTATTAAAGAAAGTGGAAATTCAAATCCTTAGACACTCCAATCACATTTCAAGAAGTTATGAAAAGATATTGTTGATCCTAACTTGGCAACCAATAGTTGATTGAAACGTTGATGTTCCATGTGAACACCCGTCCATATATTCTGATTCAATGCATGATTGAGCCGCTTCATACACATTGAGTTACCGCCAAGCTCACTTCGAGATATTTGCATGGGATGATCTATTTTTGGTCTGAGACATTCTTCCTGTGATATGTGACTACATGGATGTATTGATGTTGTTTGGGATCTTTGTTGATGAGATAAGCACATTTGGGTGTTGCCTTAGTATGAGATTTTCCATGATGTTTTGGATGAAAAGTTTGTAGCTTTAAGCACAATCGAGGTTGAGTACAATGTTTCTAGCATGGCTAGTTGTGAGGCAAGATGAAGAAGCTCTTTGGAGAGATGTTTGAGCAGGTTCTGGATATGACATGGATATATTGCAATGACAAATAATGGGAACTGATTGGCAAAGATTCTCATATATAGCTGGGACTAAGATGCCTTCATATATTGAGACATTGTTGCTCTATGAGACAAGCTTAGGCTTATGGTTGTTGCCTCCATGAGAGGGATGATGAATATGATATGAGCGCGATGATATATTTTTTATCTATAGAGAGCATCGTTCATCAAGGACACTGAGCCAACTCTTCCCCCCTGTTTGAGCTCCCAAGGTATGGAATTGAGATGGAGGGATCCTAGGGTTGAGGGATTGTTACCCACCACTTCGTGGGTGATATCCCCGGGAGAATTTTTTCTCCATGATGAGCCTTAGCCAACAGCCAGCAGCCCCTTGATGCCTCCTACTAGCTCGTTGTGCCATTTCTCTTCCACCTGAACCAGCCATGTGGTCCCTCACCCACATGTATTGATCGTATGTTTGAAGGTGGGCATCCTGAATTTAAAGGTATGTCTTGTCATTTGGTAATTGAGTATTCGGTTTACTTATCATGGATACTTCTGGGTATTGATTGATGGGGGGATTTGGGCGAAAGAGTGGGCTTAGTCTGTGCTACTGTCCCCTTGATCTCTTTTGGTTGTTACCCTTGGATCTTAGTCTCATGGGATCTCCTTTATTGACCATTTGGTTCTAGGGCAGTACTACTTGGGAAACCCTGATTTTGGGTGCGTGGTCCGGCTCCTTTATTTGCACATATCACTCCCTTTCCACTCACTATACCCCCCCATTCATCATTTCTCCCACTTGGATCCACATTCCCATTCTGGATCCACATAGGGCTAACCCCCCTATCCCCTTTGCCCCCACCTTGGGTCAGGCCTAGAATGATGCCTCGGAGATTGAAGCAGCTAAAAAGAAGAAGAAAAAGCATAATTGGCCACATTTAACAGGGAATTGTGCCACAAAATGCAAAAACTGGTTGGGACAAAATTAATTAGCACGTGGGCAAAAGCCATTACATGAGCTCTACCCCAATCATTGGCCATCACCCTGGTTCTATAGGCCTTAAATGAACCTCCTCTATCATTCAAGAACCCATGATTGTCCCAATCCCTGGAGGGCAATATACCGCCCTACCTAAAAGGGGGTAATCACTGTTATGTCTTGCACATTATGCTCTTGTCCTTTGAGCCCCGAGCAGTTAATTAAACAAAATTCATAAAAGGCAAAAGGTATATGAAAAAGAGTGGAAAAATCAAGGTCGGGGCACCTCATGTACCACAACTGCTCCCTTGTATACATTACATACCCAGGTGTGGGCTTCCCCTTATCTAAATACCCCTATGCCCCATTGTGTGGCCCTGGACTGCCCCTCTCATTCCCTATTCCATCTCACTTATTTGTCACTTGCCACCCCCATTACAGAGATGTACCTTGGACATACTATCCCCTCCAAGGGTTGAAACCACCTAATAAGGTACTTGGCTAAGCCCCTTTAGCGCTTGGAGACACTGGCACATGCCAAAGCCCACTATGGAAGGGCATGCCATTATGAAATGCCCACGTTGTAAGCTTTTTACCTGATTATTTTAATGATTGGTTGTACTTGAAACCTAGGGGACACATTGGATCTTATGCAGGATTACAGGTGGTTTCCATTTGGGTTTGGTTTCCCTATATGGGATCCTAACCCCAGAGATCTACATTGGCACATGTAGGGTGTGCATAGAGAGCCATTGGCCTCCAGAGCAGCAGACATCACCCCACAGATCTTCATGGATGCTCAAAGATTACTAGCGATCCACTTTTGGGATGATGGTGATATGCTTGGTACATTATGCCCAGTCGGCCCCCACAGGAGCCCCACACTCTTGACAGGTGTCCTAGGACTTGCACGATGCCATGGAAGCATTCTTTCGACCACTTGGACCCTTGCAAAGGATCTACAGGCATCTTTGATTCATATGGAGACCCATGAGGTTATTTATGTGCCCTCATACCCACTAGGAGCACCACAGGTCTACTACTTGGAGAACAAGGGAACACCCCTTTGTCCATCATATTCCGAGCAATTTATTCCTCAATATGGCACTTCAAAATATTATTGAGCCTTTGGAGGGCCCTACGACATGCACATATTATTATTTGGCCCCTTGTGAGGCTCATTTTTACATTTGTGAGCTAGTTTGGTGGGCTTGTCACCAATAGGGGTTTTATTTGCACATTATTTTATCATTAGGGGCCAATGTAGGCCCATAAGCTAATTCGAACTCCTTAGGAGGCTATATATTGATGTTAGATACACTCATTTGTATCATCACTTGACTTGGGATCTCTCTAGTCTTAGATAATTTTCGCACCTTTTCCTTGGAGGATATTTTTGGAGATGGATGAATTTTGATGTATGGGTTTGAGCTGTTTCTCTTCTCTTGGAGCTTTGTTATGCAAATGAATTGCTAGTTGGATATACTCTATAATGTTGTAAGTGATTTTTATCATGGTTATTCTTGTTGCTGCATACTACTAAAATTAGGGCTAGTTGTTGCATTATTGTAATGTGGAATTGAGCAATGTTTTAGTTATTAAATGTATGGGCCAATGTTATATGAATGAAATGTCCTAGAGATTATTTATCTTGAGAAGCTTGCATCATTTGCTTTAAAGTATAAATGCTTGAAAGTCGCTTTTCTTTTCTTACTATCTACATTGGATGAAGTTGACTTTCTAGGCCTCCTTGATCAAGAATCCAAGTTCTTACTCATTACCATCCTTGACTCCATATCCCCAAGTGAATTAGGCACTGGTTCCATAAAAGGGTGATCATATTAACCTTCTTTTTTACCATTTTTCCCCTTTTTCCCAAGTCTAGCCCCATTGGGTCACCTAGGGCATCAATTTCCCGACAATTGGCCCAAGGAAAAAATTCGATCTCCTCTAGGCTACTGCGCTGGTGGGTCCCCTCCCTCTCCTCCAAATTTTAGGCCATTCTGATAGTGGAATCTTTGGGAATCCCAAGCCCTATCTCTAGGACCGAATCTTACATAGGCATCCCCAAGGCTAGACCCTAAAAGGATCAATTCAACCCTTTAAAGTAAATATTTTTGTTTGGTCCTTTCCCTTCACCCTGTCCAAGATAGGAACATCATTGGTTGTTACATTCCATCCCCGAACCTGAGTTGGGTCCACTTGGCCCCGTGTGGTCCCACTTCTCAATAAAGACTATTTATCAAAGACCATTTGGGAGTCCAAGTTTCCAAGGATTATAGGGATTGAGAAACTCCTTTATAATCCTATTCTTTCTCCCTCAACCCTCCAATCCTCACCCCTTACCCTCAGTGGATTAAGTCCCTTGCTTAAAGAGCAAGCAAGTTCCATTCGTCACTCCATCCTCGAGAAAGGGTTTTCATGGTCACTCCTCACTTCTCCATTGACATCTAACTTATCAAAGTGATCCCTACACTACCAAGACTCCTCCCATCGATGAAAGTCCATAAAGAGCAGGGAGACTTAGCTGTGGCGACAATGGGCTAAGCCTCCACTGTTGCCCTTGACCTAGCAGTTACCCTCTTAGGAACCCCTTTTAGGTCCGCTGCTGGTTTAAGTGGTAACATGGATATTTGGACAATAAGGTATCACTCTTATCTGTTACCCATAGGGTTGGAGACTAGGTTGCACGAAACAAGGAAATGGGTACGAGTTTCCGAAACGGGAAGCGATACGAAACACGACCTCCCCAAATTTTGGAAACGGGGAAACACGAATATATATATATATATATTGAAAATATTTAAATATATATATATATATGTGCAATCATAAAGCATAAATGATACATTATAATTTATTACACTTAAACATTAAGATTTAATTTACATCACATTTACTCATGAATGATCACATAATGAAAATAAAAATTTCAGAATATCCAAAAGCAACCTTTATTATATATCCAAATCTCAAAATCGGCCTTTATTTATATTAATATATGAGGCTGCAAGTACAATAAAGACTATAAGGCTGCAAGAGAGAGATCCAAATCAGGATTTTCCGCATCCACATCCCATTCTTTAGAAGGACCACTGTTGTATTGGGAGTCTCCTCCTACATAGTCGAACGACTTTAGTGCTCTTGATTAAATACAAGTTTCATACCCTAGTACCCTACATGATCTTGATTATTGGGAGTTTCCCCTACATAGAGGGCTTGGTTCTCTTGATTAAATACAAGTTCCATACCCTAGTACATGACAAAATACAATGGAAACATTGCAATCCCCCAATCCTGAAATCCTGAAAAATAGATAAGTCTGCTGGATTTTGAGTGAGATCTAAAATTCTACTTTCTCCATATGAAATCCAATGAGGGCGAAACCACTCTCAAACATCCTGAATCATTTCATGGTAATGTTAAAAATTTAAGTAAAATGATGAAAATGAAAAATAAAGGAGAATATCACTTTTACTTTAAGAATTTAGCATTACCATGAATTGCATATGCCTCAAACTTCCTGATGAATTGCATATCAACACTAGGGAAAAAATTCACTTTTATAACTTTAGACACGCATCTACAAGCAACTAGAAGTCACTAACATACCCTAACAATAAATTAAAAAACAAATTAAAAAAAAAAACACAAGTTAATGAGGAAACGTGGGTCGTACGACCGTGAAACGCGTTTCTGGCCGTACTGGCTACGTTTCTGTTTAGGGAAACGTGGCAGTACGGCCGGAAATGCGTTTCACGGCCGTACGACCCACGTTTCCACATTTCGTACTAGTTTCCGTACAGAAACGGACCTCTGTACCACGTTTCCTACAACATAGGTTGGAGATGTTTCTCCCCTATCTTGGTCTTTACAGAGAATACCTCAGTTGGCATCATACCCACAAGTCAGGGTTTTAGGATTGTCCCTCACCGTCTGGCCAACGGGTTGAGGAGGCTTGGGGCATGTGATCCTTACTTTTTGATAAGTCAAGTATCTAGCCCAAGCTCGGATTATGATGCAGGTGTTCTACCACATGACTCTTGAGGGTCATTATTGGGAAGATCGGTAGGCAATAGGATGGATTGAGTTGTGCTCCCCTATATCACCTATTGCTCAATATGGGATTGTAGATGTTTAGCTCCCCCATGAGATTCTGGGTAGAGATTAAGCTCCCCAATGTTGTTCCAGATTGAGTTAATCTCTCCAATGTTGATGTGAGTCGTAGATTTGGCTCCCTGCTGATGTTTCCCGGGTGGTAGCATTAAACTCCCCGCTGGCAGAGATTTTGGGTGGTAGCAGTGGCTCCCCGATGGATAGAGGGTGGTATTTTGAGCTCCCCTCAATGTCAAATTCTTCTTTTAGATTCAAGAATGTTCAACATATGAGTAGGGACAATCAAGAGATAAGCAGGAATAAGCAAGAGGTGAATTGAGATGAACAGTGACAACAAGTGATGATGAAATACTTGAGATCGGATATGATTTGAAGATAGGATACACATGACATGATCCAGGTTGAATTCTCCCTAGTTGAGAGAGAGTGTTAAAATTGGCAACTAGAGCCAAATTCCAGCATGGACAACTCATTTGATGGAGATGATGATTGCAATGAATTCCTCTTTTCGAGAGGACCAAAATTGACCTAAAGACAATCTAATTTAGACAAGGGAAAGTATATTTTTGAATTATGAACCCACATGTGCATATTTGATCAGGTCGACCCTAAAGTAAATTGGACACCCTTGGAAGGCTATAAATACAAGTGACCTCTACCTCATATGGAAATCATCATGGATAATTCTTAGATTCTCTTTCTTGTTTTTGCCTCGCACAGGTCTGAGGCAAGTTCGCGGAAAAATTGGTTCGCTCGAAGGTGAAATTGTGGGTCTGAAGCTCGCGCGTATTTTTCTAGGGTTTTGTTTCTCAGTCACAAGTTTACCAAAGGACAGATTCGACTGGTCGCTGGCTTGTAGGCTTGTTGCACACATTTTTTCAAAGTTCCAAGGAAGCAGAACTGCCAAATTTTTTCAACAAGATCGAGTCATCTATCAGCAGTCTACATGTCATTACAAACCCATTCTGCAAGTTATGTAATGTAAATGATCCTAGTAAGACCTTGAGTATATGTAACAACCTAGGTAAATCTATGATTTTAAGGACGAATTTCATCCTAGGAGGTTTTTTTAATGTCGCTGATTACCTGCGATTTTAGACACAGCTAATCAGAGGAGATTTTTCCCTCCAGCCTAAACCCCAAAGCTAGGGTGAAATTTATTGTTGGAATCTTAGGTGAGTCCTACTGTTTTTAGTCGAGACTAAATAAAAGTGATTTGGGAATAATTTAAGCTAGTTTTCTAAATTATTTTATTACAAATCACTTGGTCTACTAGATCGTATTGTGTTGCAAATGGGTTGTCTCTTGAGGGTCTAAGCCAAATGTGTATTCCCACTTTGAAAGTTGTAAATGTAAAATCTTATGTATTAGAGGGTGGAAAAATAATTGAATCCTTTCATGTGTAAATTAATTAATTTTTCTACCAAAATAAAATTAAATCCTAAGCCATAAAATTAATTAATAGAGTCAAAATTAAATTGTCTTAGGGAAAATAATTCTCCAAGTTGAAAAATTCGTGGGTCCTAAAAGAATCAATTTTTAAAGGTTCTTCACCAAGGGAATATTGTATATTTCAAGAAAATTTGGACCCTTGGACCTTGGTGGTTAAGTCAAAATCAAATTTTTGAGGAAATTAGCTCAAAATAATTAATTTTGAAGTAATAAAAATGGGATTAAATGATAAAATTGAAAATTCCTCAAAAAAAGATAAGGGCCAAGATTAAAATATCTTGAAGTGTTTATCAATGGCCAAGATTATTTTGACAAGGATCAAAGAAACTAGCCGTTATTTTTCCACTTGGAGGATAAATCTATAAATTAGAGAGTCATTTGAGTCTCTAGCATCTTGATCTCTAGCTAGAAAATTGTTGCTGAAGCAACTTTGTAACTATTGTCCCGCTGGGAACTATTTTTCAATCATAATAAAGACTTTGGGGTGCAATTCAAAGTGTTATTGCTTATTGATTTGTGGTATGTGCTCACTACAGGCATCTCTATGTTGTGTTGAATATTAGTAAGATTTGATTTTTCATTAGATGGAGATAAAACCATACTATTGATAGTTTTGGGCTAATCTTAGGTGGTTCAATTTCCCATGTGATCTAACAAATTATTTTTGAGATAAATTCATAGTGTTTGCAAGTACTTCAGTCCTTGGCCTCCAAGCTCACAAACTTGGGCAAGAATCATTGTTGCTTGGATTTCAATTATTTATATGGTGGATTAATTCTTCGCTAAGGCCATTGGGGTTTCTAAGTATAAATATTTCAAATATAGTATACATTGAGGTTTCTAAAGTATATTTAGCCATTCTTAAAAGGAAAAAACTCCATAAAAATATTTTTCTCAAAATTTAAAAAATTTCAAAACCCTAGTATATTTGTAAATCTTGTAAATAATTTTGTAGATATAATTTGTAAATTATTTTTTCTAACTTGGGTTTCGGGGATTTTTAACTTTTTTGTATAGATTTGGGGTTTGGGTGTTTTATTTTCATTTTTGCAGGTTGGAACAAGGGATCAAGTGGAAGAAGAGCTAGATCTAGGCCCTTGAGGGTAAGATATAGTCTCTAGACAATTTTGTAGGGCTATTCACTAAAGATTTTGCGGCAAAATTCAGATCTGAAGAAGAAAAAAATTGAGACAAGGGTTTCAGTTTTTTGGCCTCCCTGGGACCAAATCCAGCCCCTCCAAACCTAGCGTCAGCCTTATCTTAGTCTACGTCACCCCTAGAGCCCCCGACGTCATAATTTTAGGCCCTTTTAGGGCTGGTCGTAGCCTTTAGGGGCCTCAACCTTCCCTATTTGGCCCTGCGTCAAGGGTATTAGGCCTTTTTAGGCCTAGTCATGGGCCTAAGAGGCCTTGACCTGCCTCCTTCACCCTAGACGACAGCCTTCTAGGCTTGTGGTGGGCTTTTTGGCCCTTAAACCCTAGCTTTTCAGCCCTTTTTGGCCTGCATCCAGCCTTGAGGCCTTTTCCTCCTCTAGTGTTAGCCCTTTTGAGCCTCTACTTGTCATTTCAACCCCGATCTGCCTTCCTGGCCTCTTTATCCCCCAACACTAGCCTTCCTTGGCCTAGCGTTGCCCTTCCTTGGTCATTTTCTATGCTAATCTACCCTAAACCCTCATCTAAATTTTTAAAGACTGATTCCTTGGTGGTTTTGTAGGTTTAAGGTCTCCAAAATTCTAATTTTCAAGTGGCATCTTCATCCAAAATTTTTGGGCCACTTGGGCAAGTGCTTCTACAAGGCTTGAGGCCTAGGGTTTGACCTCTAAACCCTAGTTTTATCTCTATTTTTATTACAGAAGTTAGATCAGTGATAATTAAGCCCTAAAATCACATGCTACATGGTCAAAATTGTTTAAAATTGCAAAATATTGATTTCCCTAAATTTTGGCCACTTGGGCACCCTAGATCTAGCCTAGATCTAACTTTTATGCTTGCTGGAATTTACTGCATAACTGAAAATTTCAGGTCTGAAAATTTCTGAAGCATACACCTAAATTGGATCAAAAAACTAAAAAAATTCAGTTTCAGTAAATTCTTGCTATTTTTGGGCATTTTGGGCACTGATTATAGTTTCATTAGCTTGTTGATCTGTCAATTATTCATTGTTGTAGTAAATAGATTAGATCTGAAATTTTCTAAATAACACCCTATAAAAACCCTAAAAATTGATTTTTTTTCAAGCTGGGTGAATTTTACTATTTTTGGCTCTATTGGGCATTGTTAATGACATCATTAGCTTGTTGTTTTGTGGGTCAATCTATCGCTGCAATAGCTTATTACAGATCTGATATATTATTGAATACATCATCATCGATTAAGTTACACACATAAATTTACTTCTGCTGGTCATTGGAAAGTTTTGTACTTCATATGTTGGGCAAATTTCATAATTTAGAGTGATTTTTCTACGGCTGTCAAACATTAATAAGCACTGAAATTTTCTGAAGTACTATTGTTGATTCGATTGTTGAGATCTAACACTTGTGTGGCTTACTCTAAGTTTGTAAAATTTCCGGAATTTGGCACCTAAAGCACTCCTACTCTAGATCTAATCTTGTGAAAATTGAAATCTAGTTGGCACCTTTGTATTTGGTAATCACTCTAAGTCTTGGCATCTAAGTTTCCATTTGGCTATCTTGAATTGGCATTTTACATCTTGTGGGAATTTGGAGTTTTGCACTTGTATCTCTAAAGCAATTTATCTTGTTCAAGATTGTCGTCTCATCATTGTTAAGTACTCTCGCTATAAGCTAATTCACACCAAGTACTTAAGTAACAAAAACTAATCTTAACTCAAGATAATATCACTCATAATCTTTTGCATAAGCATCCTAGATCTAGCTTGCATTAAAACTTACCACCTAGCATAAGCTAGGTTGATAGAAATCTAGGGAAACCCTTCTCACCTAGTTTGAGGGGCTTGGCAACTCTTCTGTGGTTAACACAGTGACCTTGCAATCGTTAGAGCCACAGTCTCTGCAGCACTGGAGGCATCAGGTGATAGGAGGACAACAGAAGGTATCGTTAATCAGGCCTTAGCCTGCTTCTTGTTGGCCTCCTTCCCACAACCTACCTTGGAGCCCACCTTCAAAATAGTTAAGTGAAGGTCATACTTAGACTGGGCATATAATTAAAATCAACCAAGATCACTGCACCTCACATAGGTCTTCGAACTTGCATATCATATAGGTTAGTTATTGATTCGAGCAGCAGGTGTCCATCCGGTCACTTGGTCTTAAATTTATCATAAGCAAGAATTATGACTCCATTAAGGCACTGGTCTCATACTCAAAATTTAATCTAATCACTAATCTTGCTAAAATTAACCAAGTAACTAGGCCACTCATCCGTGTCTCCCAAATAAGTTGGTTTCCAACTTGTTTTCCTTCACCTCATTCCATAGGGACTATCCCCCATAGCATGTTGTTGGGAGACAACTAGAATGAAGTGGGCAGAGATCAGAGTGACAGCCCCTGCCCTGAGCGGTTGTCGCGATGCTTCTACTATCTAGGCAACAACATTTATGGAGTCGTTGTCGGGGACCATTTATTGGACCATGGCGTTGACGACATTCTCAATATAATCTTCATAATCTTCTAATCCATTTTCATCTTCTTAATCTGTCAAGCACCACATTTGTTGGCACTTTGATATCTCACTAATCTTCTTACCACCTTGTTCACTTCTCTATTTGCACCTTAGCACCTGGACATTTGGGTTAGTTTCATGTTTGGGTGGCACTCCACTTATTCATCCATTATTTTTCAAACAAGAAGCCCTCTCTGATATCCATTTGCTTCTCCCTGACTAACTTTTTGGTTTTTGCCTTTTAGATCTTGGATTTAGATTCATGTTCAGTTGGCAACTCCACTTCTTTCATTACTTGCAAGAATTTATGCTAGAATCTCGCTTCTTGTGGATCTCTTGTTTTTCTTGAACAAGGATCTCTCTCTTTGGCACCCATTAGTTCCTTTCCACTTAAGCAAATCATCATGGATGACTTGTTCGCCCCTTTGCATTTTACTAACATTCCTCATGATATTCCAGAAATGGCTATTAATAAATTACCTTCTTTCATGGGTAATGATGCAATCACTACTACAAATCACATCCAAAGGTTCAGATCTTGTTTGGAAAGATATGCTCATTCGACTGCATACAATCATGAAGATGTCAAGATGCAGCTCTTTGTCCTTTCCTTGGAAGGTGATGCTAGAAATTGGTTTTGTGATTTTCTTGACGATTCTTTTGACTCCTTACAAGCCATCATCAATGCTTTTAAAAATAGATATGAAAATCAAGGGGGCTCACCTTGTGCCTCTAATACTATGAAGAAGGATGAAAGTGATCCTGCAAAAGACCCAAATATCATAGAAAGGTGTCATGAGAATGTGTTGTTGATTTCTGTAGCATCGGATGTGCTCTAACCTCGAGATTTTGCGGACAAGCTAAGACACATGCATTCTCGAATACCAAGAAATCGTTTGAGAAAATTCCACCTAGAGATGGTTTAGTTAAAATAATTAATCATTTTTAATGTATTCCTAAGTCTAAACATAGGAAATGTGATTAATTAAAGGGTATTAATTAAATCTGGTGTGAATCTTCTAGAAGATGACGAGGATCAACTCCCAGTTAATCTCAACATTTGATTATGTTTTAATCTTGCCCGTTGGTGCTCCAACGAAAGATTATAAGAAGGAGCTTAATGGGCACTTAGAGAACACACTTGGAGCCACCAGGAATTCGATATCGCTGGGAAATCGAACTCTAGAGTAGCAGTTGTGAGTTGCTGGAGGTGATTCAGTAATTTCGAAGCAGTGAGAGATGGGCAGGGATAGTAAGGTCGGAAGGAAGGTTTTCCAGTCCGGTGAGTGAATCGTAGAGAGACAACGTACTCCATAGAGAGGCTGACGCAGTGCAGAGAGGCAACGCAGAGCTTCAGACGGAGATTTGTATTCGTTGAGGAGAAGTCGAGTTTCAAAGGCAGGAGCCAGAGTGGGAGACCGGAGAGCCAGAAAATTGAGTTTCCAGAGCAGCAGTTGATCAACAGAGAGAGAGGTAATCTCACTTAGGTTTCTGCCAGTATATTTTATCTCTATAACTGGATTGCTGAGAGGGCATCCAGAGTTGTATTCAGAACTAATGCTTAATAATAGAAAACCCTCAAAGCTGCTGCACCAGTTTTCTCGCATTGGGTTTTTCCGAGGACGTATTGTCCAAAAATAATGGTGTCCCTTGTGTCTTTGTCTCGTATCTATTTTAGTTTATGATCTGTATGTCAGTGTAGTCTGCAGTAGTGTTTTTCATCATTGTTTAAATAATTAAATAACTTGTTGAATGTAAAAACAAGTAGGAGATGATAAACCAGTGTTTGCAGTAGGATTTATGATGTGTAGATTAAAAAAATTTCACATTTATTTCTTCTGCAATATTTATTTTGTGAAGGCTGCAATGTATGTATTTCGATATTTGTTGTAGAAAACTGCAAGTCTTTTGTTTAAAGTAAATTAACACATAGAAGAAATATCATCATCTTGCTGCAGTAGGATTCGGGTCGCCGATTTTTCACATGGTATCAGAGCACAGATCGTAAGTCGGAGAGCTCAGAGCAGAAGAGGAGAAGGAGGTTCGAATTTCTGCGTAGGTAGCAATTCGAAACCCTAGGGGCAGCGTATTTCCTTGGCCAGAAGGGTCAGTTTTTTGTGGAAATTTTACTTCTCTAAGTGAGTCGACAGAGAATAAAATTTTCCAAATCGAAGAGTACCAGAGGCAGAGGGAGTAGCAGCAGTTTCCTTGCAGAGTAGATCTTCAGCTGGGACGCAGATTTTGCAGCAGTTTGCTAGTGCAAATAGCGTCAGGAGGAAGGAAGAGCACACACTGAGGGAATTCTTTCCTCAGGGGCTTCTAGCCAAGAAGTTCGAATTTTCCTAGTAGAGCAGCAATAGTTGTGTGTGGGATTTCTCACTCCAGAAGGGAGTGCAAATAGTTGGGCAGTAGTTGCACAGAGGAGAACAGGAGGAATTCGACATTTGCAGAGATGACCACGGACGGGCAGGATCCATGGAAAAGCAGCAAATTAGATCTAGTTGTTGCATATTTCTCACATGGATCAGTATCCTTGCTACAGGAGCACAACAAAATCAGTAGCAAGAGGATGAGAGTGTCAACAGACGCAACTAGTCATTCAAATGACAGTTGCATAGCTAGTTGCAGTCAGTTTCCGAAAGACAGTTGTAGAACTAGTTGCAGTGACACACGGAGTGTGAATTGCCTAGTTGCAGTATGCAGATGCAGCTCCAGCCAGGAGATTCCCAGCACAAAGCTTCGCAGTCCAATTTCCAATGTAGGAGGACTATGTGAGATGTCAGGAGGGAGTAGAGAGATTTCACATAGGGTGATTGAGGTTCAAAGGCAATCTAGTTTCAAAGGAAGAAGCCCTATGGAAGCTAGTACTTCAGGATTTGGGGAGACCAGATTCATTATTGTTGTAGTTGCAACAACACTGCAGAAGCATCCGAGGAGCGGTAACAACAGCAGTATGAGTAGATCAAATTTCGCAATGATGAACCCCATACCTCCAAGAGTGAGGTCGGGTGGTTTGGTTTTGTAGCCCTAGAGAGCAACAAGATGGGCAGGATTCTTGAAGAGATCCACCTCATGAATCAAAACCTTGCTACGGAAGCCCAAGACATGCAGTAACAAGATGGACCAATGGCATTTGGTGCAGTCAAGTGCCAGAGTGAAAGATGCAGAAGCTAGTAGCAGGTCAAAGAATGAGCAACGCAAAGCAGAGTTAGCAGTAGTGCAATTGGCATAGAGTAGAGTTAGCAGCAGCGCAGAGGCTTTAGTGGCAGCGTAGAGGCTTCAGTTGCAGTGCAGAGTCTAGCAGCAATCACGACTCAGGTGACAGATGCATCATATTGACCACAGTTAGTTCAGTATTTTGGATATTTTTTTCTATTACAGTTGCTAAAGTTGCAGCAGCATCACATGGAGAGGGAGTTGTAGTGCAGATGCAGTGTTGGCAATGTTGAAGAAAGGGTAACTAGGTTCGGTCTTCATAAAGACATTGTAATTATGATTTTTTGAAAACAAGAAAATGAATTTATTATTATGCTTGCTTCATGGGTTTCATCAACAAGAATTTTTATGTATAGATGGCTCCTATTATTATCTTTAAATGTCAAAAAGTCAATGTCATGAAGAACCCTTCTTGGGCATGTATCAAATGTATTTGAGTCATAAACAATGTCAAGAAGCCCTTCAAATGACAAGCACAATCCTCTTCATCATGTCGGCTTGCAAAATCGAATTAAAAGCAGTCATAAGGAGACACATTGGTTCACTTTGTCATGTCGGCTAAAATGTAGACGCAGACCGCTATGTATATGCAGCTAGGGTCACCACAGAAAGGACAGTAACTCGAATTCCTCTGATTTTCGATGGGTACAGGATCTCGGATACCTCTGAAATCTCGGTGGTGATTACAGTAAGTAATTACAGTGTAACCTTCTCGGTTGTAACAGTCTTGGCATAGTTGTGACAATGAAGCTCTCGGTGCAAGGAGAACAGAGTCACAGTCTCGGTGAAGATCTCAGTGTAGGAAGAAAACACAATCATAGTCTCGGTGATGAAGATGATCTCAGGGATACCACAATAGCACACACAGTCACATTATTGGCATAATTATGATTATGAGGATCTCAGTGATACACTCTCGGCATGCTCTCTTGACAATCACAGTCTAAGCATTGTTATGGTGAGAAGGATCTTGGTGATCCTATAGTAACTCACTCTGTCTTGGCATACTTCTAGATGTTGTTATAAGTCTCGATATATTTGTGATGAGGATATCTCTGTCTTGGCATACTTTTAGATATAGTCATGATCTTGATGGAAGGTTATGATCTCGGTGAAGGTACAACTATGATGAGACAATCATGATCTCGGTGGATCTAAGTGCAGCTCTCATATACATATCTCAATATGGAGATCTCGTTGATGAAGACCTCGGTGAAGGTGCAGCAATGATGTTGTAGCAGTAATGAAGATCTCAGTGATGCAGTAGTGATGGCCTCAGTGGTGCAGCAATGATGATGATCTCAGTAGTGACAAAGAAGAGGATTGGTGTCTTGGTCTTGGAGTGGCATAATAGGTCAAGGGTCATGGTCTTGGTATTCATCAATTGGAATCTCTATAAGAAGAATTTTGTGCAGGTTTTTCTCTCAAAGAGTGAGAGGTTTTGGCCCTGGCAGAAAGCCAACATCTTGTGTTCTTGTCTCTTTTGTTTTGGTAGCTATTTGATGAACTAACAAGACACACTTTAATAATAACAAGTGAAGATTGTGCTAAGAAGAAAAAGTTAAAATACTTCACAAATAGTTATCATGGCAAGAAGAATCTCATTAACTTAATTTTCCCTAGATTCTTCAACATGGTATCAAAGCTAAGGTGTTGAAGTCAAAGGAGGGGCAGCAGAAAGAGACATTCAAGGATCAAATTTCAAGAAGGGCATCAAAACAAGTTCAATGATATCAAAGAAAAGTATCAAACCCTAGATCAAAGAAGCAGCCTTGATCTACACTACAAAAGAAGGCAAAGCATATTGAAGGCGACAAGGCATTGTCATCTTCAAGGTTATAAAAACAAGCAAGGATCATCTCCTTGCCCTAGAAGAAGATCATCCGAAGAAGCAGCAAATCATCCTCATCAAAAGGAGCAACCTTTTCTATTGAGGAAAGGCTCTCTTATTTGAAAGAAGATCATCCAAGAAGAAGCCCTAATACATCTCCTTCAACCATCATCAAAGTGATCAAGTGGAAGAGTTCATCTTCACTTGTCAAGTAAGTATCTTTCATTTTATAATCAAGTTTGGTTAAATGACTTCGTGTTTGCAAGGAGATCTATAAATCGGTTGGGTCATCGAAATTCCTTGCATAAGAAAGGAGGATAGATATAGTCCCCGGAAGAGAAGTCATTGGTATCTATGGAAAAGTCTCTGAACGTCAAGCATTGTTTGAATGCATCAAAAGGCTCATAGGATTCTTATGAAATTAGCCAAAGGTCCTCTCATCCCTATGTAGCAAAAGAGAAGACATAAAAGAGATTTATGAAATACTAGAAGATATACTCTCTAAAATGTAGTGAAGAAAGCTCATATCACTTAGACCTGATTGAAGGTATCAAAGAATGAAGGAATATCTTCATAAGATCTCAATTGGGAGATCTAGGAGAGATGATAAGAAGATGATCATCATTGTTCTGAAATACACTAACTGATAAGAAAGGTAACAAATGACAAGAAAGTTACCTCATTCAACAACTTGTGGTCTCTATGTTGGATAGAAAAGACAAGTTGAGGGCAAAAGTGTTGAAGGTTAAAGGACTCAAATATGTGCAGAAAGAAAAGGAAAGTTTAGTCCTCAAACAAGACAGAATAATATAGCTAAGATTCAATGATATGGAGAGATTATAGAAAGAAGTTCATATCACCGAAAAGATGGAGGAAGCTGAAGAAAAGGGCCAAGGAAAGAGGGAGTAACAGATCTATACTATGATCGAGATGGTATCCCTCACAAAAGGGTCCTATCATAAGCTCCTAAATCTTGTGTCATAGATATGACCATGATAATAAGATGCATCGTGGCATCATGGAAGCATTAGAAACAAGAGCTCGTGGCATCACCATGGGAATCATGAAGGGCATAATCTATGGCAGTCAAACATGAAGGATATAGCTCTTGGGAACCTCATTGGACATTGCAGGAAAGGAAGAAGTCATCCAGGACAAGGCTCATCATAGGGAAAACATCTGCCAGATGGGGATATGCAAGATCCTCAAGATTCTCTGATGGAATCCTCATCGGAGGGTTCACTAATCTAGAGAGGAAGCAAGTGTTTCATCAGGAACTCCAACTTATGGAATTCATGGGATAATGGTATGATGAAGCAGATCAAGGATTGAAGATATTTTCAATCAAGGAAGCTGTTGGAAGAAGCCTAGACGCCCTAAAGGTAAAATGAGGTATGTCTGCTTGTGTTTAATATTATAATGTCATGTTGTATGGTTGCAAGTAACATGGATCATTACTTCTATCTTAAGAAGCATGATCAAGAGAAAAAGGATCTCCTCCTCTGAAAGGATACAGGAAGGCATAAAAGTCACGCTAGATGAAATCAACATAATATGTCCTCATATGAAGTATGAGGAGGTTGACTACAATTAAGAAACTTTGATTGAAAGCTCTTGGGAATGGAATGTGTGAGGAAGGAAGAGATCGTGAGATATGCAACCATGATGAAGGCAATCAACATCCAAAAGACCAAGAAGATTTGACTAGGAAATCTCCCAGAATGATATGAAGACTCTGATGAAAGTCTGAAAAATATGAAGACCCTTGACAATGGATATCCTCGAGAAATGTGTCAACATGTATGCAGGATGTTGATACCTACAAGAAGATGTCATGATGAAGAGCCATCTCAAAAGGTACTATTTGATGTAATGTTATGATTTCTTGAATAATATCTGGATAAGTTCATGCAGGGCTATTGGAACAAGAGTTGTAAGTACAAGTACAACTAACATTCGTGTGGTAGATGGAAATTCCTGAAAGAAACATGATGAGAAAGAAGTAGCCATATGACGAAGGTTCCAGATATGTATCAAGAAGGCCACTTTCCATGAAGAAAGGAATGACATGACGAACTAAGAAGGAAAGTGATCAATGGTTGTTGCCCTACAAGAAAGAAGCTCAACTGAATTTCATGACATCAAGGAAAGAAGTTGATCAAGCAACTGAACAACCCACAAAGAAGAAGTTGATCATGAAAAGGAGAGTCCCTAGTTAAGAGGGAGCTCCAACAAGTCCCTAATTGAGAGGGAGAGATAGACACAACATTCTTGTCTTCACTAGGGAAGAAAGAATGAAGGAATAATCATCTGGCATCTAATGCTCTTTGAGGATGTGTAGGGCATCCAAGATAAGAGTAGGCAAGAGGACCGATATTCTTTGAGGGTTGGGAACCCAAGATAAGAATAGTCCTAGAAGTTCATACTCAGTGAACACCCGGGTGAGTATGTACCTTGAGAGACAATAATGAAGGTGTCTATAAAAATTGGTCTTGCAAACATTGTGCTCTACTCTGATGAGAGATAGTGTTGTCAGTCAAGGCCTTGTTATGAAAACAATGTTGGTTACTATGATGCTATACAGATGGGATTACCAATCTGATTCTTCTTATAAGAAATTCTTCAGATTGACAATGACCAAGTACCATTATGAATACCTCCATAGTTAAGAGGGAGTGTTGAAGAAAGGGTAACTAGGTTCAGTCTTCATAAAGACATTGTAATTATGATTTTTTGTAAACAAGAAAATGAATTTATTTT
This sequence comes from Pinus tabuliformis, assembly GCA_031772625.1. Taxonomy (NCBI): domain Eukaryota; kingdom Viridiplantae; phylum Streptophyta; class Pinopsida; order Pinales; family Pinaceae; genus Pinus; species Pinus tabuliformis. The sequence continues at coordinate 1,337,767,388 of CM062819.1, read as the reverse complement.
ATGTTTGCTTCATGGGTTTCATGAGCAAGATTTTTTATGTATAGATGGCTCCTATTGAGAGCCTTAGGATTTATCTTTAAAGGTCAAAAAGTCAATGTCATGAAGAACCCTTCTTGGGCATGTATCAAATGTATTTGAGTCATAAACAATGTCAAGAAGCCCTCCAAATGACAAGCACAATCCTCTTCGTCATGTCGGCCTACAAAATCGAATTAAAAGCAGTCATAAGGAGACACATCAGTTCACTCTATCATGTCAGCTCAAATGTAGAGGCAAACCACTATATATATGCGGCTAGGGTCACCACAGAAAGGACAGTAACTCGGATTCCTCTGTAATTTTCGATGGGTACAATGGAGTACAAGATCTCAAATACCTATGAAATCTCGGTGGTGATTACAGTAAGTAATTACAGTGTAACCTTCTCGGTGGTAATAGTCTCGGCATCGCTGTGACAATGAAGCTCTCGATGCAAGCAGAATAGAGTCACAGTCTCGATGAAGATCTCAGTGTAGGAAGAAAACACAATCATAGTCTCAGTGATGAAGATGATCTCAGGGATCCCATAGTAGCACACACAGTCACGTTCTTGGCATAATTATGATGATGAGGATCTCAGTGATACACTCTCGACATGCTCTCTAGACAATCACAGTCTAAGCATCGTTGTGGTGAGAAGGATCTTGGTGATCCTATAGTAACTCACTCTGTCTCGGCATACTTCTAGATGTTGTCATAAGTCTCAGGTATATTTGTGATGAGGATATCTTTGTCTCAGCATACTTCAAGATATAGTCATGATCTTGATGGAAGGTTATGATCTCAGTGAAGGTACAGCTATGATGAGACAGTCATGATCTCGATGGATCTAAGTGGAGCTCTCATATACATATCTCAATATGGAGATCTCATTGATGAAGACCTCAGTGAAGGTGTAGCAATGATGTTGCAGCAGTAATGAAGATTTCGGTGATATAGTAGTGATGACCTCAGTGGTTTAGCAATGATGATGATCTCAGCAGTGACAAAGAAGAGGATTGGTGTCTTGGTCTTGGAGTGGCATAATAGGTCAAGGGTCATGGTCTTGGTATTTGTCAAATGGAATCTCTATAAGAAGAATTTTGTGTGGGTTTTCCTCTAAAATAGTGAGAGGTTTTGGCCCTGATAGAAAGCCAACATCTTGTGTTCTTGTCTCTTTTTTTTTGGTAGCTATCTGATGAACTAAGAAGACACACTTTAATAATAACAAGTGAAGATTGTGCTAAGAAGAAAAAGTTAAAATACTTCACAAATAGTTATCATGGCAAGAAGAATCTCATTAACTTAATTTACCCTAGATTCTTCAACAGGCAGCAGTGCTAGTGGCAGCAGCAAGGATGCAGCATTTATCAGAGTTGCGCAGTAGTTGGTGGGCAGCGGCAACAAGACATCAGTAGCATAACAGGAGATGGTGCAGATATAGAGTGATGCTTCAGTGGATTGCAGTATTATAGCACATTCCTCGCTAAGAGGGAGTGTTGATTTTTGTAGCATCGGATGTGCTCTAGCCTCGAGATTTTGCAGAGAGGCTAAGACACATGCATTCTCCAATACCCAGAAATCATTTGAGAAAATTTCACCTAGAGATGGTTTAATTAAAATAAATAATCATTTTTAATGTATTCCTAAGTCTAAACTTAGGAAATGTGATTAATTAAAGGGTATTAATTAAATCTGGTGTGAATCTTCTAGAAGAAGACGAAGGTCAACCAGATGTTTGTCAGTTATTTTCTCTGTATGAAAAGCTAGACGTTTGTCAGTTATTTTCTCTTTATCGAAAGCTGGATTTGAGCTTCCACAGATTTGTACTCATATTTTCTACTGCATAATAATCAAACCCTCAATTGTTGCACTAGTTTTCCCAATTTGGGTTTTCTCGGGGACTTTTGTCCAAAAATAACTGTGTATATGTGTGTGTGCATCTATTCTTCTAGCATTTTTATTTCTTCCACAGCATTTATTTTGTGAAGGTTGTAGTGTATATATTTCGATATTTGTCGTAGAAAACTACAAGTAATTTGTTTAAAGTAATTTAACAAATAGGAGAAATATCATCAGTTGTTGCAGTAGGAAATGGGCCACCGATTTTTCACATGTGCTACATCAATATTTGCCATATTGCAGGCCTTGTTACCGTTCTCGTGATGAATCCACTTGTGTCATTGCAAGAAGAATCCTTGATAGTGGAAAGGTAGGGACGAAGGATCAAATTAATATTGATGATGAAAAAGAAAATGATAAGCATCTTATCAATGAGTTAACTCAAATGATGGAAACCATGAGACTTAATCAAGAGAAATTGATAGCTGATCACTCTAGCAAAATGAGATCCATGCACATCAGGTGGATGGCTATTGAAGAAAAGCATGTTGAAGAGCTAAGCTCCATAAAGGAAAATCATAAAGAAGAAATGAGCTCTATTCAGAACAGGTTATTAGCCATAGAAGAACAGCATGTTGAGGAACTAAAAACCATGGAGATTAATCATTCTAATCAGATGGCCACCATGCAAAATTGTTTGATCACCATGAAAGCAAATCATAAGGAAGAAATAAGTTTATTCAAGTAAATCATGATAAAGTAATTAAGGATATGGAAGCTGGTCATATATGCCTTCAGAATAAGTTGTTGACCATGGAAAATAACCATGCCAAAGAAATCAATGCTATAAAGGATGAACATTCTAAGCAGATGAATGCCACAAGAATTAAAAACATCACTCTTCGGAATAAGCTGCAAATAATGGAAAAGATACTGTAATATCCCTTACCAGGAATATTCCTCAAACACAAGCAAAACTCCAACCAGAGATGGACTGGGAGGGCATTTACCAGATATGTCGCCTCTAAAAAGAGGACAAGATCCGGAGGCTATCTGACCCTTTCCAGACTCTGTCTAAGAGTATATGAGAAACACACAAGTGGTGGAATAGCCGAGAATGCTCAAAGAGATACAAATAACAATGATGCAATATATAACAATATAACCATAAGCAGATACTCAAGAAATGCAGAGAGAATGCTGAGCCATTTTATTATACTGAGTAATAGAATGAGTACAGGAGGTGATCAGGAAGATGGCACCTCGACTTGCACCAGGCAAGTGAAGAAATACACTCAGAATAGCAAAGGAATGGCCCCTCTCTGAACTGCGTCCAAGCTGCTAGAGAACTGCCGTGCTGCTGCTGCTGCTAGAAATCAAATGAGGATTTGGGGCTGCTCCCCTCCTCAAGAAAGGCTGAAACTCTGGAATCAGACTCTACTCAAGAAACCTAGAAAATCCCAGAAAGCTTTTCTAAAATGGTCGACCCCCGAAAATCACCCCCTTGGGGTTCTGCGCAGCCCCTCAATGCTCTGCGCTACCACTGAATGAAACCCTCCAAAAAACTGCCTAAAACCCCTGCCAAAACTCTCCAATATGCAAGCGCTGATCCCCTGCTCTACCTCTTAGTACAAATCCTCCTGCAAACCCTCAACCTAGACTCCTGCTAGAAAGAACTGCGTCCTCCTCTCAGTGTTGCGCTGTCCTCGAAAACGCTGATGAAACTACTGCCGAAATGCTAATGAAACTACTGTTGGAATGCCAATGGAAATACCTTGCCCAAGTAGGCACTCGAAGTCCCTCGGGGCTAAGGGCGAGATCTCCGAACGGAGACACTCAATGCACTAAACAGTGTTGTAGACTAGCTAAACAGTAAGCGTGCTCTAAGTCAAAATGACTATCACAAATGCTCATAACCGGAATGATCAAAATGAGGGGGTTCCTCTCTCTTAAATAGCCTTTGCCTCTCTCAATCCCAAGGCTCACCTCCTCCTGCGTGATTCCCCTCTTGCCACATGTTTCTTCCCTCCTGCGCAGTTCCTCCGTGTGTCTGCGTGGGCTCCATTTCTGCGTTCCCCTTTGGCCCCCTTGGCTCCCCTTTAAGTCACAACGTTGTGCTACTAGGAAGTGACTTTTATTCTAAAAGTGAGTTATGTCCCCCTTCCTCACTTTTTTATTTACAAATAACTATAGAAGGCAAAAATTGAACAAAATCGAATATTTCAATTAGCCATGGCTAATTAGGAATATTACAGTCTCCCCCGGCAAAATGTTGCTTGTCCTCAAGTAACTGAAGTGATGGATGCTGTAAGATCTTCTCACTCTCCCAAGTGGCATCCTCATCCAGCAAATTCTTCCACCTCACCAAGAATTCCCGAACCGTCCTGCTCCGTAGCTGCCTCTCCCTGGTATCAATGATAGCCTCCGGCTGCAATACCAAATGCCATTCATCATCCATGGGTGGTAGCTCATCTGTCACTGTCACCTGCTGCCCCAATGCCTTCTTCAGGCATGATACATGAAAAATGTTATGAATCTTGCTGCCTTGGAGCAGCTCCAACTCATATGCAACCTGTCCAATCCTGCGTATCACCCTGTATGGCCTATAAAAGCGGGGCTTGAGCTTCTCAGCCCCCTTCTGCTTCAATGATGACTGTCGGTATGGTTGTAATCGTAGGTAGACCATGTCCCCTACCTCGAACTGTCTCTCCACCCGACCCCTGTCGGCATATAGCTTCTGCTGGTTATGCGGTGTAGCCATGTTATACTTGAGAGCTCAGAGGATATCCTGACTCTCTTGGATCCAAATCTTGGCTCTAGGAGCTCTACTATCACCAAACATCACATCAACAAAAGATAAAGGATGATACCCATATAAGGCATAGAATGGTGACATACCAATGGACATGTGATGTGAAGTATTGTAGCAGTACTCCCCCAGATGCAACCACTTCAGCCATGCTCGCTGCTGCCCACTGACATAGTTACGCAAGTAGCCCTCTAGCCACTTGTTAACTATCTCTGTCTGCCCATCTGTCTATGGGTGATAACTAGTACTCGGTGTCAACCTCGTCCCCACCAACCGGAAAAGCTCCTGCCAAAACCCACCCATGAAACGGCTATCCCTATCACTGATGATGGTCTTAGGAAGACCATGTAGCCTGAAGATCTCCCTGAAGAACAGCTCGGCCACCTGTGCTGCTGTATAGTGTGCGGATATGGCAAAAAAATGTGCGTACTTCGTCAGTCGATCAACGACGACAAAGATACAATCCTTGCCCTATACCATGGGCAACCCTATGATGAAGTCCATCGAAATACTCTCCCATTTCCCCTCCGGAATGGGAAGAGGTTGCAATAAACCTGCGGGATGGCTCATCTCTCCCTTGTTCCTCTGGCAAACATCGCACTCCCAGATGTGCTGGAGCACGTCCTCCTTGAGGCCCTTCCATGAGAACCTCTCTCTAATGGCCCTGTAGGTTTTGGTAAACCCCTAATGTCCTACCAAAGGTGAATCATGTGATGCCTGGAGTATCTTCTTCTTGAGTTGAGACCCCTCAGTCAAGAAGATCCGGTCCCTATAATAGATGATCTCATCGACCACCCTGTACCTGTCATCTGCCACCTGCTCATCCAGAACCTCACATGCAAACCTGTCCTTGGAGTACTCTACTAAGAGTCGAGCCCTCTAGTTTGTATCCAAGCTCATAAGAGACAACGTGGCTGGTCTACGTGAAAGGGCATCTGCTACCATGTTGTTCTTACCCTTGACATACTCAATGTCAAAGTCATATGCTTGGATCTTACTAATCCACTTCTGCTGCCTCTCCTATAGCTACTTCTGCGCCAAAAAGAACTTGAGGCTGTAGTGATCAGTCCTCACCCTGAACCTGTTACCCACCAAATATTGTCGATACTTAGCCAATGCATGCATGATGGCCAGCATCTCCTTGTCGTATATAGAATACAACCTCTCGTGCGGAAGGAGCTTCTGGCTCTCAAAGGCTATAGGGTGACCTCCCTACATCAATACTGTGCCGATCCCCTCTCCTGACGCATCACACTCCAAAACAAATGGCTGCGTAAAATCTGGCAACGCAAGCACTGGGCAGCTGCTCATAACCTCCTTGAGCCTGTCAAAGGCTTGCTGCGCTGTATCCGACCAACTGAATGACCCCTTCCTCGTCAAATCTGTCAGGGATGTAGCAAGCTGCGAGAAAACTTTGACGAACTTCCGGTAGTAAGTACAAATACCAATGAATCCTCAAAGTTCCGTCACGTTTCTCGGCTCCGGCCATTCTGTGATGGCCCTGATCTTCTCCTCATGGACCCTCACTCCGTCCACCCCTATGATGTGTCCCAGATACAGCATCTCCGTCAACCCAAACTCACACTTGGAGAGTTTGGCATAGAACTGTTGTTCCTGTAAGATACACAATACTGTCTCAATGTGCTGGAGATGCTCCTCCCAAGTCTTGTTGTAAATGAGAAAATCATCGAAGAATACCAACATAAACTTCCTCAAGTGACTACGGAAGATGTCATTCATGCAGGACTGAAATGTAGCTGGGGCGTTGGTTAGCCCAAAAGGCATCACCAAGAACTCAAAGTGCCCATAGTGACACCTGAAGGTGGTCTTGGGAATGTCCTGCTCCCTCACGTGAATCTGATGGTACCTAGATCTCAAATCAATCTTTGAGAAGAAACGTGCCCCTCTCAACTCGTCCATCAACTCATCGATCTTGGGTATGGGGTACCTGTTCTTCATGGTCTTCTTGTTCAGGGCCCTGTAGTCAATGCATATCCTCAATGTACCGTCCTTCTTCTTCACCAACACCATAGAAGAAGCAAAAGGACTTGTGCTTGGTCGAATGTGCCCAAGAGCCAGCAACTCCTGGATAGCCCGCTCAATCTCATCCAGATAGGCCTTGGGGTGCCTATAGGGGGTGGTTATCACGGCCTGTATGCCCTGCTCAAGCTCGATGGTGTGCTCAAATCCCCAATTCGGTGGTTGTCCTGGTGGAATCTCCCCAAACACTATGGCATACTGGTCAAGGATAGACTGTATCTCTGGATGTACCATTTGCCCTATAATCCCTGCCTCTGATGCACGCAGCTCCACATCCCACTCTATGTCTCCCTTTCAGAACACTGCCTCCATCTGATGAGCCGAAACAGTCTGAGGCGGATATGTGTGTTGTCCCCGTATCTTCTCATGCCTCCTTGTCTTCTCATCATCCCACTCCATCTCTAGGGTCTTCCAATCTGTTGGGACCTTCCCTAGAGTGATAAGCCACTGAACACCCAGTATCATGTTGGTGTCCGGAATATCGACCACGAAAAAGTGGTCAGTCAGTGTGTAAGTGCCCATCATCACTGAAAGCTCTGGAACATAACAAGCAAACGTCATGGTCTGATCTCCTAGGACCAAAACTGAAAACCCATCGAAGCTCTCTGTCTATATACCTCTCCGCTCAACCATCTGTGCATCGATGAAGTTGTGGGTCGCCCCACTGTCAACCACAACTGATACTCGCTAGCCACGTACTGACCCTCGTACGCGTAGCGTCAGATACTTGGGAACTCCTCGCAATGCTACAAGGGCCCCTCCGGTGGGTGCAAAAGATGCACCACCTTCTGCTGGCGATGGAGGTGGCAAAGGTCTCTGTATGGCATGGCTATCTCCTGCCTCCACATCATCCTCGTCATCCTCTTCTCCGCTGCTCTCGGAGAAGACCTCAATAAAATGTGCTTTGCCAGCAACACATCTATGTTCCGGTGCCCACGGCTCCTAACATGTGAAGCACAACCGCTTCTTCTTCAGCTCCCCCTGACATCGTGATCAATCTATACTCGTCCTGGATTCCCCTTTGGAGGTGGAATCCTCACATCCTTCCCCTTAGACTGGAAAGTCTGTCTCTAGGGGTAAGGTGTCCGGGTCCTGGGTAAGACATCTTGTAAGTCCCGGGTCCTGCTAATAGCGTCCTGGAGTGTCGCTGGTCTAGTGGATCAGACTAGACCCCGAAGTGGCTCTGCTAATCCCTCAACATACATATAGACCCTCCGTGTCGTGGATAGGTCTGCCACCATCACGGAGACCCTCAAGAAATCTGCAATGTAGGTCTCTAGGCTCCTTGTCTGTTTGAGCCTCGTCAACTCAACAAAATGCTGCTCTAGATCCCTCCGATCAAATCGCTCCATCAATCTCCTGGTAAACTCAGCATATGTCGTCACTGTGGAGTGCCCGAGTGTAACCATCCCATGAAACCACCAATCCTAGGCCTCACCATCCAAGTGCAATGTTGCCACCTTGATGGCCTCTGTCTCCGACATCTGGTTAAGCTGAAAATAAATGTCCAGCTTCTCCACCCAAGACTTTGTCGAATTGTTTGATGACCCATCAAACGTAGGCAAGTGGAATCTACTCGCTGCACGATGGGTGTCACCATCATGGTAATGCCGGTACCCTCTGTGATGGTCGCGGGGTCTACTATCTCGCTGGAGCTGAACAAAATCTCTAAATGAGAGGGCTTCCCTAAACTCCTGCCCATAGGCCTGGTACTCTACAAAATAATCGCCCATATGTCCGGGCTCTGCCTCCTGCTAGGCTACGGCCCCACATGTCTGCTCCTAAGAAAGTGGGCATGGTAGAGTGCGTAGGGGCATGTGAGGCTACCTACTGCGCAGTATCACGTTGCTCTGGCAAATGGTGGGATGCACCCGATCCCTCACCAACTGGAAAACCCATGGGCTCTCACGCTGTCTAGCCTCTACTGCCGTGAATCTCTGCCCCATCACCTCAATCTGCCTCGACAGATCCTGTACTGATTTGAGGAGCATATCCACAAATCTCTTCCCGTCATCATCTGCCATCGGAGCCTCCCGCTCTGCGTCCACCACAGGCTCCTTATGTTCTGCCTCTACCACATGCTGCTCCTATTCTACATCCACCACCGGAACACAGTCTCCCTCTCCGTAAGTATTCTCCAACCTATGCCTAGTGTCTCTGTACCTCTAACCTCTGTAACAGATATAGGGTATTTCCCCCGGTGTCATAGATTGCTAGCTCCACAGGCTAAGCCAGATCTATGCTCTGATACCATTGCAATATCCCTTACCAGGAATATTCCTCAAATACAAGCAAAACTCCAACCAGAGATGGACTGGGAGGGCATTTACCAGAGATGTCGCCTCTAAAAAGAGGACGAGATCCGGAGGCTACCTGGCCCTTTCCAGACTCTGTCTAAGAGTATACGAGAAACACACAAGTGGTATAATAGTCGAGAATGCTCAAAGAGATACAAATAACAATGATGCAATATATAACAATATAACCATAAGCAGATACTCAAGAAATGCAAAGAGAACGCTGAGCCATTTTATTATACTGAGTAATAGAATGAGTACAGGAGGTGATCAGGTAGATGGCACCTCGACTTGCAACAAGCAAGTGAAGAAATACACTCAGAATAGCAAAGGAATGGCCCCTCTCTGAACTACGTCCAAACTGCTGGAGAATTGTCGTGCTATTGTTGCTGCTAGAAATCAAATGAGGATTTGGGGTTGCTCCCCTCAGGAAAGGGTGAAACTCTAGAATCGGACTCTACTCAAAAAAACCCAGAAAAGCCCAAAAATCTTTTCTAAAATGGCCGACCCCCGAAAATCACCCCCTTGGGGTTCTGCGCAGTCCCTCAATGCTCTGCGCTGCCACTAAATGAAACCCTCCAGAAAACTGCCTAAAACCCCTGCCAAAACTCTCCAATATGCAAGAGCTGATCCCCCTACTCTACCTCTCAGCACAAATCCTCCTGCAAATCCTCAACCCAGACTCCTGCCAGAAAGAACTACGTCCTCCTCTCAGTGCTGCGCAGTCCTCCAAAACGCTGATGAAACTGTTGCTGAAATGCTGATGAAACTACTGCTGGAATGCCAATGGAAATACCTTGCCCGAGTAGGCACTGAAGTCCCCCGGGGCTAAGGGCGAGATCTCTGAACGGAGACACTCAATGCACTAAACAGTGTTGCAGACTAGCTAAATAGCTAGCGTGCTCTAAGTCAAAATGACTATCACAAATGCTCATAACCGGAATGATCAAAATGAGGGGGTTCCTCTCTCTTTTATAGCCTTTGCCTCTCTCAATCCCAAGGCTCACCTCCTCCTGCGTGATTCCCCTCTTGCCACGTGTTTCTTCCCTCTTGCGCAATTCCTCCATGTGTCTGCGTGGGCTCCATTTCTGCATCCCCTTTTGGCCCCCTTGGCTCCCCTTTAAGTCACAACGTTGTGCTACTAGGAAGTGACTTTTAATTCTAAAAGTGAGTTATGTCCCCCTTCCTCACTTTTTTATTTACAAATAACAATAAAAGACAAAAACTGAACAAAATCGAATATTCCAATTAGCCATGGCTAATTAAGAATATTAAAGATACAGGTATAGGAATTTCAGCATAAATCAAAGGATGAAAGAAACAAGGAGCTTTCGACAAATCACAAGCCTCCCAGTCTACCAGAACGATTCTCATCCCATTGTGAGAAGATCACTTGTCCCATTAAAGATAGGTTAACTAGAAGTGATCAAGCTTATGTCTCTCCTTTAACAGAGTATATTCAGAATAAGGTTGAGCATACTCCAGGTTCTTCAGATCTTTCGACCGAGCATCTTCAAGATCAAGACAAGAAATCTACAGTGGTCTCATTAATGACGTCGCAGCCCACCGAGAAGAAAAGCAAAAAGCTGAAAAGAAGAAAGAAGAGGTTTGGTGAATCTGATGGCAAAGAACAGCTCGATATTCGGATGAGTCAAAGTCCTAGCATTGTCAGAATTCAGCATGGCACATCCGAGAAGCAGCCCACACACTTGTCGGAGAGTCGACAAATGCTCAATATGCACTATGTTGAAGACATCTGATGCCATAGGGCATCTTTGTATAGTATCTCTAACCCTACTCCCTTTTATTTCATGACATTAGATAGTTTTATTTCACGCATTTATGTAATGTCTTTCATATTTCAGTTTGTTAGAGTAGACTTTTCTATTCCAGCAGGATTGATTATGTATACATGATGATTTTGATGTTGAATGGATATCTATTTGATGGACATTTTTTTTCTTGGATGCAGGATTCTGGAGTTCTCACATTACTTCACAAAAGCAACATGTCCCCATATGAAGCCAAATGTTGCACACATTTTGTCAAAAATCCAAGGAAGCGCAAGTGCCAAATTTTTTGAACAAGATCGAGTCATCTATCAGCAATCTACATGTCATTATAAGCCCATTCTGCAAGTTATGTAATGTAAATGATCCTAGTAAGACCTTGAGCATGTGTAACAACCTAGGTAAATCTATGATTTTGATGACGAATTTCATCCTAGGAGGTTTTTTTAACCTCACTGATTACCTGCGTTTCTAGACACGGCTAATCAGAGGAGTTTTTTCCCTCCAGCTTAAACCCCAAAGCTAGGGTGCAATTCACTGTTGGAATCTTAGGTGAGTCCTAGTGTTTTTAGTTAAGTCTAATGTAAAAGTGATTTCGGAATAATTTAAGCTAGTTGGCTTAATTATTTTATCACAAATCACTTGGTTTGCTAGATCATATTGTGTTGCGGATGGGTAATGTGTCTTGAGGGTCTAAGCCAAATGTGTATTCCCCTTTGAAGGTTGTAAATGTAAAATTTTATGTATTAGAGGGGGACAAATAATTAGATACCCTCATGTGTAAATTAATTAATTTTTTGGCCAAATAAAATTAAATCCTAAGCCAGAAAATTAATTATTAGAGTCAAAATAAATTGTCTTAGGAAAAATAACTCTCCAAGCGGAAACATTCATAGGTCCTAAAGAAATCAATTTTAAAGATCCTCCACCAAGGGAATATTGTATATTTCAATAAAATTTGGACACTTGGACCTTGGTGGTTAAGTCAAAGTCAAATTTTTTAGGAAATTAGCTCAAAATAATTAATTTTGAGCTAATAAAAATGGAACTAAATGATAAATTCGAAAATTCCTCAAAAATAAAAAATCAAGGGCCAAGAATAAAAGATCTTGAAGTGTTTATCAACAGCTAAGCTTATTTTGACAAGGATCAAAGAAACTAGCCATTATTTTTCCACTTGGAGGATAAATCTATAAATTAGAGTCATTCGAGACTATAGCATCTTGACCTCTGGCTAGAAAATTGTTATTCAAGCAATTTTGTAACTATTGTCCCGCTGGGAACTATTTTTTCACTCATAATAAAGACTTTGGGGTGCAATTCAAAGTGTTCTTGCTTATTGATTTGTGGTTTGTGCTAACTACGGGCATCTCTATGTTGTGTTGAATATTGATAAGATTTGTTTTTTCATAAGATGGAGATCAAAGCATACTATTGATAGTTTTGGAATAATCTTAGGTGGTTTGATTTCCCATGTGATCTAACAAATTAATTTTGAAATAAATTCATAGTGCTTGCAGGTAATTTAGTCCTTGGCCTCCAAGTTCACAAAGTTGGGCAAGAAACATTGTTGCTTGGATTTCAAATATTTATATGGTGGATTACATCTTCACTAAGGCTATAGTATACACTGAGGTTTCTAAAGTATTTTAAACCATTCTTCAAAAGAAAACTCCATAAAAATATTTTTCTCAAAATTTAAAAATTTTCAAAACTCTCGTATATTTGTAAATCTTGTAAATAATTTTGTAGATATAGTTTGTAAATTATTTTTTCCAACTTGGGTTTCAGGGATTTCTAGTTTTTTTGTATATATTTGTCGTTTGGGTGTTTTATTTTCATTCTTGCAGGTTGGATCAAGGGATCAAGTGGAAGAAGAGTTAGATATAGGCCCTTGAGGGTAAGATCTAGTCTCTAGACAATTTGCAGGGCTATACATTAAAGATTTTCCAGCAAAATTCAGGTTCAAAGAAGCAAAAAAAATTGAGACAAGGGTTTCAGTTTTTTTCCCTCCCTGGGACCAGATCTAGCCCCTCCAAACCCAGCGTTAGCCTTCTCTTGGCCTGCATCACCCCTAGAGCCCCTAGCATCATATTTTTAGGCCCTCTTAGCGCTGGACATAGCCTTTAAGGGCCTCAGACTTCCGTATTTGGCCCTGCATCAAGGGTACTAAGCCTTTTTACACCTAGTCGTGGGCCTAAGAGCCGTCGATCTGCCTCCTTCACCCTATATGACAACCTTTTAGGCTTGTCGTGGGATTTTTGGCCCTTAAACCCTAGCTTTTCAGCCCTTTTTGGCCAACGTCCAACCTTAGACGCCTTTTCCTCCTCCAGTGTTAGCCCTTTTGAGCCTCCTCTTGCCATTTCAGCCCCCGATCTGCCTTCCTAGCCTCTTTATCCCCCAATGTTGGTCTTCCTTGGCTTGGCGTTGCCCTTCCTTGGTCAGTTTCTACCCTAATCTGCACTAAACCCTCATCTGAATTTTTAAAGAGTGATTCCTTGGTGGTTTTGGTGGTCCAAAATTCTAATTTTCAAGTGGCATCTTCATCCAAAATTTTTGGGTCACTTGAGCAAGTGCTTCTACAAGGCTTAAGGCCTAGGGTTTGACCTCTAAACCCTAGTTTTATCTCTATTTTATGACAGCAGTTAGATCAGTAATAATTAAGCCCTAAAATCACATGCCACAGTCAAAATTGTTTAAAATTGCAAAATATTGATTTCCCTAAATTTTGGCCACTTGGACACCCTAGATCTAGCCTAGATCTAACTTTTATGCTTGCTGGAGTTTACTCCATAACTAATTTCAGGTCTAAAAATTTTTTAAGCATACACCTAAATTGAATCAAAAAACTAAAAAAATTCAGTTTCAGTAAATCCTTGCTATTTTTGGGCAGTTTGGGAACTGATTAGTGATTATAGTTTTATTACCTTGTTGATCTGTCAATTATTCACTGTTGTATTAAATAGATCAGATCTGAAATTTTCTTAATCACACCCTCTAAAAACCCTAAAAAATGATTTTTTTTCAAATTGGGTGAATTTTACAATTTTTTGCTATATTCGGCATTGTTTCTAACATCATTAGCTTGTTGATCTGTGGATCAATTTACTGCTGCAATAACTTATTACAGATCTGAAATACTATTGAATACATCATCATAAAGTAAGCCAAACACATAAATTTACTTCCGCTGGTCATTGGAAAGTTTTGCACTTCACATGTTGGGCAAATCTCATAATTTAGAGTGATTTTTCTACTGTTGTCATAACATTAATAAGTGTTGAAATTTTCTAAAGTACCACTGTTGATTAGACTGTTGAGATCTAACACTTGTGTGGTTTACTCTAAGTTTGTAAAATTTCCAGAATTTGGCACCTAAAGCACTCCTACTCTAGATCTGACCTTGTGAAAATTGGAATCTAATTGGCACCATTGTATTTGGTAATCACTCTATGCCTTGGCATCTAAGTTTTCATTTGGCTGTCTTCAATGGTGATTGGTTTATCTTGAAGTGGTATACAACACTATTGAAAAATTGGCATTTTACATCTTGTGAGAATTTGTTGGAGTTTTGCACTTGTGTCTCTAAAGCAATTTATCTTGTTCAAGATTGTCGTCTCATCATTGTTAAGTACTCTCACTATAAGATAATTTACACCAAGTACTTAAGAAACAAAAAACAATCTTAAATCAAGATAATGTCACTCATAATCTCTTCCATACGCATACTATATCTAGCTTGCATTAAAACTTACCTCCTAGCTTAAGCTAGGTTTATAGAAATTTAGGGCAACCCTTCTCACCTAGCTTGAGGGGCTTGGCAACTCTTCGGTGGTTAACACAGTGACCTTGCAATCATCAAAGCCATAGTCTCTACAACCCCAGAGGCATCGGGTGATAGGAGCACAACATAAGGTATCGTTAATCAGGACCTAGCCTGCTTCCTGTTGGCCTCCTTCCCACAACCTATTTTGGCGCCCAACTTCAAAATAGTTAAGGGAAGGTCATACTTAGACTAGGCATATAATTAAAATCAACCAAGATCACTGCACCTCACATAGGTCCTAGGACTTGCATATCATATAGGTTAGTTAATCATTCAAGCAGCGGTGTCCATCCGGTCACTTGGTCTTAAATTTATCATAAAAAAGAATTGTGACTCCATTAAGGCACTGGTCTCATACTCAAAATCTAATCTAATCATTAATCTTGCTAAAATTAACCAAGAAACTAGGTCACTCATCTGTGTCTCCCAAATAAGTTGATTTCCAACTTGTTTTCCTTCACCTCATTCCATAGGGACTACCCCCCATAGCCTATTGTTGGAAGATAGCTAGAACGGAGTGGGCAGGGATTAGAGTGACAGCCCTCGCCCTGAGCGGTTGTCGCAGTGCTTGTACAATCCAGGCGACAACAAGGATCAAGTAAGCGACTGAAAGCTCCCCGTCGCTCGCATGCCCACTTACTCCCTGCCACTGGACCTAAAGTTGCATTTTTATGTTGACCGAAGTTTTCGCTCATTGACCACAGTGTTCGGCAGTTGACAGCAAAAAGTGACAATTCATTACAGGCTAAGTCACCTGACACGGGGACACGACGGACACGAGGATTCGAGTGTCGCAAACGGACACGTTGACCCACCGGAGCAGGTCGTGTTTGGATACGTTATATATTATTTTATTATATATATATATATATATTAAAAATTAGATATTTCTTACACAAATTCTCATTCATGATACAAATTCATTGATTCAAACATAGATCTTCATCTAGATGTAAGTTTTACAAAGTAACATTATGCATACAAATACAATTGTGACATAAATGATAAATCATAATACATATTCAATTCATCAATGATCCAATAGGAGAAAGACAAGATAGTAGATACTGTAGTTTTCTCATTAAGTCATCAAAATCAAAATGTGTTACATAGGTAGTGCAATGCCAATGGCAAATAGAAATAGAAAATACAAAACAACTACAAGTATACAAGCCTCAAGGCAGTAGGTAGCTCATGAGTCATCAATCCTCATCATCAAAATCAACATCATTGTACTCATCATCATGGTCACCACTGCTCTCCTCTGTTGCATCCTCCTCCCCTGTATCCAAAGTCATCTCTACATCTGTTGGTGTGGAGGATGACCCCTCTACAGTATCACCATCATCAAATGTGACAGGCTCTAGCACTGGATCATTGAGATCCAAGTTGGCCAATGCCAACTCAACACTGTTGTCCAAACCCATATCATCAGGAAAGACATCCCACATCTTTGTCTTTCCCTTCAACCACTCATCCCTCTGCATGTAAATAAGACGAAGGTTGGTGTGCACATACAGCACTGTCTCTGCCCTGGACTGTTCAAGCCTGCTCTTCATGACACTATACAAATTCCCATATGTGCTCCAATTCCTCTCGCAACAAGAGGATGAAAATTTGGTTACCCGAATTCTACTGCAGCAACTGATAATGCTTCTTCTATTTTTGAGTTCAAGTTTTTGTGATCCATAACTTGTTAATTCATGAGAATTTTCGGAAAAAATCACATAGAGAGTATTTAGTTGGTTTTCATTAATATTTTCCCTCCCCAGTCCAATATAGCCGTTTTTTCTTATGACCGTTAGGTTGACCTAGCTCCTTATTTAACCTTCCTCTGAGATCTGTCTCTTCATCTTGTCCTGAAGATGAACCACAATGGCTGGTTCGAAATGCGTCGACCAAATACTCTCGATGTGATTTTTTCCGAAGTTTCTTCTATTTGTTAAATTAATCAAGCAAATTATTTGCAATTTCCTATGGAAAATATTGAAACATATACACTTCAACCTTCACAAAATAAATACTACAAAATAAATATATACTACACAAGTGAGAAATAAACACACACAAGTGCACCGTTGTTTTTGGACCAATATCCCCGGAAAATCCCAACTTGGGAAAACCGGTGCAGTAGTTGAGGATTTTATTATTATGCAGTAGTAATCTGAGTACAAATCATTAGATGCCCAAACTGGCAATCTGATACAAATAATAAATTGGCAAAGAGGTAGTGAGAAAAATCTCACATTGTCACTAGCGATCCAAATCTGATCCAGGCTCTGGATGGCTAGCCCCACACTGCCTTTGTGCAATCTATGCGTCAGCCTACACAAATCTGTGTCACATCCTCGAACTGCGTCACCTCCTCCTCTGATCTTCTGTTGACTGGAACTTCGACCCTCTAGCCCTCCAGCCTCACACCCTAACTTCTGGCTCTAGATCTTGATTGCTCCCAACAAAAATACGGACTCCCTCTGAAGCTCTGTGCTACCTCTCTGAACCTCTCGTTGCCTTCTCTGCCTTGCACTCTCCGAAACTGGAAAATGCTCCTCTGGTCTACTATCCCTGCCCCTCACTGTAAGAAGTTCACTCGATCTCTCTCTGACAACTCAGCGCTGCTACTCTTGAGAAATTCGATCTCTAGATCTCACTATCTCAGTGTGTTCTCCAAGTGCCCATTAAACTCCTTATAATCTCTCATTGGAGCACCAACAGCCAAGATTAAAACATAATCAAAGGCTAAGATTAACTAGGAGTTGATCCTCGTCTTCTTCTAGAAGATTCACACCAAATTTAATCAATGCCCTTTAATTAATCACATTTCCTAAGTTTCGACTTAGGAATACATTAAAAATGATTAATTATTTTAATTAAGCCATCTCTAGGTGGAATTTTCCCAAACGATTTATGGGTTATGGAGAATGCATGTGTCTTAGCCTCTCATCAAAATTTCGAGGCTAGAGCACATCCGATGCTACAGAAATCAACAGAAGTCACCTGAGAGAAGAGCCTCATGGCTAACTATCATAGAGAGGGTTTGTTGCCCCATGATATGCCCACCAAGAATAGGGCTTCTTAGCCCCCTGTCTCTAATCAAACCATATCCTACAAATCGACCAATACCAGTGGAAAACTCTACAAAGGCATCCTCCACCTCATCAAGGGATGCTCTTTCCTGAAAAACCCACCTGAATGCATCTTTCCTCCCTGTGAGATTTCACCATCCATGTGAGGAGGGAATCTGCGGGAAGGTCCACCATTCAACCACTCATGGTTGTAGTATTTTGGGTTCAATGAGTGAGCCAAACAATGTAAAGGTGTGCAATTCTTGTCCCATCTGCTGACAAGAATATCTTGTATGGTTGTGAAGGCCTATGATGATGTCTCATACTCGGGGCACTCACTCTGTAAAATAATGCTCCTCACAGACTCAATCATGGAATCCCATCCCTCATAAACCTCTCCTAGGATGGGTTGGTCTATATCTGCAAATTGAAGCAAAGAAATGATAGGGTCCATGATATGAATAAGTAGATCTACCCTCTCCCACCAAGCATCATCTAACACTATGTCCTTCACTCTTTTAGAGGCTGCTCGATCTTTCTCCAAAAAGACCAAATCTCTTAAATAACCATGGCCCCAAGAACAGTCTTGAGCTCCCTCAACCTCTTCAACATGATGAATGAAGAGGAAAACCATGTATCCGCAATCTTCAACAATGATAGATTCATTGTTATGAAACCAGCTCACAAAAAGATAGAAAAGAGAGATCCACGCCTTAGAATTCAGCCTCTTCGAGGGGGCAACCTCCTTTACATTACATAAATGAACAATTCTTGGATGATACAAATGACAAAACCTCCTTTCTATATATAGGAGTCTAAGGAGTCACAATATAATCCAGCCGACCTAACAATAATAATATAAAGCCACAAAAATAACAATAGAGGGATTCTATGGGGCACAGAAATAACAATATGGGGGTAATAGGGGCACAACAATATAAATAGGGGGTATAACTACAATAGTAATGGGGTAATCACTAGTATTATAGGGACCCAACATGCCCCTCTCCTTCAAAAAAGTGTTGTCCTCAACGCTTGAGTAGTTCTGGATACTTCTGCATAAAATTCTCATCCTCCCATGTGGAATCTTCAGCGGATAAGTTCTTCCACTTGATAAGATACTCTGAAATTGATCGATTTCGTAGCTGTCGAGTTCTTGTTTCTGTGACTGCTTCCGGTTCCAATATAATTTTTCCTTCCTCGTCAAGTTCTGGCAATATTGTTTGAATTGGGAGCTTGTCACCTATAACCTTCTTTAAACATGAAACATGGAAAACTGGGTGCAATCGAGAAGCTGCAGGAAGCTCCAATTTGTATGCCATAGTACCAATCTTTTGCAACACCTTGTACGGACCATAATACTTTGGTGATAATTTATTATCCTTCTTAGCTTGCTTTAGGGACATTTGCTTATATGGTTGTAGCCGTAGGAATACCCAATCACCTACATCAAAACTTCTTTCACTGCGATGTTGATCTGCCTGTTGTTTCATTCTATTTTGTGCCAACACGAGGTTATCCTTTAAGAGTTGGAGGACTTGTTGTTGATGTTCGATGTGATGTTCCACTGCCTGAACCTTAGAATTTTCTCTTAAATATGATGTGATGGATGGTGGTTGATACCCATAAAGTGCCATAAATGGGGTCATTTTTGTTGCTGTATGGAAGGAAGTGTTATACCACCATTCAGCCAGAGGCAACCATTTGACCCATTGTGTCTGTTTATCAGATACAAAGCAACGAAGATATCCTTCCAAACATTTGTTTACTATCTCAGTTTGCCCATCAGATTGAGGATGATAAGATGAGCTATGAGCTAACTGAGTACCAAGACAAGAAAATAATTCTGTCCAAAAATTTCCAGTGAAAATGGGATCTCTGTCACTTACAATAATCTTTGGGTTTCCATGTAGCTTTTGAACTGTTTCCATAAATGCAGTAGAAACTGTACTGGCTTTAAATGGATGTGATAATGCACAAAAGTGTGCATACTTGGTAAGTCTGTCAACTACCACCATGATGACACTCTTTCCCTCAGACTTGGGTAAACCTGTGATAAAATCCATTGAAACCTCCTCCCAACGTTGGCTTGGAATGGATAAAGGTTGTAATAGACCTGGTGTCTTAATTGTTTCAACTTTATTTTGTTGGCAAACCAAACATTCCGCCACAAACTTTTGAATATCTGATTTAAGGCCATCCCAAAAAAATTCCTTCTTAACCCTGTGGTAAGTTTTTAAAAATCCTGAGTGCCCTCCTAAGGGAGAAGTGTGCAATTCCATAAGAATCTTTTGTTTTAGCTGGGAATTCTTACAGAGGTATAAGCGATCTTTGTACCATAACGAATCATTTTGCCAGCTAAATGTATCAGAAGTACTGGAATCTTGTTGTAGCTTTCGAATAAGTGCCCACACTTCTTCGTCATTCTTCCATTCCTCCCTTGCTTCGTTTATCCAATCTGGTTGGATAATAGAAATGGCACACAACAATGCTTCCACATCCTCATCCTTTCTTGAGAGTGCATCTGCCACCACATTTTGCTTCCCTTTTTTGTAGATGATTTCAAAGTCATAACCCAACATCTTTGTGACCCACTTTTGTTGCTCTTCAGAGGATAATCTTTGTTCTAAAAAGTATTTAAGGCTATCATGATCCGTTTTTACCTTGAAGTGTCTTCCCATTAGGTAGGGTCGCCATTTCTTAAGTGCATGGAGTATTGCCAACATTTCCTTCTCATAAATAGCTTTGCTTAAAAACTTTCCCTTGATTGGACGACTTTCAAAAGCAATGGGTCTTTCATCTTGCATTAGAACAGCACCAATTCCATTTCCTGAAGCATCACATTCCACAATAAAGGTTTTTGTGAAGTCCGGTGTAGCTAAGACCGGTGCTTGGCACATTGCCTCTTTAAGATGTTCAAAGGCCTTTGTTGCTTCCGAAGTCCATGAAAATGAATCTTTCTTCAATAATGTTGTTAGAGGTGCTGCTATTCTCCCATAATTCTTAACAAACTTGCGATAATACCCTGTCAACCCAAGAAATCCTCGCAGATGCTTTATGGATGTGGGGATTTTCCATTCCTTAATGGCTTTAATTTTGCTAGGGTCTACCTTAACTCCTTCATGAGATACAATATGACCCAAATATTCCACCTCCTGGACTCCAAAGAAACATTTGGATCTTTTTGCATATAATTGTTTCTCCTCCAATAGTTGTAGCACCCTGTCAACATGTTCAACATGATCCTTCCAAGACTTGCTGTAGATTAGTATATCATCAAAAAATACTAACACAAATTTTCTAAGGAATGGTTTGAAAATTGAATTCATCAAACCTTGAAATGTTGAAGGTGCATTGGTAAGGCCAAAAGGCATGACCAAAAATTCATAATGACCCTCATGAGTTCTAAATGCCGTTTTCGGAATGTCTTCAATCTTCATTCTGATTTGATGATATCCCGAACGAAGATCCAACTTGGTGAAGTAAATTGATCCATGCAATTCATCCAGTAATTCATCAATAACAGGAATGGGGAACTTATCTTTAATAGTGAGCTTGTTGAGCTCCCTATAATCTGGACACATGCGCCATGATCCATCCTTCTTGTGCACCAATACTACTGGAGCTGAGAAAGAACTTTGACTCGGTTGAATTATACCAGCCTCTAGCATTTCTGCAACCATACGTTCAATTTCACTTTTTTGGACATAGGGATATCTGTACGGCCTGATGTTTGGAGGAACACTTCCTGGAATCAGATGAATAGCATGATCATGATCACGCATAGGTGGGAGACCTTTGGGAGTCTCAAATACCTTGGAATGATTGTCCAGGACTTTTTGGAGATCTGGAGAAATAGATGATTCCAATGTGGAAACATCTAGCGAACATAATTGTGCAATTACACCTCTTTGCTCCTTTTTTAGAAGCTTTGTCATGCCATTAGAGCTGATTATCTTTCCTGGTTTCCCTGCAATACCCCTTAATTCAACTTCCTTTCCTTCCACAGAAAATTTCATGAAAAGTTCTTGAAAATTAAAAGCTATTGTACCCAAGGATTGTAGCCATTGGACTCCTAGTACAACATCAGCACCTCCCATTGGAATGGAAAGCATTGGGCTAGTCAATACATATTCTCCCATGGATAGCTTGATATTATGGCACTTTCCAGAACAATTTATTGTTCCTCCATTTGCAATCATCACTTGACACTCTGGTGCTGGATATAGGAAGCAATTCAATTCTTTTGCTACCCTACAATGAATAAAATTGTGGGTGCTTCCTGAATCAATCAACACTATTACCTTTTTCTTCTTGATTTGTCCTTCTATCTTGATGGTTTGAGGAGTGGTAATTCCCGCCAATGCATTACAAGATATGGTCGGATTTATTTGTTCTTCATCTAGGCTTTGTTCCTGGAATATATCCTCTTCTTTTGACCTTTCTTGCTCCTTTTCTTCTTCCTCTTCACAATCTATGTAGAATAATTTCTTCTCAGCACACTTATGACCTTTTGTGTATTTGCTATCACAATTGTAACAAAGCCCTTTTGCTCTTTTTTCTTCCAATTGTTGTGGTGTCAACCTTATAGGTTGTGGAAGACTATGGGCAACAACACTTCCGTCTTTATAGTTGTGAATGGTATGCTTCCTAGTTGCCATAATTTTGCTTTCCATTTTTCTTGCTAACCTGAATGCCTTCTCTAATGAATCAGGTTCCCAAAGGCGCACATCATGTTGGATATTATCCTTTAAAGACCCTATGAACACATCAATCCTATGCTCCTCTGGAATATCTTTTACCCTTATGTTCAATTTTTGGAACTCCTCAATGTGCTCCATTATTGAACCCTTTTGTTTGAGACTTAATTGGCTAAAAAAAGTGTTGCTTTTTGTATCCTCATAATGTGCTATCAATTCTTCCGTAAAAATTGCCCAAGTGATAAATTGTTTACGAGAACAAAGCCATTGATACCATACAAACTGATTTGGTTCCAAATATAAAGTTGCCATACGTACCTTTTGTGTGTTTTGCACATTATTGAGATCGAAGAATTGCTCCATCTGTAATATCCATGTGGCGGGATCCTTGCCATCAAACTTCCTCATATCGATTTTTGGAACATGGTGAGTCTTCGATCCAACATTAGAGTCTATGGAATCATGATTAACATTTCTTTTGTTCTCATCATGAGTTTCCTTTACTACCTTTTCACCATTAGTGACCCTTTCTTGTAGCAACTTCTTCAATTCATCCATGTCTGTCTTCAAATCTATCTTCAAATTTGCCATCGAATCCTCCATCTTAGCTTCCATGCCCTTTATCTTAGATTCCACGCCATTTATCTTAGCTTCTGTTAGCTTTTGTGAGCGTGACATTTGTTGCACTTGTTCTTGTAATTTTGATATATCATGTAGCATTTCTTCCTCTTCTTCATGAGTCATGCTAGAGCTTTCAGGTTCCTTACTAGGTGTTTGCATTTTCTTTCCTCGGGGCATCAGTTACCGATAATAATGCTTTACTATGCCCTTTGAATTCCGTTAAACCAAGCTTACACAAAAATAAAAAAAAAAACTACACACCTTTTTTCACTTTATAGAAGCCTGATATTGAATCTGATGTATCTCTGTAATTTCGGATCATCCAATTCTGAAATTGCTACTTGTAGTAGCCTTCTGCGTCCTCTTTCCAATGCCACAAGTCTGAGCCAAATTGGATTCTCCAAGGAAGAGTTATGTGAAATCTCCCACAGTGACTTGCTTTTAGACTGGTTCAGTAGAGCGAACTTGTACGACGTGCCACGAGTCACTGTTTCAACCTTTGAATCTGAAACACACATACAAGAAACTACAGTCCGTCCTCTTTCTGTACCTTCTTACGAAATTTCAATCCGATCCCCAGAGAGAAAGTTATGACGATTTTCCCCAGGTCACCTGTTTTGAATGTAATTCAGGAGTCTGCAAAAAGACCAACTTCCTCAGATCATATCTCCGCAAATATCGCGCGAAAAGCTCTGAAATTCGGACCCAAGGTTCAGCGCGATTTCTTCTCAAATGGGTTTTTTTTGCGACTTCTGAAACGTCACAGAAAAAAAGTTATAGCGAAAATGCCACGATGACCTGTTTGGAGCAGCGAAACCCTAGAATCCAAAGCTCTGATACCAAATGTTATGAAACCAGCTCACAAAAAGATAGAAAAGACAGATCCACGCCTTAGAATTCAGCCTCTTCGAGGGGGCAACCTCCTTTACATTACATAAATGAACAATTCTTGGATGATACAAATGACAAAACCTCCTTTCTATATATAGGAGTCTAAGGAGTCACAATATAATCCAGCCGACCTAACAATAATAATATAAAGCCACAAAAATAACAATAGAGGGATTCTATGGGGCACAGAAATAACAATATGGGGGTAATAGGGGCACAACAATATAAATAGGGGGTATAACTACAATAGTAATGGGGTAATCACTAGCATTATAGGGACCCAACATTCATGTACTCCTTGTAGATAGTGAGGGCATTTGTATGATTTTGTACAAAGTTGTGGATATGACGTGCATCCTCAATAATGTTTCCAATCCAAAGCACATCATAAGCAATAGATTTAAGTGCTAAGTTCAATGAATGGAGAATGCAAGGTGTCGAAAACAATTGTGGATATTTAGCTTCCACAATCATGCCAGTAGCCTTGCAAACAGGTGCATTATCTGTAATGATTTGCACACAAGAATCAACACCTACATCTTCAATAACTTTAATAAAAACTCACCCATATATTGTGCTCCTTGTATTGTCCAAGTGCATCTGCTGATTTCAAGAAAACTGGACCATTCAAGGAAGACACCAGAAGTTGATGAGTGGGTATCATGTTGGATCTGTCCATCCATCAGAAACAATGCTAACCTCAGATGTTGGCCATGCTAATTTAATAGGCTCAAGCATTTTTTCCATCTCTTTTTTTGCCTTTGTCAACTATGTGGTTCTAAGCTTCTCTGACCTAAGAGGCACATACCCTAACGGAGCCCCTTGAGTTAGAGCTCGGCACATCTCAATAAATAGAGGTGAGTGTACAACATTAAAGGATATGAAGTTTTGATAGAAAAAAATGCAATGGTGAGATCAAGCTCTTCCCGTTTCTCTTTCTGAAAAATATTGTCCATTGGACCAAGTGAAATTGCCTTTATTTTTGCTGCTTGTCCCCCACCAGAATTCTCAAATGGGAATTTGTTGTTACTTTTCCTAAAGAATGGAAGGGGGTCATCATTCTTGTTTTTTTTAGATTTTGCAGCCACATTTGCCATACCAACATTGGACTCTGTTAAATTTGGACAACTAGGTCCAAACTCCATGTTCTGATGCTCAGATTAAGAGGCTAATATTTTTGTTGGATTCCTCTTTCTGAGAGGTGTAAAATCCATATAAAAATAGTCTTAATCCGATGAGCAGAACTTATATTGTGAATTTATTATTCTTAATAAATTATATGTGCAAGGTCAGCCAGTTTTGTAATGTAGGCTCACATGCCCAACAGATGTGTCACACACCCTCATTGATGGATATATATACAGGAAAAGTTGGAGAGAATTTTAACACAACTCAACTCACATCTTCCTCTCTCATCTTAGAGGGTACGCTACCTGGAGAACGAATTTCAGCCTCACGTGGGAAGGACGAAGAGGACAGACCGTACGGATTTTCTGCTGCTAGGGTTTCGCAGAAAGTTTGACCAGCGTTGACTTTGGTCAACGCTTGGTCCAATCAAGCTGAAAATTGGTGGAAAGTTCGATTTTTGAAGACCGTACTATCTGGCACAAAAATCGAGGTCAAAGGATTGACCGTTTTGCTGCTGCGTTGAATTTTAGCTTGCTGCCCCTGCGTTGACTTTTCAGGACAGCATTGACTTTTTGTAGTATTGACTTGGGTTGACTCATCTACTAGTTGGAGGGATCTTGTGACACATCTGGGCTCGCTGACCAAAGGAGACTTTGCTGGTTGAAGCATCCTGTTGACCGCCGAAACGAACACACACATTTTTCTTGTTTCTGATTTGTCTTCTGTAAGATCTGCTTATATGTTCTATCTGCATTTTGCTTAACTACTTGTATGATTGCTGTGAGAAAAGTGAAATTGCTCTTAGCATAGAACATCTACAAAACTTTACATGGTATCAGAGCTGAGGTGAAGACAAACTCTATCTATAGCAATCATCATCGAAATAATCATGCCCTAATCGAAGTCAATGGATGCCTTTGTGTCGCTGTACATAGAGGATTATATACGCTATCAATGATATACGTTGTAACGGAAAGATATACAGCGCAGCTGTAGAGGATATGTTTAGGCAGTAAAGGAAGCCGCAGTCATAAGGACATGAGGCTGCAGTCATGAAGAGTCAAGTCGTAGTGATGAAGAGGTATCTGCAGGCTTAAGGCTCTGGCCAAAGTGCGAAGAGGAGTATTTCTGTGTCTTTTGTTTATGATCTGATTGGCCAAGTAAGGAAGGAGGCTAGCTGAGCTTGTAAAGAGGAGTTCTGAGCATGAATGCAAGGGTTATTCTCTATGCACAGGCCGTTGAGTGATTTTGAGTTTTACAATGGGACAAAAGTCTGTTTTGAGAGGGCCGAGAGGCCCAGCAAGGAGCAGGAAGAAGGCCGCAGTACCCTTGACCATCAACGTAGGAATTAAAGAGGTTTGAAGGCTGTATAGTGGGCTGTCGTAGAAGCCACAGAAAGCCCTAACCAAGGCCGAAATTTCAGGGTCCTGTGCATTGGTCAAAATGTAGTTGTGGACAGAAATATGACGTCTATCACAGGTATGTGCTTGTCTTTTATAATGATGAATTTGCCAGATACTATGGTCCAGATTAGACAGTTTGCAATTCTGGTATAATGGGCTGTAAGAAGATGCTTGGTAAAGCTCCAAGTATAGTCCCTTGAGAAGGACAACAAGGGCTGTTAGAAGGTAGATGATTCGGAGTCTTAAAAATGGATATATGGAAGAGCTTAAGGGTAGTCAAGTGGGCTTATTATCAGACCCCATCTTCTGTACGTATGACAGTGAAATATGACAATATGACAGAGTTTTTGACAGTGATCTTCTGCACTCATTGTAGTGTCACTTACTCTTACAACAGTTATGCATAGCAGTGATATTGTTCTCTTGACAAATGGAGATGATGTATGGAAGTGATTCTTGTATGACAGTGATTTATATGGCTGTGATGTGACAATGATATATAGGACAGCATGATGATGATGCATAGGCAGCATTATAAGATCATGAACATGAAGGGCTGCCTGATTTTGAAAATAATCATAAAGTGTATGTAAGGGCTGAAGGAAAACATACAAGGGGACCTTTCCCCTCAAGTGTCACAAAGACATCTGAGATATTGCAACTGGTCCATTCTGATCTTTCTGGTATGTTGCCTGTAACATCCCTGGGGGGATGTTCTTACTATATGACATTTACTGATGACTTCTCTCGCAAAACCTGGATATACTTCTTGAAAAAGAAGGATGAGGCTTTCATGTGGTTCCGTACCTTCAAAGCCTTGGTGGAAAATATGACCGGAAAGAAGATCAAGATTTTGAGGACTGACAATGGCACTGAATATGAGTCAAATGAGTTCAAAGACTTCTGCAGAGAAGCTGGCATTAAGAGGGAGACTACCACTGCACTCTCTCCACGTGTTTGGGTTTTGTGGACAGAAAGATCTAGAGGAGAATCCGCAGTTCTAAAGAGCCCTCATACGCTGTCCCAAGAGGCCCTTACACGCTAAGAATAGGAGCCCTAAATCTGCAGTATATTGGGCCCTAGATCTCTGTTTTATTGGGTGCAGGTAAGGGCATTTCCAGTGAAGGAAGAGGGGACGTTTAGGTCACTCCTATGACTGTTTTGGAGTGAAAATTAACCAGCAGAAAGGCCTCAATAAAGGAGACAAAATTCTGGGTTGATTTGAATATTATGTGCGGGCTGGAAACTCTGTTTCAGCAGGCCGTGGGTACAGGAGCCACCTGTGGTAGGCCGCAGGCCCTTACCCCACTGAAAAGGCATTGCGTGGGACTGTTTTGGGGCTAGATTGAGCCCTAATCAACAGCGTGGATGCAGAGGACTTATACAAGGGTAGCACGTAGTTTTTGAAGACTGTTTGGTGACTTGGTTAAGCGCTGTTACAGCATATGGATGCCCTAACCAGTCACAATTAGGAGCAGCAGCGAAAACAGATTGGAACAACAATTTATGCCTTGTGTTGGGTCAAGGAATTTGATCAGTTTTGGATCAGATGGTTGGGCAACCTGTGGGAGCTAATTTGGAGGCTTGATTGGGTGATCGTAAGCCTCAATTAGTGCAGATCTGACTGTGTTGTAGTGTTACAGCGTGATGATGCATAGACAGCAAAGAAGATATGAATCTCCACTAGGAGTATATTACAATGAAAAGACCAGATCTGTCATTCTTGTTGATTTGGGGTAGCAATGTGATGCTGTATAATGAGAGCAACATTACAGTCATTAAGGTGCAGATCCATGATGATTGAGAATTGACTATGACGATATATTTGCACCTGTGGCTCAATATACCACCATCCGATCCATCATAACCCTTGCTGTTACGCAAGGATGGAGTCTTCATCAGATGGATGTCAAGACCGCTTTTCTGCTTGGTGCTATAAAGGAAGAGGTGTATGTAGAACAACCTCTGGGATTTGAAGTTCAAGATCGAGACACTTATGTCTGCAGGTTAAAGAAAGCCCTCTATGGGTTAAAGCAAGCACCCAGAGCTTGGTATGAGAGGATGGATAGTTACTTGATGAAGCTGGGCTTCACTCGAAGCAATGCTGATCCAAACCTTTACTTTAAGGTTGTGGAAGGAAAGCCTCTCATTCTAGTGCTGTATGTGGACGACCTCTTCCTGACAGGTGGTGACCCTCTCATTCATCAATGTAAGAGGGAGCTTGCTGCTGAGTTCGAGATGAAAGACCTAGGACTGATGCACTATTTCCTAGGCCTAGAGGTCTGGCAGAGACCTGGAGAGATTTTCCTTTCTCAAGGAAAGTATATTGTGAAGCTTCTAGAAAGATTTGGGATGGTGGACTGTAAGTCCGTGTCGACACCAATGGAACTCAACTTTAAGAAGTTGAGTGGCAGTACTGCAGGGCCTATCTTGGCCAATCCTACTGAGTATCGTCAACTCATAGGAGCTTTGATGTTCTTAGTGAACACCCGTCCGGACATATGTTTTGCAGTGAATACTTTGAGCCAACAGATGGTTGAGCCTCATCATTTTCACTGGGTTGGTGCCAAGAATCTTTTGAGATATCTTCAGGGCACGATAAACCATGGGCTGAGATACACTGCCGGGAGTGTGATACTCCGGGATATACTGATGCCGATTGGGCTGGCAGTGTGGTGGATCGTAAGAGCACATCTGGATGCTGTTTCAATCTTGGTTCTGCTTCGATCTCATGGATGAGCAGGAAGCAGAAGTCGGTGGCTTTGAGCACCGCGGAGGCCGAATACATTGCTGCTAGTATGGCCTGTTGTGAAGCAGTTTGGTTGAGGAAGCTCTTTAGTGAGCTGTTCCAACATGTGCTAGATACCTCTGTAATACTCTGTGATAATCAGAGTGGGATTCGTATGACTGAGAATCCTGTGTTCCACGACCGATCCAAGCATATTGATATCAGGTACCACTTTATCCGGGATATGGTACAGCGAGGCGCCGTAAGGCTCGATCATATAGGAACTGATGAGCAGGTCGCGGATATTCTCACTAAGCCCCTGGGGAAGGTCAAGTTCCTAACCTTCCGTGAGAGTCTTGGTGTCGTGGAAAGACCCTATGATGTGGGTCCTGTTGGACGATGAGCTCTGGGAGCTCTGGGGGGCTTTGGGGATAGCTTCTCGAAGCTATAAGCACTCATAATGCTTCGACCCCACCCTTGTGATTATTGAGTTGGTTCGCCACTCATTTAATCTGTGCCCCGTATGCATCCTACCCATTGAGTTCAGGGCTCATGGGAAGTACCTCTCATTTGGCCAATGAGGTGTGGAAAAGCTAGAGACTATTAGCAAAGACTGATGGACGCATCGGAGATTGCCGTACTCTCTATCTAGGATGGCATGGTCCAACCTCTTGATCTGGGATCAAGATTTGTGAGGTCTGGGACCTCTGGACTGATTATGTCAGTCGGGGAATGATGTCTTTGTGACTGACCCACTTCTGTTCTGAAATAAAGAAGCCAGCAAAGCAAGTTTCGGCGGGATGACTCACGATGTTGATTGCACTAATAAATGGAGTTCTCCCTAGTTGAGAGGGAGTGTTAAATTTGGACAACTAGGTCCAAACTCCATGTTCTGATGCTCAGATTAAGAGGCTAATATTTTTATTGGATTCCTCTTTCTGAGAGGTGTAAAATCCATATAAAAATAGTCTTAATCCGATGAGCAGAACTTATATTGTGAATTTATTATTCTTAATAAATTATATGTGCAAGGTCAGCCAGTTTTGTAATGTAGGCTCACATGCCCAACAGATGTGTCACACACCCTCATTGATGGATATATATATACAGGAAAAGTTGGAGAGAATTTTAACACAACTCAACTCACATCTTCCTCTCTCATCTTAGAGGGTACGCTACCTGGAGAACGAATTTCAGCCTCACGTGGGAAGGACGAAGAGGACAGACCGTACGGATTTTCTGCTGCTAGGGTTTCGCAGAAAGTTTGACCAGCGTTGACTTTGGTCAACGCTTGGTCCAATCAAGCTGAAAATTGGTGGAAAGTTCGATTTTTGAAGACCGTACTATCTGGCACAAAAATCGAGGTCAAAGGGTTGACCGTTTTGCTGCTGCGTTGACTTTTAGCTTGCTGCCCCTGCGTTGACTTTTCAGGACAGCGTTGACTTTTTGTAGTATTGACTTGGGTTGACTCATCTACTAGTTGGAGGGATCTTGTGACACATCTGGGCTGGCTGACCAAAGGAGACTTTGCTGGTTGAAGCATCCTGTTGACCGCCGAAACGAACACATACATTTTTCTTGTTTCTGATTTGTCTTCTGTAAGATCTGCTTATATGTTCTATCTGCATTTTGCTTAACTACTTGTATGATTGCTATGAGAAAAGTGAAATTGCTCTTAGCATAGAACATCTACAAAACTTTACAGACTCTCTTTCCATTTCTTTCCTCTTTGGTAAAGGCACCTTTATACAAGTTGCCAACAAATGAGCTTTCACACAGTAATATGTGCTCGTGAAATTAGTGTTGCAATAGCTACATTTCCAACTCATGTTGCCTCCTCCCTTCATCTTGTTGCTTGGCCCTTGCTCCCTTGTGACATATTTCCACAAAGGATATTGGTTATCTTGAGGAGGATGTCTTCCCTCAACATTTGAAGTTGTTGTTGCAACCCCACTTGCAGCAGGCCCTGATGAAATTGGGAGAGGAGGGGCATCTCCAATGGGAACATTTTTCCCCTTCCTTTGCCTCTTACCTGCTGCCCTTGATTGAGCCATGAATGATGTAAAAAAAAAACAAAAAATGCACAAATTTGTAAAATAAATGCACATGCAAACTGTTGTAATAAAAATGCAAAAAATAGAGAGAAAATGCACTTACATGTTGCTTGAATCTCCTTGAAAATTCTCCCACACCCTTTGCTCTTTGCTCCCAAACACCCACAACAAACAAAAGAAGTGAATGTGAAAAAAGAATGGGCAAAACGACCTTTTAACGCCCCACGGAGAGCCCAAATTTGGAATTCGTGTACCAGAATTGGGACACGATCATGTCCGATCGAGACACGATCCGGACATGATCGTGTCCCGATCAGACACGAATCTAATCAAATTGTGTCTGATTCGCCTGAATCAGAACATGATCGTGTCCCAATCGGACACGAATCCGACCGAATCGTGTCTAATTCACCTTATTCAGGACACAACAGGCAAGGGGGGCGAATCTGGTTTCATAGATTACAGGCTTTTGAATCAGGGTTTTTGGGTATGAGCATGGTTGGGTTCATCTCATGGATATTGTTTAGCTAATTTTTGTTGGATAGTTGTACAGATGAAGATATGGATCATTGTACTCTCTTTTGCTTAATCATTCAATGACAATCTAATAAGAAGAAGAATTTGAAAGGGTTTTCCCCATAGTGGGTTTTGCCCTGGTCTCCGACCAATCTTGGTGTCTTTATGTGTGAATGTTTTTCTTCTATTGTTCCTTTATGTTTCACTGCATTGATAATGATGATATTGTTCTTTCTACATAGTTGCATATGTTGTTGAATAATGATGTAAATCTGAATAATGTTATGATGTTATGGGGTGAATTTAATGTGTAAATGAAGAAATGCAATTATCAAAGCAAAGAACAATATAGCCCTAAGAAAAACTAACAATCACTCAATAATCTGTGCCTAATATGACCAAGGGAAAACAAGCATAAGCACCTGATTCCAGAATGAAAAACATACCTTTAGTATTGGATTACCCAGCTTCAAAGATATGCTCTCGATAGATGGGCGAGGGGACATATGACTGGTTCAAGGAGCAGATATAAAATGGCACAATATATCGGCTACACTAGTGGTTGTCAGGGGTTGTTGGCTACCAGCTGAAGACAACTCTAGGAGAAAAGTTCTCCTATGGGGTCACCCACTTTTGGTGGGTAACATCTGGCTCCAACTAGGACTCACTGTAGAGAGCACGAACCATGTACTCAAACAGGAAGTCATGAGAACACCAACAATCCTCTGGGACTACAAACCTGTATCCTGCACATCATGACAATGTTAGAAGCATCTATCCTGAGCGTACTTTTATCATTCATGTTTTCATCAAATAATAAAACCATACAGAAAAGTAAATCTATTCTAAGATGCAAGTCTAATCTAAATGCACCTACTCTAACATGAAAACATGAGATGATGATAGTAGCTTTGCAAAATCAATATGCAATTTATCCTACTCTAACATGCATAATATACAATGCAAGTGCTAAGTATAGTCATATAGCCAATGTTACAACATATCACTAAATCCAGGTCATGTTTTCTACCTCTATGATCATTTATGATATACATTTGAAAACAAACATGATAATCATGACACTCATATGCTAGTTCACAAGGGAGGGAGGTGGGAGAATAAGACAACCATCAATCATGCAAAAGGGCCATGGGAAAAGGGGAAGAACACGAGTCATGTCGGACCCATCGGGTCATTCCCTCAACCCTAAATATGGAAAAGTCAATAATCAAACTCAACAATCTTATCTTAAAATATTCCTTGGGTATGGAGCCCTTCTTGATGTCCCTAGGCTTATGTTGAAAAGGATGGGGGAAAGAAGAATCGCAGCAACAAGGTGCATTCCTGCTAGAATCATACTGAAAAAGGGCTAATATGCCTTTCATCCTCTTTCCCATTAGCAGCTACATCATATCTTGGGAAAAACCACAATTCCCCTCCTTTGAGTGGAGGAACCAACTCTTCCTTCAAACTAGGGAAACGAGCCTCAGGGCATGCATCCATTTCTCGGCTATCATCATCAATGACATAATGAGGGCTATGTTGTTCAAACATGAAGAAAAACCCCTTTTCAATGACATTATGGGGAGAAGGATCTTCCTCAATCCTCTCCAGACTAGGGCTATTGAACTCTTCTTCAACAATGGCATCATCCTTTTTGGCAAGATTGGCATTATTTTGAAACATAAAGAAGAAACCTTTCCATTCATCAGGATGGGCTTCATAACTTGGTGTCTCTGGAGATGCCTCATATTGATCCACATTATTTGCCAAAAGGGGCACAACATTCTCTTTTTCTTGATCATCATGTTCAACCCCCAACCTGCAGCCCAAAATTCATCCATATATTCCTCATCAGCTTCACTATCATGATCCTTTGCATTCATGGTTTCCTCAAAATCATTCCACTCCTTCTATGCTGTCTTTTATGTGTGATGATTTTCTAGGCATAATCTCACCCCTTCAACATTGCACACCTTGTTTCTTTGGGCATGAATTTCCACTTCAAATCCATTTACTCCTTTCAATTTTGTGAAGCTCTGTTTTCTTTGGCTTTCCATCATTTTGCATAAATTATTTTAAACATTTCCAAAACCTTCAAAAAATTTATAACATTTCATAATGTTATAGACTCCAATTTGAAATAGACTTTCTTTTACTTGTATCTTCTTTCTCCTTCGTTACACCATATGAATTCTTTCTTTCTTGATAGCTGATGCTAACTCTTCACAGATAATCGACTCCATTCACAGGCTTCCGATCTTAAAGCTCTACCATATTAAATTTCAGGGGATGCACACACAGAGGAAATGGAATATGATAATAAAAAGACGTTATTATTTGGAAGGCACACTCATCCCCACAGGGGTACATATTCTTTTGAAGGTGGAAATGATCAGACATTTTAACTAACTTGACCTTTCTACTTCCTAGCTCGACTTCCCAACTTCCTAGCTTGATGCTTCATATGCCTACCCATCAAGCCACTACTACATTACATTTATTTATATATTATAAAACATATCCTATATTTTACCATTATATCCAAGCAACTTTAATGATGAAACAATATCAGAACACAGAAAAAGGACGACTCTTTCATTATTGAAATCAATCACCACGTAATGGTAGTGATCAATTACTCTATGCCGTTAAATTATTGACTGGTGCCAAAAGGTCACAGCTTCTTGAAAAGTACAGCCATTTTATATGGCAGTCCAAATTATCATCCAATAAAAGTGAAATTGGTTAACCTCTACACTGCAACCGTTATCATTGTAGTTCGTGCAAATTTAAAAACCATATCGATTAGAAATGTAGCATTGAATATTAACATAGCCACCATCATTGAAAACAGTAAAAACAAATTTATCAATGACATAATAGTATAACTAACAGTGAAAGTTGACATCTTTCCGAACTAAATTCATGACCATCCAACACTCAAAATTGCAGCCTTTGGAAAGTGAACATTACCATGAATCCTGCATGGTGCTCTAAATATACCATCCTCTTTTAATGAAATCAATGACCATTGGTGAACTGATCGTCATGCAACATGATATCATCTAATTCTTCAAGCAACTTAGGGAAATAATGCAAACAGCCAACATTGAAAAGCAATCACACCTCAATAATGCAACATAAATTATTTGAAATCAGATCGCTTTTCAAGATTGGAACTCCGCTACCCTTCGTAACGAAATTATTTCATCAATTAGAGGCGCAGATTGTAAGGGCCATTAAAGCAGATTAATGAACCTGTAACTAATTTCTTGAATTTGTTTTTTTACAGAATTAACTAACAGAATTAATGAAGGTACTTACCTGTGCACTTGCGGTTGCTGATGTCTCCAGCTGCTCTGCTACGGTTACCAAAAGACCGAATCCACCTAGCCAAACTGAGCAGAACCTGGCTACTCAGTCCAGTAAGCTTCCGAGTCGAAGCAGACTGTTCCCCTGTGCCCAGAACCTCAAAACAATCCGCGCTCTTCCTTCCTGTGGATAATTTCAGTTTATGATCCTCCTCCTCCTTTAGTTCTTCCGTTCTTTACCTTCCTCCCCGGCCCCCTTCTAAACTTCTGTTTGGTGGTTTTATCTAATTTCCTGGCGGTGGCCGCTCTTCCACTAGCAGACCACCGCTCAACCTTCTCGTGACACCTCCCATGTCACGTATCACATATCTCTGTTATGGTCATGTAAATGTTTATTTCATTTATAGTTTGATTAATTATTTTTCTTTATGATTAAAGTACTTTTAATATTAAGATTATAACATTATACTAAGTACCCCTTTAATTAATTTCTTTTATATATATATATATATATATATATATATATATATATATATATATTTAATCATTTTATTAATTTATTAATATAATTTTTATTAATAATCTAAAATATATAATTTATATAGCCCT
This sequence comes from Pinus tabuliformis, assembly GCA_031772625.1. Taxonomy (NCBI): domain Eukaryota; kingdom Viridiplantae; phylum Streptophyta; class Pinopsida; order Pinales; family Pinaceae; genus Pinus; species Pinus tabuliformis. The sequence goes on along the minus strand of CM062819.1, from coordinate 1,337,731,737 downwards.
CTTTTAGTTTTTACCCATTAATCATGATACATTAAGCAATATGGGTGTTGATGGATAAGTAGAACCTCTATTCGAAGAAGTGTCATGATATTTGCTACTTATAGTTAATTTAGTATATAAATACTAGTGCGGGGTATGCGACACATGCATATGTAGCTATCATATGCATGCATCGTATGCCTGCTATTATTCTTGCGTTTTTTATATTTATAAATAGGTCGTTACACAGATTCGTTTCCCTCTAGAATGGAAATTTGGTGCTGTTGAAGAAGTGGAAATCAATGATCCTCTTCAATTATCTCCTTCTATGAAAGAAGTATATTTGCTATCAATAGTAAATTGCAATCTTACAAAAAGGACATATCAGTCCTAACATAAGGCAGATTGTCCATCCACCACTAATTTCATATAACTGGAAGATTTCCAGTACTTGCTATCATTGACTTTAGCAAGCTATACAAAGAGTGCTACAACATTGTCATAAAAAAATCTGTCCTTAGACCTCAAAACTCCAACTATTCTGGTCAACGATAAAAAGAAAACAATTCTGAACAAGGATTTTAAGCACGGCAATCAGATGGAAAAAGGCTTGATATCTCCAATAAAACTGGTCAAATTTGGCTCATGCAAGATAACTAAAGTCATAACAAGCCTTCAAACACTTCTGACTTAGTATCCTATTAAATTCTTTTCTTGAATATACAAGTAGTCCTATATAGCAGCTTCTCAAGCATTTTCCGTTTTCAAACTCAACTTCAGCACATTTTCAGTTAACAGCTAATCTTTAATAGCGATGCATTCAATGAGTAGAAGGTCCAATAATCAATCGTTTTCCAAGTACTCACATTTATGGACGTAGATTTGACAAGCCACTGCTGAAATCATGAGGCATGAATATTTGACCTTTATAGAAACAACTCCGAAAATAAATCTATATGTTATTCACAAACTGTGCAATACAAGAGTACACTTAATGAAATTTGCAATACAAGAGTACTCTTGACCAAAAAAAGGTCACACTTTAAAAATCAATGTTGCATGCTACAAGACGTAGCCAGGCAGATAATTTCAAAATATCTTAGATATTTACCTTCATTGCTCGAATAGACACTCCCAGCAAGGAAAGAGGGTAGCTGACAATTTTAAATCCAATCTCCTCAAGCTCCATTGGACTCAATATAGGTGTTTTACCACCACCTTCAAGCATATTTGCCTACAAAGAAAAGTTCATTTTTCAAGTGCAAAGTAAACAGGAACAAGCATCAAGCATCCAAAAGCCATCTCACAATAAAATCAAATAAACTTAAATGAACATCCATCCTATTGAAGCTCTTTTACTAATTGCTTTGAAAAGGAGATGTTCTTCAAAAATTTTAGTTTTTGTACTCGAGGAACAAGAAAATACATATGCACAAAAAATATCATGTCAGTCAATATTTTTAGTCATATAAATTCAGCTTAAATGTTTGCACATTTGTTGGAGCAAACATTGACCTCTGATTTACATTAGTGAACATTTCATACTGGCATAGATTGATCATAACTTTGAATCTATTTAAGTGTTGGTTAATGTAGCTCGAACAGGTTTTCTAGCATCAAGTGGTGTCAATGAGGGCTAGGAACACAAGAGCAGAAAATATCTCCAAGCGTAGTTTATTTTATAAAGTGAAAATGTCTTAATTAAATTAATTAATTAGTTTTTAATTATCTTCCTAAGTTTAAGTTAGGGAAACAGATTAATTAATCAGTAATAATCGGGACATGGTCGATTTTCCTCTAGAGACTTTCAGTAAAGTTTCTAAGTGATCTTAACCATCGTTTAGATTATTTCAGATCTAGATCTCGGTCGTTGATTTCTCAACAATAGATTATAAAGGAAATCGATAGGCGGTCTTGGAGATCAATTCATCGCAGTGAAGAGGGGGCAATAATAGTGTGAGGATTGACATCAGTGACAGTAGTTGAAGTAGTAAATATTTCCAGAGTTTCTTTCATCAATATTCTTCCAATTTCTGAGATCCAGAGGAATTATCCAGAGTTATTCTACAGACATAGAAAGGTCGAAATTGCCAGGAGAGGTCATACAAGATTGCCAGAGAGAGGTTGTATGATTTTCCAGTGTAGCAGATCAAGATTTCTAGTTGCAAAGCGAATTCCAGGAAATCAGTTCAATAGCAGAAAAGGTGGATTGAAGGAATTTTGTAGGAATAGCAATGCAAAATGCAAGAAAGGTCGTTTCGGGGCTTTTCCAGGGACGTTTTATCCAAAAATATTGTGTCCATTTTGTGATTGGCTTTCTTATCATAGTTTCCGCAGTTTATTTAACTGTTGAAATTTGCAATTGTGTTTTATTCGTTATTTGCAGTAAATAATTTGTTGGGGCAAATACTCTGTGTAAAGATAGGTGAATAATAACCAAATTAACAACAAATAGAATTTTCACATGGTATCAGAGCAGATCTAAAGTGCAAGGGTTTACCAGAGTAGACCAACTCAAGGGTTTGGAAGAGGAAGCCTAGGGTTTAATACCCAGATCGATTTCCAGAATCACTTGGAGGAATTTTACCAATGTTATTTTCTGCAAGAAGGCAGGCCGAGTTCAGCAGTGCAAATTGCCAGAGTGCATTTTTAGCAGTGTTGTTAAAATCGCGATTTTATTGTTTTATCGCGAGTTTTTCATCAGAACGAGAATATCGCGAGTAGTACTCTCATTTTTTTATACGCAATTTTTTCGAAAAAATCGCGATTTTTTTGGTAATTATCGTGGAGGGTCAAGGCAGCGCGGTTTTATAAGGAAAAAGTTAAAAATGAAAAAAAAATGAATATTTTTGTACCAAACGATTTTTTCCCGATTATTTCCGATTTTTTCCCGATAATTACGATTTTTTCCTTACGCCGATATTATCCCGATAACTATTAATGCAACATTGATTTTTAGAGGCGGTACGAATAGTCAAGATCGAGTTTCCAGTTGCAAGTGCGAATTGCGAGAAATTCGTGTGATTATGGAAAGTGTGAATTCATGTAGGTGGATTACAAGAAAAGCGAATTGCAGGGAAAGGTCAAATTCCTGTAATTATAGGAAGTGCGAATTGTAGGGAAAGCAATTTGCAGGATAGCCAAGCGAATTGCAGGAAAAGCAATTTGCAGGATAGCCAAGCGAATTGCAGGAAAGCGCAGAGACCACTTGCAGAGGGAAACTATGAGGTTTTCCAAGTACTTTTGTTAGTTGGTAGAAGAGATTATTTTTATTTTCTCTAGAGGGCTTAAGCAATGGCTTCAGCGAGATTGAGGGATCAAGATAGGTTGGATGGTGCATCTAACTTTGGTCCTGGAGAATCTGATGCCTTCTTATTTTAGAAGAGCATTGACTGAAGGAGTTCGCTACAACACATATTGTTGTACCAACAAATCCTATCATGATGCATGAGTACCAGAAAGATGATACCAAGGCCAAGCATATTATTCTAGATGGGGTCAAGGACCACATGTGAAAATTCCTAGATCTAACAATCTCAAGAATCTTACTGCAACCAGCTAAATCTACTTCACCTAGATTGTAAATTATCTTACAAATTTATTTCAGATTTCTTCTTGAAATATTGAAGTAAATTACTGAAGCAGCCTACACCAAATTAAATATGACTCTGAAACATAGAAACTAAGCAAGGAAAACAGAAACATATAGGACACCATTATTTTTTGACAATAGTCCCTAGAAAAACCCAATGCAGGGAAATCGGGCCAGCAGCTCTGAGGGTTTTATTATTATGCAGGAGAAAATTCGAGTACAATTCTAGTATGCTCAATTAGCAATTTGATATAGAGAGAATATTGAACAAAACACTGGTGAAATGATCTCACCCTATCACTGGGAGAATCAATCACTGATCCTACTGAACTGGAGGCTCTGCGTCACCCTCTGTGTGGTTTCTACGCAGAACTACGTCACTCCTAACAGCTTTTGCGTCACCCCTATTGGGTATTACGCTGCCCCTCTTCCAGATCCTCTATTGGCTAAGAAAATCAATCTTCTACCTCCTAGACTCACACCCTGGCTTCTGGCAACTGAAACTCGACTTCCCATAGCAAGAAACTCGACTTCCCCTCAAGGAGTGTGCTGCCTCTGTGTCAACACTGCATGGGCCAGCATCAGCCTTCCTCTGGACGTCTTTCTGTCCTCCCTCTGCCTTGTACTCTCCGGAAATTACTTCTTCCGGATTCTCACTGCCCCTCTGCTGTAAGAAATCTCCTCAATCAATTTTTCTTCCTGAGAACATCTCACTTCAGAAAATCGATTCCCTTGATCTCTCGGTGTGTTTTCCAAATGACCCTCAAGCCCCTTCTTATATCTTCTTGTTGGACAAACAATGACCTAGATTAAATCTTAATCAAAGACTCACATTGTTTTGGCTTGATCTGTGTCTTTTTCTCGGAGTTTCACCCCTGATTAGATTAATACCCATTAATATTTTAATTTTTTTAAGTTTAGACTTAGGAACCCCATGAAAAATATTAATTATTTTAATAAAATCACTTCTGAGTGGAATTTCCCAAAACGCTTTCTGGGTTCTTTGGAATACATGTGCCCAAGCCTCCCTACAAAATTTGAGGCTTAGAGCACATCCGATGCTACCCCAAATAAACACTCCCTCTTAGCGAGGAATGTGCTCTAGCAATACATTGCTACTACATACTACTCTGACTCTGAAGCATCGTCCTTTGCACTGCTGATGTTTGACATGTTGTCCACCAACTATTGCGCTATTGTTGCTGCTATACTGCTGCCTTTGACACTGCCACTGCCAACACTACATTTGTATTATAGCTCCCTCTCAAATGTTGCATCTGCTATGTTGCTAGCACTGCCATTGCTAACACTGCATCCGTACTGCAACTCAGTTGCTGAGAGAAGCAACTGAAAACACCCAAAACTAGTTAAGTATCCAGTGGATACACCTCGGTGTAGAAATCCTAATTGTTGCCAGTCCTACGTTGTCCTCTGAAGCCACTGCACTGTTGAAGCTCTGCACTATGACTTCATGCATTGTTGCCTCTCTGCTCTGCGCTGCTCACATTTTGGTGCTACTAACTACTGCTTTTATCGAATCAACATTTCATGGCACCAACTGAAAACTCCTCCATCCCACTACTACTGATCATGGGCTCCCGTAGCAAGGTGATGATCCAAGAGGTGGGCTCCTCAAGGATCCTACCCATCTGTAGCTCTATCGAACTACAGTTCTATATCAGCCCACCTCCCTCTTGGAGGTATCTTGGCGTCATGGCAAACTCCTCCTCTTATTCAATCTTTGTGACTGCAACCTTAGGATCATGCTTCTCATCCCTATCCTTTTTCTTCAAAGGACACTGGAATATAATGGCCCATCTCGCCACATCTGAAACATTTCACCTTGGAGACGTTCTTCTTTTGTCTCTTTTGCCCTTGTTGTCCCTTCGACGCAAGGGCTGCATTATCCTCCTCCTCTACTTTGGGCTTCGACCTACTGTTGTTTCTTCCATCAAGTTTGACCTTGAGCAGGTCTCTCCTCAACTCTTCTTATTTCAGAGTTGCCCACATCTCATCCTAATTTGGCAATGTTGCTCTGCCCAGGATACTCTAGACAAAGACTTGCCATTCATCCGAGATGAAATTTGGAGCCAGTCTCACTAAAACTCTAAATCCTGAGGTGTGTGCCCTGCAACCGACAACTCATCACGGGTCTCCTTCAGTTTCGTGAGGAATGGATCCACACATTCTCCCTTCAAAATCTAAGCAGATCTCAGCTTCTGCTCTAAGTACATCCTTCGCTACTCGGAAGATCCCTGATACAATGTGACCAAGGCATCCCACATCTCCTTAGTAGTCCCTTTGCTAGCAACGTAGCACACCACATAATCCTTGACTCCATCCAGGATCATCATCTTTGCCTTTGCCATCTCAGCTCTGTACTTCTTCAGCGGATTTGCATTCGTAGGGACAGCTACCACACTATCAACATACGTCTTAAGGGCATGCTCATCTAGAAGGAAAGACATTCTAGCCTTCCAGATGACGTAGTTGGAAGCTCCGTCCAACCTGTCCTGATCCCTCAAACCATTGGTTGCCATATCCTCCGAAAACTATCGAACATCTCCCTCTTTCTCCCTACTGCGTAGCTTCTAGGCTGGCTTACGCACTCCCTGATGGAGCTGGTAAGTCTGTTGCTCCTCTACTGCTCAGCAAATGAGAAATACTAATTTCCTTGGCAAGAAATCACTGAGGAAGTATTCCCTCACTATGCGATCTACTTCCTCCTTCTTAAGGCTTTTCTGCCCAACACTCAGCTTGCAAAAAACTGCGTGCCTCTAGCTTTGCGCTGAAGCTCTACATGGTTCCCTTTGCCTCGGCAAATTTTCGATCCGACAGTCTTATTTCTCTATCGGCTCACTCAGAGAGAGACACCTGTTGACCCTGCCACCTACACCTACCTACAAGTCAGTGAGAAAAGCCTTCAACCCCACAAGGTGTGGTTGGTGGCAGGGAACTCAGAGAAGGGGCTGTCACACTAAATCCCAACTCTCTCCGTTTGAGCTATCCCCTAGGTTAGCTAAGGGGGGTGGTCCCTAATGAAAAGTTAAGTTAAAAAAAGATGTGAGATTCTAGGAGAATTGTTAGAGTTAAATAGATTATTTATTTAAGATTTATAAGCAAACCTGATATGAGCAATAACCATAAACACATAAGATAAGCATGAAATACATAAACAACCAGTGCCTTCAAAGTATTGCTCTTTAAGAAATGAAATTGTTTTTTTTGCTTAGAATGAAGTGAAATGCTTTCAAATGAAAGCCCAAATAACCTTGGACTTGGGTTTCCAAATGGAAAAGGGTTACTTAGCTTATGCTTTAGCTTTCTTTCTTCAAACTTGAATTGCCTCCAAGAACACTCTTAAATAAATCTCTTGATGTCTTATGAGATTGTTGGCTTGAACAACTTGTGGGATCTTTGATATCCTTGGAGGTGACTATTCCAACCGAAGAAGTCCTCACACTCCAATAGAGTTGGCAACCTATCCTTTGAACACAAAAATGCCTGCAAACCAATTGTTAGTGCAAAAGAGACTTGGCATATAGAGACCAAGTTGAGCTTGTCATTCAACCGAAAATAACAAGCTACAACAAGAGCACAAAATATACCAAGCCCAAAGGAGATTTGAGATAGTTGCAAATCTCTCCTCCCTAGACAATAATGCCTTCAGGCAAATGCACAAAAAAAACAACTAGATAGCAATGTAAAATCAAATGAATAATAACATCAAATGACACAGGTATACCTCATCAACCAAAGAATGCACCACAAGAGAAGCTAGTAACCCCAAAGACTTTCATTTATTTATATGAAAGATGAATACAAAATCCAGTAGAGTCTCCGCAAGCCCAACAGCTCGTTCTATCCTCTAAAGATGACAGCCAAAGATCATTTAAATAGGCAAATGGGAGCCAATCCCAATGTGAGTGCAAGTGACAAGTGGAAGGGTGAAGATCCCAAAGCAAAAACGAATTTGCAAGTGGTTGCAAGAATTGTCCAAGTGCTGGAGATCACTGTTGTAAACTGCTCCCTAACTGGCTGTGTATATCTCCCTTGAGAATCAGCGTTCATCCAACTGTTGGTGCACATTCTTTATGGCTGCCAAGTGCATATATAATTGAAGTAGATGGGAGACAAACTCCCACCCAAATCTCCAACTAAAACCTGTGATTTGACACATCTGCAACCAAATACCAATGCTGCCAATCAAATCTGTGTATAGCAACCAACGTAGAGGTTGATCTGCTGTGCGTGTTTCTCTTGAAGATTAATGTGCCATATTTTTGCTGCCAGGTGTGAGTATGAGTGGAGATAAAGAGGAGTTTAACTCCCATCAATTTGCTGTCGTATACTGCCACCAAACCAAAGTTTTGATTGTTGTGATAAATCCTCATTTAAATGACCATTGCATATTTTCTCTTGCTGGTCTGCGTTAACTGCTATAGGTACCTTTTAGCTCGCAGCGTGGAGGATAAGTGGAGTTTAATGCGTAGACAGTTCTCACAAAAACTTGCGTTAACCGTACTTAACATTCCATCAAAGTCTATGCTGATTTTCTTTTGCTGCGTGGAGATATCTTTGACTAACGTGGATATTCCTTTGCTGTAGCTGTACGTGGAAGCTTCTTTTATCGTGTGCCTTTTATCAAACTAATGCGTAGGCTATAGTTATGTAGGGTCCCTCCAACTTCTTTTAACTTTTTCACCTTAGACTTTAATTAACATTTGATTTAAATTAAATCAAAGTCACTTCATACATTTGCTTGTACGTACTTCTCATGAGCTCATTGTGGGCCCCTTTGACTTTGACTTGAAACTTTTGACTTGAGCCTGTTGTACCTTATGAGGTGGGTCCCACATGCTTGCCACATCACCCTTGACTCTCCACATAATTTCCATGTCAAAATTTGACTTATTTTGACTTTGGAAAAATTTATAAATTTTTTCAATTATTCAATTTTTTGAATTTTTTCTTCATTTTTGCTACTATCACTTGAAAAATCGGCTTTTGAGGGACTCAAGTCATTTTTTGACCCCCAAAGTGGGTCCTAGGATAATGTTGGGCCTCTGAGGATGAATTTCGAGCAGTCATATGCCCCAGAAATTTCCTAAGGCCACTTATTTACACCATTACATAGAAAATAATTAAAAAATCCTATTTTGCGGGAAATTTTTAATTATTAAAAAATCATACTTAAACCTAGCCAAATTCCACGAAACTTTTTGTGTGATCTAGTATGGTAATATACATTGACTCTAGACACTAAGATGTGTCAAGGGCTCAATCTTCAAACCGTCACCCTGGTTTTGGGGTAAAACGTGAGTGAAAAAACCCAGAAAATTATCCGCCTCTGAAAAAGAAGGGATAATTAACCGGATTAAAAAAAACTCTAAGGTGTACTCATTTGCTGATTGAGTCCCAACATCCTAGGCCTGTTACAGACTCAAAAACTCATCATTACTAGTATCACTTATTACAATTCCCCGCAGGGTGTGGAATCTGGGTATAAGAAAGATGATAAGAAGATACAAGTAAAGTTAAAAAACTCTATTGACTGATGATATCTAATGGTACAAATGTCCTCTGGATCATCTTTAGGCATGGAGTCTTCATATAATCATCATGTGCCACTCTAGTGGTCAACATTTGGCTCCATATGGGGATGCATGCTAGATATGAAGTGATAGTGTGCAAGAACTTGGAATCTGCATCCACCGACAAAAGACATATATCAGCAGTATCCATTCAAAATATCATCAAATGAAATAAAGTACAAAAGCGAAGAAATGGAAATTTATTCTAAGAGCATAAATGACAATTTATTCATTAAATAAAACTACTTAAACAAAAATGACACGAGATAAGGTTAGAAATATGATACAAAAAGATGCCCCATGGCATTAGATGTCTTCGATAAAATCCATCTTGAGAACCTGCCTACTCACAGGCAAGTCCATAGGTTCTTTCTTTGATGTGCCTTGCCCAATTCTGACTATCTTGGGATTATGAATTGCCCCAATTTTAACATGTTTGTGGCCATCAGATATACCAAACCTCTTCCTTTTCCTTTTCCGACTATTGATGCGTTGAGGCTTGATCCTGCTCAAAACTGGTGGTTCATTTTTTATATCTTTTTCCTTTTTTCGCTTTTTTCTTTTCTTCTTGGTTAGTTGCAATGGTGATGATGATGCATTTATTGCCAATCCTACTGCTTTGTCTTGAAAATGCTCTGATGGAAAATTTGAAGTACCCAATCTTTTTGAGCTATGCCTAATCTCTTCGTTTTGAATCTATTCTGTTAAGGGGGGAAGGAAATTTGTCAACACTACATCACTCCCTGTCTGGCATGATCTATAGATAATCTCATTGTTGGGTTTCCTTGGATCTTCAACATGATATCTTTTCTCTAACTCTCGATCAAGTTTGACAAAGGTATTATCAGGCATGGGGATGGTGGCATATGATAAGTCCATTTGAAGGTTGCCACCTAGATCTAATGCCCATTTTCTTGATAGGAGCATTCCCCATGAATCTGGAACATCTATCACAACAATATCTATAGTCATTATTCTATCTGTGTATGCAGCTAGGAAAACCTGTAAATCTTTAATTATCCCACACACTTCAATTCTTTTAGAATCCATTGAACATATGTTGTGATAGGGCCTAGAAACCCTTAAATTCAGTTGCTCCATGACTTTCTTGGTCATGACATTTGATGAAGCCCCTGAATCAAGCATGCAGTTGTGTAAAAGACGATCATTCACTATCAAAGAAACATAAAATGGTAGATGATCTTCATTCCCCACATAACAGTTCATACTTTTCAATACAATTTCTTCATCTTCTAGTTCGTCACTAGGCTTTTCTTCCCTTTGAGTAACTTCAATGGCACTTAGTAACTTGGCCCTTTGAGATGGTATCTTTAAAAGTTCTGTCACTGGAATAGAAACCTTTGCATTATTCAACCAATTGCCTAAGTCAAAATTCAATTCTGAAGTAGGAGGAGAAAAATTTCTGTGATTATTCTGGTCTTGGATATCCCTTCTCTGATAAGTCATCCCTTTGTGTTTTGCCATAGCAAGAATCTGTCCAGATGTAGGTTTTTCCCCAAAAATCTTAGTGACCTCGTCAAAATTTGCAATCATACTGTAAACCCCAAGATTATTAGGCCTATGGTCAATCTCTTGATTTCTCTCAAAGGTGTATATCTGATCTTCCATGGAGAACATATTGATTTGACCACTTGTCCCTCCTAACATGCCATTTTCTATGATTCTCTTCACATATGGGCATGTGGCTTCTTCATGCAACTCATTACATGGCCTACAAAAAGGGGAATCTGATCTACCATTTTGGTGGATTCCAATGGATTGGAGGCCTATGCTCCTGTTGAGGGCCTTTATTATTTTGCCATCTATCATTTGGCCTAGTTTGGAATCTTTGCACTTGTGATCTCTCCATGGCCACCAACCTATTTTGCATGTTTTGCATTTCTTTGATGTGATTTGCTTCCATGCTCTTGATGAGTTGAGTTAATTCTTTAATAGGATCATGTGTAGTCTCTTCCTTGGCATTGCCTTTGTAATCATTTGATTTTGATGGCCCTCTATTGAAACCAGGAATTTTAGATTTTCCTAATTGCTTTCTAGCCCTTTCTATCTTCAAGGCTTCAGATTGAGCTACACTTAGATTCGTAGGCTCCTTCCTCCTCAACTCATAGGCAGTGTCAACCCCAAAAGCATCTAGATATGAGCATAAAAGAAATTCATCAGGAGGTTTAACAGTAGCAGGCATGCTTTTTACTAATTCATTGAATCTCTTGTTAAACTCCTCCATGGTCTCATTCTCATTTTTCTTCATGTTGCTAATGGCATTGATCAAATGCCTATTTTCCTTCTTCTCTCCAAACTTATCTAAAAATGCAGTCAGAATGGCTTGTAAAGAGTTATATGAGTTAGCAGGTTTCTCAGTGAGCCAATCAAGAGCATCCTCTTCTAAAGATAAAACAAAAAGCCTCATCTTCACATCCTCATAATTAGTAGTGTTACACCATTTAAAGATATAGGCATGAAAGTTTTTCACATGTGATGTAGCACTAATGGCATTGTTACCTTGAAAGGAAGGCAACTTTTCAATAGCCTTGTCAGGGATATTGTGAGGATAGCCATTTATGTTAGTGAAGTCACAAGGAGCAAAAAGATCATTCATGATGCTAGGCTCTACTTGTTCTTGAAAAAGCAAATGACTATCAGAAATAGCCTCTTGCTCAAGACTAACAAGAGCTCTACTACGAGAAAGTCTATTCAACCTCTCTCTAAAAACCCTTTCAGGATCAGAAGAGAGGATAACTAGACCACTTGAATTTCTCCTAGCAGAAACTCTTGCAAAATTTGGATTGAGTGGACTCGCCACTTGAGCAAGAATCTAAATCTAAAGTTCAAAAAATGATAAAACCGAAAGGTTAGTTGATTTCCCAGGTACAAGAAAGCTTGTCCCCGGCAACGGCGCCAAAGATGTTGACCCTGCCGCCTACACCTACCTACAAGTCAGTGAGAAAAGCCTTCAACCCCACAAGGTGTGGTTGGTGGCAGGGAACTCAGAAAAGGGGTTGTCACACTATTCCCAATTCTCTCCATTTGAGCTATCTCCTAGGTTAGCTAAGGGGGGTGGTCCCTAATGAAAAGTTAAGTTAAAAAAGGATGTGAGATTCTAGGAGAATTGTTAGAGTTAAATAGATGATTTATTTAAGATTTATAAGCGAACCTGATATGAGCAATAACCATAAACACATAAGATAAACATGAAATACATAAACAACCAGTGCCTTCAAAGTATTGCTCTTTAAGAAATGAAATTGTTTTTTTTGCTTAGAATGAAGTGAAATGCTTTCAAATGAAAGCCCAAATAACCTTAGACTTGGGTTTCCAAATGGAAAAGGGTTACTTAGCTTATGCTTTAGCTTTCTTTCTTCAAACTTGAATTGCCTCCAAGAACACTCTTAAATAAATCTCTTGACGTCTTATGAGATTGTTGGCTTGAACAACTTGTGGGATCTTTCATATCCTTGGAGGTGACTATTCCAACCGAAGAAGTCTTCACACTCCAATAGAGTTGGCAACCTATCCTTTGAACACAAAAATGCCTGCAAACCAATTGTTAGTGCAAAAGAGACTTGGCATATAGAGACCAAGTTGAGCTTGTCATTCAACCGAAAATAACACGCTACAATAAGAGCTCAAAATATACCAAGCCCAAAGGATATTTGAGATAGCTGCAAATCTCTCCTCCCTAGACAATAATGCCTTCAGGCAAATGCACAAAAAAAACAACTAGATAGCAATGTAAAATCAAATGAATAATAACATCAAATGACACAGGTATACCTCATCAACCAAAAAATGCACCACAAGAGAAACTAGTAATCCCAAAGACTTTTATTTATTTATATGAAAGATGAATACAAAATCCAGTAGAGTCTCCGCAAGCCCAACAGCTCGTTTTATCCTCTAAAGACGAGAGCCAAAGCTCATTTAAATAGGCAAATGGGAGCCAATCCCAATGTGAGTGCAAGTGACAAGTGGAAGGGTGAAGATCCCAAAGCAAAAACGAATTTGCAAGTGGTTGCAAGAACTGTTCAAGTGCTGGAAATCACTGTTGTAAACTACTCCCTAACTGGCTGTGTATATCTCCCTTGAGAATCAGCGTTCATCCAACTGTTGGTGCACATTCTTTATGGCTGCCAAGTGCATATATAACTGAAGTAGATGGCAGACAAACTCCCACCCAAATCTCCAACTAAAACCTGTGATTTGACACATCTGCAACCAAATACCAATGCTGCCGATCAAATCTGTGTATAGCAGACAGCGTAGAGGTTGATCTGTTGTGCGTGTTTCTCTTGAAGATTAACGTGCCATATTTTTGCTGCCAGGTGTGAGTATGAGTGGAGATAAAGAGGAGTTTAACTCCCATCAATTTGCTGTCGTAAACTGCCACCAAACCAAAGTTTTGATTGCTGTGATAAATCCTCATTTAAATGACCACTGCGTATTGTCTCTTGCTGGTCTGCGTTGACTGCTGTAGGTACCTTTTAGCTGGCAGCGTGGAGGATAAGTGGAGTTTAATGCATAGACAGTTCTCACAAAAACTTGCATTAACCGTACTTAACATTCCATCAAAGTCTATGCTGATTTTCTTTTGTTGCGTGGAGATATCTTTGACTAACGTGGATATTCCTTTGTTGTAGCTGTACGTGGAAGCTTCTTTTATCATGTGCCTTTTATCAAACTAATGCGTAGGCTATAGTTATGTAGGGTCCCTCCAACTTCTTTTAACTTTTTCACCTTAGACTTTAATTAACATTTGATTTAAATTAAATCAAAGTCACTTCATACATTTCCTTGTACGTTCTTCTCATAAGGTCATTGTGGGCCCCTCTGACTTTGACTTGAAACTTTTGACTTGAGCCTGTTGTACCTTATGAGGTGGGTCCCACATGATTGCCACATCACCCTTGACTCTCCACATAATTTCCATGTCAAAATTTGACTTATTTTGACATTGGAAAAATTTATAAATTTTTTCAATTATTCATTTTTTTGAATATTTTCTTCATTTTTGCTACTATCACTTGAAAAATCAGCTTTTGAGGGACTCTAAGTCATTTTTTGACCCCCAAAGTGGGTCCTAAGATAATGCTGAGCCTCTGAGGATGAATTTCGAGTAGTCATACGCCCCAGACATTTCCTAAGGCCACTTATTTACACCATTACATAGAAAATAATTAAAAAATCCCGTTTTGTGGGTAATTTTTAATTATTAAAAAATCATACTTAGACCTAGCCAAATTCCACGAAACTTTTTGTGTGATCTAGTATGGTAATATACATCGAATCTAGACACTAAAATGTGTCAGGGGCTCAATCTTCAAACCGTCACCCCGGCTTTGGGGTAAAACGTGAGTGAAAAAACCCATAAAATTATTTGCCTCTGAAAAAGAAGGGATAATTAACCGGATAAAAAAAAACTCCAAGGTGTACGCGTTTGCTGATTGAGTTCCAACATCCAAGGCCTGTTACAGACTCAAAAACTCATCATTACTAGTATCACTTATTACAATTCCCCGCAGGGTGTGGAATCTGGGTATAAGAAAGATGATGAGAAGATAGAAGTAAAGTTAAAAAACTCTATTGACTGATGATATCTAATGGTACAAATGTCCTCTGAATCATCTTTGGGCATGGAGTCTTCATATAATTCATATAATCATCATGTGCCACTCCAGTGGTCAACAACACCCACGACAATATAGCCCTCATGGCTAGAACTGCGCAATCCCTCAGGGGATTCGAACCGCTGCTTGCTGCAACAAGTTGGCCCTTGCTTTAGTGCTAGATTTGCTCTTCCTGTTTCACATCAACAACTCTGATACCATGTGAAAATTCATAGATCTAACAATCTCAAGAATCCTACTGCAACTAGTTGAATCTACTTCACCTAAATTGTAAATTATGTTACAAACTTCTTTCAGATTTCTTCTTGAAATATTGAAGTAAATTACTGAAGCAACATGCACCAAATTAAATATGATTCTGAAACATAGAAACTAGGCAAGGAAAATAGAAACACATAGGACAACGATATTTTTGGACAATAGTCCCTAGAAAAACCCAATGTTGGAAAACCAGTGCAGCAGCTCTGAGGGTTTTATTATTATGCAAGAGAAAATATGAGTGCAATTCTAAAATGCTCAACTAACAATCCGACACAGAGAGAATACTGAATAAAAGACAGGTGAAATGATCTCACCTTGTCACGGGAGAATCAGTGACTGATCCTGCTGAACTGGAGGCTCTGCGTCACCCTCTGCGTTGTTTCTGCGCAAAACTGCGTCGCTCCTGGCAGTTTCTGTGTCACCCCTGCTGGGTATTACGCTGCCTCTCTTCCGGATCCTCTGTTGACTAAGAAAATCGATCTTCTGCCTCCCGAACTCACACCCCAGCTTCTAGCAATTAAAACTTGACTTCCGTTAGAAGGAAACTCGACATCCCCTCAAGGAGTGTGCTGCCTCTGTGTCAACACTACGTGGGCCAGCGTCAGCCTTCCTCTAGACGCTTTTCTGTCCTCACTCTGCCTTGTACTGCCCGGAAGTTCCTTCTTTCGGATTCTCACTGCCCCTCTGTTGCAAGAAATCTCCTCAATCGATTTTTCTTCCTGAGAACTTCTCACTTCAAAAAATTGATTTTCTTGATCTCTCAGTGTGTTTTCCAAATGACCCTCAAGCCCCTTCTTATATCTTCCTGTTGGACAACCAACGACCTAGATTAAATCTTAATCAAAAGCTCAAATCGTTTTGGCTTGATCCGTGTCTTTTTCTAGAAGTTTCACCCCTGATTAGATTAATACCTATTAATATTTTAATTTTCCTAAGTTTAGACTTAGGAACCCCATTAAAAATATTAATTATTTTAATAAAATCACTTCTAGGTGGAATTTCCTAAAACACTTTTTGGGTTCTTTGGAATACATGTGCCCAAACCTCCCTGCAAAATTTAAGGCTTAGAGCACATCTGATGCTACCCCAAATCAACACCACATATTTGACATTTAGCAGAAGATGTGGGATGCAATCAACAAACTTTTCCATGATAAAAATATGAATCGGAAAATGATCCTAAAAGAGAAGCTCAAAAGCACCAGACAAAATAAGGGAGAAAACATTATCATTTATCTCACCTGCATAAGGACAGTCAAAGATGAGCTAGCAGCCATTAAAGAGAAGGTCAAGGACAAAGAGCTTGTGAGAATAACCCTAAATGGGTTTCAGAAGCAGTGGAATTTTTTTGTGCAAGTGGTTAGTGGAAGATTTGATTTTCCTAGATGGGAACACTTGTGGAACGACTTCACACAAGAGGAGCTTTGACTGAGCATTATGAAAGGAAACAATCACACTAGCAGTAGTTCCTGTTGATTTTTGCTAGCATCGAATGTGCTCTAGCCTTGAAATCTGGAGGAGAGGCTAAGGCACATGAGATCTCCAGGACCCAGAAATCGTTTTGAGAAATTCCACTTGGATAAGGAGATATTAGTATAATTAATATTTTTAATGGGTTCCTAAGTCTAAACTTACGAAAATAAAAATATTAATGGGTATTAATAAAGATAAGGGTGAGAAGCTTCTAAGAGACAAGGATCAAGTCTGTTTTAATCTTAGCCGTTGATTAGGGACTTAATCTCGGTCGTTGATTCGTCAACAGAAAAAGTATAAGAGAAGGCTTGAGGATCATTTGGAGGCACACTAGCAAATACTCAGTATCTCAAGGAAAATCGATTCTCAAGTGGAGGAGATCAATTTTAGAGGGAGAGTTGCAGGGTGGAGGAAGAGGAGGGCATCAGCAGCAGACAGTGACTGAGGAGGAAGTGATGCAGGGATAGTGGAAGACAGCACACACATAGAGACGCAGTGCAGAGGAGAGACGCAGAGCTTACGCAGGCTGATGTAGAGGGACACGGAGCCACTAACATCCACATTGGGTCTATCAAAGTGACGCAAGGGTGATGCAGAAGTGGGAGCAGGGTCTCCAAAGTGTCAGAAGGTCTCAGAGGGAAAGTCTCATGTCTTTTCTTTCAGTTTCTCTGTAAAATCATTCCTTGTAAAAGCAATTGTTGTTGAAGATTAATAAAGCCCTCATCTGCTGCACTAGTTTTCCCACATTGGATTTTTCCGGGGACAATTGTCTAAAAATAACTGTGTTGATGTGATTGGTTCTCGCGCATGTATTTTTCTCTAGGTAATTGTGTGATAACTGCAGTAGAATTTATTTTAATATTTGTTGAAGGGATTTTCCTAAATAATTTATTGTGAAAAATAAGTAGGTGAAATAAATCAGTTGTTGCAGTATTAGAATTTCAGTTTAGAAATTTTCACATGGTATCAGAGGAGAGATCAGACAACAGGGAAGGAAAATCGATTATGGGTCAAGAGCATGATGCAGAGGCATCCACTCAAGGGGACTCGTGCAGATTTCCAGAAGAATGCATAAGGGACATAAATTACGATTATTCTATGTTAGCTTCCAGATTGGAAGAAGAAGTCATTTGCTTAGAAAGCTTTGCCTCTTCGGAGGTTTGGTATATAGACAGTGGAGCTTCCTAGCATATGACAGGAATCCGAGAATGTTTTTCAGATTATCAGGAAGAAAGAATGAATTTTCAGATCACCATGGGGAATAAGGCAAAGTGTACTCCAATAGGAAGAGGTAGTATAGTTTTTCAAACCAAAGCAGGAGAGCGACTTTGGGCAACCAATGTGCTGCATGTGCCAGGATTGGGGATGAACTTACTTTCTGTATCTCAACTTCAAAACAAGGGCTATGACATTTTCTTCATTAAGGAGAAAGTATATGTCAAACACCTGAGTTGGAAAAAGAAGGCTCAGATTGGAATCAGAAGTAACAGGTTGTACAGGTTGTAGCTAGAATCACCAATGGCACTGATAGGCAATAATGGAGACAAAGATTTGAATGAGCTATGGCACAGGAGGATGGGACACTTACACCATGGGGCTCTGAGAATTCTCAGGAAAACAGTATCAGGAGTTCCAGAAATAAGTACTGAATGGGATGATGTATGCAGAGGTTGCGCTCTGGGCAAGTATGCCAAAGCAGCGTTTTCCAGAGGTAACAATAGGGCTAAGAGTGTGCTAGGATTGATACACTCAGACATCTGCGGACCAATGTCCACAAAATCTCTTAGTGGTGCCAAATATTTTGTCACCTTCATCGATGACCATTCCAGGAAGACTTCGATCTACTTTCTGAAAACCAAGGATGAGGTTTCAGTCAATTAAAAGAGTTCAAGGCTCTAGCGGAGAATCTGACAGGAAAGAAGATAAAAGTGTTGCTCTCATACAATGGTGGAGAATATGTTGACAAGGACTTCACTGATTTTTGCGCTAAAGAAGGCATCAGAAGAGAGTGGACAGCTCCCTACAATCCGAAGCATAATGTAGTAGAAAGGAAAAACAGGACTATTGTGGAAGCAGCTAGGGCAATGTTGTATGATCAGGATATGCCTAAATTCATATGGGCAAAAGCATGCAGCACGACAGTTTATGTCCAGAACAAGACTCCTCACAGGGCATTGGGAAAAATCACTCTGGTGAAGGTCTTCACTGGGAAGACACCTAAAGTCAGTCATTTCAAGATATTTGGTAGTTTAGCGTATTGTCGTATACCCGAAGAGAAGAGAAAGAAATTAGATCAAACTGCTAAGAAAGGATATCTTGTGGGATATAGCAAGAATGCTAAGGTATATAGAGTCTATCTTCCAGGGAGTAGGAAGGTAATAGTTCGGTGGGATGTAAAGTTCATGAAGGATAAAGCTTTCAGGAAATCCCGAGAAATGCCTTCTGAGGAGCAGTCGAAAGACGAGCTGTTGGTCAAACCACTTCAACCAGTACCAAAAATTCTCCTGAAAACAAAGCTTCAAAACAGGAGGAATCTCAAGAAGAGGAAGAGTTGATAGATGTGCCTACTACCAATGGAAGAATGAGTCGGGAATTCCGACAGATTCTACGGGATGCAGAAGACTTCATTGGTGCACCCAGGAATAGTAAAAGGGAACAAAGACAACTAGACAGATACCAGGCCTTAGTAGCTCATGTTGGGGAACCTTCTATTTTTCAAGAGGTCGTTCAGCATCAAGTATGGGTGGATGCTATGGTGGAGGAATACAGCTCTACAACGGTCAATGATGTCTGGGAAGTAGTACCTAAGCCTCAGGACAGATCAATGGTAGGTTCGAGATGGATCTACAAGGTCAAATACGCTGCAGACGGCAATGTGGAGAAATACAAAGTCAGGTTTGTGGTTAAGGGGTATGCTCAGAAGGAAGGGATAGACTACGAAGAAACCTTCGCCCCAGTAGCCAGGTATACTTCTATTAGAACCATGATATCTCTTACAGTGCAGAGGGGGTGGGAGATTCATCAGATGGATGTCAAGGCGACATTCTTGAATGGAGTAATAGAAGAGGAAGTATACATTGAATAGCCAGAAGCTTTTGAGACACATGAGAAGAAATCTCATGTATGCAGATTAAAGAAAGCCTTGTATGGGCTTAAACAGGCACCTAGGGCATGGTACAGTCGAATTGATGGCTACTTGCAAAAGATGGGGTTCGTCAAGAGTGACGTTGACCCTAATCTCTACTATCTGGTCATAGAAAATGAGCCTCTAATCCTAGAGTTATATGTGGATGATCTCTTCTTGATAGGATCATCCAGGCTCATCAAATACTGCAAGAAGAACCTAGCCACAAAATTCGACATGAAGTATTTGGGACAGATGCATTATTTCCTGGGGTTGGAAGTTTGGTAGCAGAAGGGTGAGATCTTCCTGGGACAAGGGAGATATGCTACAGAAATCTTGAAGAGATTTAGGATGTAGGACTGTAGACCTATGGCTACTCCAATGATCATCAACTGGAAGAACATTGATGCATCAGAAGATAAAGACGTTGATCCCACCTTATACAAGTAGCTTATAGGGTCCCTGATGTATTTGGTCAATACCAGGCCAGACATTTGTTACACTATCAACACCCTCAGTCAGTTCATGGTGGAACCTATGAGGGCGCACTGGGTAGCAGCGAAACATGTTCTCAGGTATATACAAGGAACAGTCGAGCATGGACTATTGTACACCAAAGGCAATGACATCAGGCTGAATGGGTTCACTGACACAGATTGGGCTGGAAGTTCAGTAGATCGAAAAAGTACAACTGGGTACTGTTTCAACATTGGATCAGGAATGACCTCCTGGTGCAGTGGGAAACAGAAATCGATGGCTCTGAGCTCAGCTAAAGCAGAATATATGGCAGCTAGCACAGCTTCATGCGAAGCCATATGGCTTAGGAAATTGCTTATGAATCTATTCAGGAAAAGGATGGAAGCGACCAGGATCATGTGTGATAATCAGAGTTGTATCAAGCTCTCTGAGAATCCAATATTTCATGATTGGTCGAAGAACATTGATATCAGGTGTCACTTTGTTAGACACTCTGTCCAACGAGGGGCAATACAGTTGAGGTACACTCCTACAAGAGAACAGGGGGCAGACATCCTCACCAAGGCTCTAGGAAGAACAAAGTTTGTTTATTTCAGGGAGAAGATGGGGATGGTAAAGAATCCATTTTAGTAGAAGAAATGGATAAGTGTCAGAAGTTGCAGTGCAGCAGTTAGAAGTAGCAATGTTATGGGCAGCATGATGCGGCATGTTGAGAGGGAGATGCAATACAGGTGCAGCAGTGGCAGTGGTAGTGTCATGGGCAGCAGTACAAGAAGCAACAGTGCAGGGGATGTGAGGCAATAGGCCAAGCATGAGCACAGGTACCGATGCGGAAGATCAGTGTGATGTTTCTATAGTGAAACATTGCTAGAGCACATTCCTCGGTAAGAGGGAGTGTTGATTTTTGGTAGCATCAGATGTGCTCTAGCCTTGAAATCTGTAGGAGAGGCTAAGGCACATGAGATCTCCAAGACCCAGTTTTCGTTTTGAGAAATTCCACCCGAATGAGGAGTTATTAAAATAATTAATATTTTTAATGGGTTCCTAAGTCTAAACTTAGAAAAATAAAAATATTGATGGGTATTAATAAAGATAAGGGTGAGAAGCTTCTAAGAGACGAGGATTAAGTCTGTTTTAATCTTAGCCGTTTATTAGAGACTTAATCTCGGTCGTTGTTTCATCAACAAGAAAAGTATAAGAGAAGACTTGAGGATCATTTGGAGACACACTGGCAGATACTCTGTATCTCAAGGAAAATCGATGCTCAAGTGGAGGATATCGATTTCAGAGGGAGAGTTGCAGGGTGGAGGAAGAGGAGGGCATCAGCAGTAGGCAGTGACTGAGGAGGAGGTGACGCAGGGACAGTGGAAGACAGCGCAGAGAGAGAGACGCAGTCCAGAGGAGAGATGCAAAGCTTACGCAAGCTGACGCAGAGGGACGTAGAGCCACACTAGGTCTATCAGAGTGACGCAGGGGTGATGCAGAAGTGGGAGCAAGGTCTCCAAAGTGTCAGAAGGTCTCAAAGGGAAAGTCTCAGGAGTTTTCTTTCAGTTTCTCTATAAAATCATTCCTTGTAAAAGCAATTGGTGTTGATGATTAATAAAGCCCTCATCTGCTGAACCGATTTTCCCACATTGGGTTTTTCCAGGGACAATTGTCCAAAAGTAATTGTCTTGATGTGATTGGTTCTTGTGCATGTATTTTTCTCTGGGTAATTGTGTGATAACTGTAGTAGAATTTATTTTAATATTTGCGGAAGGGATTTTCGTAAATAACTTATTGTGAGTAATAAGTAGATGAAATAAATCAGTTGCTGCAGTAGTAGAATTGCAGTTTAGAAATTTTCACAGTTCCGAGCAGAAGGGAGATGACAACGAGAGTGATGCTCTTGTGAATAAGGGAAAAGCAAAGAAGGGATCCAGTAAAGGGTCCAACTCCAAAGAGAAAAGGAGGAGGACATTTTGAAGATCAAGTGCTATGGCTGTCATGAGTTTGGCCATTACCACAACAATTTCCCGCACAGGAAGAAAGGTGACAAGTAGGGCAAGAGGTAGACAGCAGCAGCCGTAGATGAGCTTTATAGTCGATTGGAGGATGAGTTTGCACTCATTCCTTGCCGTAGCAGTCTGGGAGAGTTGTGGCATAGTGAAATGGGCCATGAAGTGACAGGTGTTCTAGTTGCAAGCATGGAGCACAGTGGTGTCAAGTGTAGAACACCTTCCTCGCTTAGAGGGAGTGTTGGTTGATGTAGCTCGGACAAGTGTTCTAACCTCAGGCGGTGTCAATGAGGCTAGGAACACAAGAGCGGAAAATATCTCCAAGCCTAGTTTATTTTATAAAGTTAAAATGTCTTAATTAAATTAATTAATCAATTCTTAATTATTTTCCTAAGTTTAACTTAGGGAAATAGATTAATTAATTAGTAATAATTGAAACATAGTTGATTTACCTCTAGAGACTTCTAGTAAAGTTTCTAAGTGATTTTATTGTAGGAATTTATAGGATAAATTCCTTAGATAGAACACCAAAGGACACCGCTCACAAACAGATCACAGATCAGTACACCAATATTCTTGACGTGATTAAATCCCTCAAAGAGGGAAACAGTCCACGGACTGAGCCAACGCGATCACTTCAGGCAATTTATTAATGTAAAAGAAAGAAAATTTACATAAGCTTCTCTCATGAATGGTCACCTAACAAATGACCCTCCAATAGAGATGATGGACCAATCGGGTGTTAAGCCACGAATCAAGTGTCAGTAATACTGAGGAAAGAATGCACCGTCGAATCACTTCATGTCTAGAACATATTGTGACTGTCGGGTTGTAAGTTACAAAAAGTACATACTAAAGAAACACACTTTACCTAACTATACACTAGACCAAGTTATACTTTATTATTTCCTATGTGTCGGAATATCCTAACATCCCCCCTTAAGAACAACTTGGGATAGGATTGAAGGATGTACAAAGATGACAAAATAGGAGAAGGAAGGAGGCATTACAGCCTATCCCCCCTTAGTGACAACTTCCTGAACTCCAACCATATATCGAAGTTTAGTAAACTTCGCCTCTGTGAGAGCCTTTGTAAAGATGTCTGCAACTTGATCAGCGGTTGAACAATATTGCACTTCAAGAACATGGTCATGAATGAGCTTTCTGATGAAGTGCATGTGTAGTTCAATGTGTTTGCTCCGTTGATGTTGGATTGGATCCTTGCATAGTTGAATGGCACTTTGATTATCACACCAAAGTGTAGTCGGATGCTGCTGCTGAAAACCAAACTCTGACAAGATCTAACAAAGCAACAGGGCTTCCTTACTAGATTCAACGGTGCCACGATACTCTGCTTCTGCTGAAGAAAGAGAAATGAAACTTTGTTTCTTGCAAGCCCATGTAATAGGTCAATAACCAAGAGTGAAGACATAACCTGCAGTAGACTTCCGATCATCAGGGTCTCCAACCCAATCAGAATCAGTGAAACCAACCAATAGAAGAGATGCTTCTTCACTGTAATGAATCCCAAACTGAACTGTACGTCAAACATAACGAAGTATTCTTTTAGCTTCTTTCCAATGACTTTCATGTGCGTTTTGCATAAACCGTGCAACAAGGCCAACAACAAAGGAAAGGTCAGGATGGGTATGGGTCAAATACAAAAGTTTTCCAACAAGTTGACTGTATAAGGTAGCATCAACTTCAAGTGAAGTACAAGTGACTGAAATTTTGGCTCCAAACTGAAAGGGAGAAGGGGTTGGCTTACAGTCTTCCATGTGAAAGTGGCGTAGAAGATCACAGGCATACTTGGACTGGGAAAGGGAAATACCTTCTTTGGATTGCAAGACTTGAAGACCAAGAAAATAATGCAAGTGTCCTAAGTTTGTCATTTTAAATTGCTTTTTAAGGTTGGACTTCACATGGTTTATAAGGTTGGGATCACTACTATTAAGGATAAGACCATCAACATAAAGAACAAGAATGATATGAGACTTACCCACTTTCTTGGTATAGACAGTATTGTCAGAATGACACCTAGAAAAGCCAGTATCTAAAATAAAGTTATCCATTTTGGCATACCAAGCCCAAGGGGCTTGCTTGAGACCATAAAGGATTTCTTAAACCGACATAGAAGGCTGGACTCTATTTGTATAAAGCTAGGAGGTTGTTCCATATAAATTTCTTCATGCAAGTCCCCATGCAAGAAGGCGGATTTAACATCCATCTGATGGACTTCCCATTTGAAAGAGGCAACAAGGAAAGAACAAGGCAGACAGAGTTCATTTTGGCAACAAGGGAGAAGGTTTCAGTATAGTCAATGCCTTCAACTTGTGAAAAAACCTTAGCAACAAGACGAGGTTTATGTTTATCAACTTGTCCATCTGGTCCAAATTTGGTTCTATAAACTCATTTGCATCTACCAAGTTTTCGTCCCTTTGGAAGAGGAACAAGGTCCCATGTATCATTTGCCAATAATGAACGATATTCTTCATTCATAGCTGCATCCCAATATGGATGGCTTGAAGCTTCTGCAAAGGTGTCAAGATCATAATTCACTGAAGCTTGAGCCAGTAAAGAAGAGGCTCTATCAAACTGAGAACGCATACGACGTTGATCTATAAGATCACCTACAAGAGCACCTGCTGCATCCCGAGTAGCACGGACCCATTTTGGAAGCTGAAGAGCTGAAGGAGGATCCCGAGAAGGTGGGGGAGGATTGTCATCCTTGTTGTCATCATCTGAAGAAGGAATATTTTCAGAAGTAGAAGGGATAGAGAGAGGTAGCACATCTGTCGAACTAAGCTCGTAGGCCGATATATTTTCAGCAAACTTTACATCTCTTCTAATGATAACATTTTTGGATTTATGTTGAAGAAATCTACATCCTTTGACATCTTTAGAATATCCAACAAAAATACATTTTTCACTCTTAGGTTCTAAGGATTTATGTTTCTAATCTGGAATATGGGTCCATGCTTCACTTCCAAAAACACGAAAGCGACTTACATCTGGTTTAATTAAGCTCCATGCTTCTTCTGGAGTGATATTCTTTAAAACCTTAGTAGGAGTGTAATTTACTATGTAATTCGCACAGTTAATTGCTTCTACCCAAAAATTAAGACTAAGTCCTTTAGATTGAAGCATAAAATTAGCCATTTCCTTTAAGGTGCAATTCTTCCTTTCAGCTACACCATTTTGCTATGGAGTATATGGAACAGTTTGTTGCAATTGAATTCTATTCTTAGTGCAAAAGTTGATGAATTTGTTGTTAACATATTCTCCGCCATTATCAGATCTTAGCTTAAGAATTTGATGTCCAGATTGTTTCTCAACAAAGGCCTTAAAGGCCAAGAACATGTTAAAGACTTCACTCTTGAGTTTTAAGAAGTATACCCAAGTGCGTCTAGAGAAATCATCAATGAAAGTTAAGAAATACTTGTAGCTAAAGAATGAAACAACTGGAATTGGACTACATAAACCACTATGCACAAGCTGTAAAGGGGTTGAGGCATGCCAAGAGGCACATTTTTCAAAACTATCCGGATGATGTTTTATGAGTACACATCCGAAACAAGCACCATCTCTGCAAGATACCATAGGAAGACCTGTCACCATATTTTCTTTACATAGATTTTGAAGGGAGCGATAGTTTAAGTGACCAAATCACTCATGCCAAAGTTTGCTCACTTCATCATTATGAGCAACAAATACCGAGGGAAGAGTTGATGACCCAAAGTTGTTAAACTTATACAACCTTGTAGAATCATCAGCAATGCCAGTAGCTAAAATCTGTCTAGGATCTCTTAGGTCCTTAATTACAACACCATGAGGTGAAAATTCAACAGTTTTACCTTCACCTGAATGAGTTATCTGATATACAGATAGAAGGTTGCAGGATAAGGTAGGAACACATAATACATCATTAAATTTACCATTGTCTAGATGAATAGTTCCAGTCCCTACAATGATAAGCGATCTATCATCACCAACATATATATTTTTGGTGTTACAATCATTTAAAGAAGAAAACATGGCTTTGTTTTTGGCCATGTGATAAGAAGCTCCAGAATCAATGAGCCACTCATGAGAATGAGAAGAAGAAGATACATTTAGTGCATAACTAGACCGAGATGCTTGACAACCACATGCAGAAAGTGTTATTCCTGAAGATGAAGTTGAAGTTGAAGAGTGCTCCAAATGGATGTTATGCTTCTTCATTGTTGCTTCCAAGGCTTCCATCTTCTTAAAGCATTTGGATTCTAAGTGGCCATCACAATTACAAAAGTTGCAATGTCTATTAGTCTTCTTCCCTTTGTTTTTAGTTGCCTTATCATTTTGTTGAGTTGATTTTTCATTGTGAGATTGAAATTTCTTAGGACCCTTGTTTGGTTTAGGACCATTCTTTTTAAGATGTTGCTTCTTAGGATTCTTTGAACTTGGTTGTTGTTGGGTTGCTAAGGCTTTCTTAGAAGAGTTTTCAATATTAAGAAGACCAAGATGTAAGAGTTTTTCTTGCTCTCTTATTAAAGAATCACAAAAGGCATCAAAAGAGGGGGGCTCGTAGTCTTGTCCTTGAGAAATAAAGGCTTCTCTAGTAGAATGGAAGGTGGAAACAAACACAAAGTAGGCTGGTCCTAACTTAGTAATGATGGAATAGATCAGGCTATCATCTTCTTTCTTAACCTTAACACCTTCCAAGAGAAGTCTAAGGGTCTTGAACTTTGACAAAAAATCTTCAATGGAAGAAAAAATATTGGGGTCCAACGTAAACAACTCATTTTCAAGTTGATGGGCTCTAATTTCATTTTTAATTCAAAAAAATTTATTGAGCTTTTTCATTGCTTCATCGGGTGTATCAATTTTTGCGATATGGAATCTAAGATCTTGAGAAATAGACATCCCTATCAACCTACGTGCTTGATCTTGTTTATTTTCCCATTTGGCTTACTTATTTTCATCTTGAGGTTTAGACTCTTGGCCTAAAGCTATTTTATAAAGACCTTTATTTCTAAGT
The DNA here is from genome assembly GCA_031772625.1 of Pinus tabuliformis. Taxonomy (NCBI): domain Eukaryota; kingdom Viridiplantae; phylum Streptophyta; class Pinopsida; order Pinales; family Pinaceae; genus Pinus; species Pinus tabuliformis. Next base: position 1,337,704,581 of record CM062819.1, on the reverse strand, counting down.
AAATCCACAATGTAGGATAGTCATTGCAAGTAGTTGGTGTTGTCAAGAATAACTAGGCATGGACTTTCCATTTTAAATGAAATTGACGCTGTATATGCTGAAACTAAGTGTTCAAATGGAAAGATCTCGAAAAATTAGGCCGATTCAAAAAAGACGGCTCTGAAAACAGCTTCCGGATGAAGAAGTTATGGTTTTTGAAGAAAAGTTGTTGAAGATGCCAACAAACCACGTGAATGTTTGGAAGTGGATGATAATGTTATATTTAAAAAAAAAAATCTCCCCATTTCCAAACTTAATCTAATTAGCTCACTTTTAAAAAAAGATTACTTTATGTGACCCACTTTTATAAATAAGTAAAAGTCACTTTTACAATGATATTTTATGAACTATCCACTAAATTGTAACTTAACTAAAAAATAAAGTGACTTTAAAATTATAAGTGACTCACTTTTTATAATGGGTGAGAACACTTTTACATAAAGTAACTTTAAAACATAAGTTACATGTGCTTTTTGAAAAAGTAATTCAACAAAAAAAAAGACTTGAACCCAAGACCTCTATTCTCATAAAGTAACTTTAGACCAAGTGAGCTAGTTTAAAAGGTTAATAATTTTTGAAAAGGGGTAAGGGTTTTTTTTTTTTTTTTTGCTCACTGAAGCTTTGGGGTGCGTGCTTACTTGAAAACCCCCTTTTTGCTTGCAAAACAAAAAAACAACCACACAAACCAAACGAACAAGCAAAAGTATCCAAGCCTTACGACTTAAAATTAGATTTGGCCGGAAACTAGATATTTTCCTCAATGTTTCTGATTTTCCAAGATCACACTAAGGCGCAGCAGAAAAGAGCATATGCATGGAAAAATCATTTCATTATGTTTCTGGTTTGCTCAGATCACATAGAGTCACGGGGCAAAGAGCATACGCAAAAATGAAAGGTATAAATCTGGTAATCAAAAAACAATTATAAAGGACTATAAACTGAAATAAACAGAGAGATAAATAACTATAACTGCAAATGAAGATTGTATACCTCCGATCTTAAAAATGACATAGCTAGGGCTACCAGAAACCTTTTCGCGTGAAACGAAAGGGGTTCCTCACTAAAACAGATGCTCCTAAAACAATAGAGAAGTCCTCTTGGCCCGAAAATGGTCAGAAACAGTAGATCTAGGAAATGACAGTCGAATGCAGTTGTACCAGCTTCAGATTTGGATCACCAACGGATGCGGCCCTCGAATAGCTCTAATACCATGTAGGAATTTACAGGGTAAGTTCCTTAGATAGAACACCAAAGGACACCGCTCACAAACAGATCACAGATCAGTACACCAGTATTCTTGACATGGTTAAAACCCTTAAAGAGGGAAACAGTCCATGACCTGAGCCAACGCAGCCACTTCAGGCAAGTTATTATATAAAAGAAAGAAAATTTACATAAGCTTCTCTCATGAACGGTCGCCTAACAAATGACCCTCCATGCTCTTTAAATAGAGATCATGGACCAATCGGATGTTAAGCCACGGATCAAGTGTCGGTAATACCGAGGAGAGAATGAACCGTCGGATCACTTCATGTCTAGAACATATTGTGACCGTCGGATTGTAAGTTACAAAAAGTACATACTAAAGAAACACACTTTACCTAACTATACACTAGACCAAGTTATATTTAATTATTTCCTATGCATCGTAATATCCTAACACTTATCCATAGATTAGATCATTCCAAATCTAGATCTTGGTCGTTGATTTCTCAACGAGAGATTATAAAGGAAATCGATGGGCAGTCTTTGAGATCAATTTATTGCAGTGAAGAGGGTACAGTGATAACGTGAGGGTTGACACCAATGAGGGTTTCAGCAACAGTTGAAGTAGTAAATATTTCTGAAGTTTCTTTCATTAGTAGTCTTCCAATTTCTGAGATTTGGAGGAGGAATTCTTCTCGAGTTATTCTGCAGACATAGGGAGGCCTAGATTACCAAGAGAGGCCATATGAGATTGCCAGAGAGAGGTCATACGAATTGCCAGTTTAGCAGATCGATATTTCTAGTTTCAAAGCCAATTGCAGGAAATCAATTCGATAGCAGAAAATGTGGATTGCGGGAATTTTGCAAGAATATCAGTGTGAATTGCAGGAAAGGTCATGTGAGGGTGTAGAGGGAGGTCATGAGCCTTCTAGTAGTCCGATCGACCTGTGGAGGTGAAGAAATATTTTCATGGTTTGGCACGCAGTTCTAATATTTATCAATTGCAGAATTCGTTGAAGATAATATTAAAACCCTCAAGTCTAAAGAATTGGTTTTCCCTTCGGAGTTTTTCCAGGGACATTTTGTCCAAAAATATTGTGTCTATTTTGTGATTGACTTTCTTATTAGAGTTTCCGCAGTTTATTTAATTGGTAAAATTTGCAATAGCGTTTTATTCGTTATTTGCAGTAAATAATTTGCTGGGACAATTAATATGTTTAAAGATAGGAGAATAATAACTAGACTAACTGCAAATAGAATTTTCACATTAAGAGGGTTAAAAAAACACCCATATGCAAACTACTAAAAATATTTTTCACATTAAAGGTAAACTAATAAAAAGAAACACATGGTTGACTTTTTCTTTTCTTTTTCTATTTTGACATTAAAGGCTACCTCATGCTCTTGTATATGTAATCACTACAACATGTCATTAACGTATGTGACATTTATTATTCTTCACAATATATCTTTGTATCATTGTATTATGTGTGCATCTAAATAAATTCCTACATGGTATCGAAGTAGATACCTATTTTGGTGAGGACTTAAGAGTAGTTAAAACCTAAGTCACATGGTTCATGTTCACTTTTGTATTTGACAACAACAAAATTGAAAAAAAAAATGCTCAACAGGGAATTAGCCAAATGCTCAATAAAATTAGGAACGATCAATTGAATTAATCCCTTGAACTACATAAAATAAATAGCATTGTTCCAGTTTTTAAAACTATGGTATGTACACCTCTGTAAACTTTGGCAGTCAAATCAACTCAGGAAGGCATGAAGCCATTACAATAAAGTTCATCATATCACTTGCTAGAATTGAACTTGGGTGGGAAGGATAACAATCATTCCTCCCAACCACTCAAGATAAACCCAATTGACAAAATCTAATATGTGTGGGTGTATGTGTGAAGGATAACAATCATTCTTCCCAACCAACCAAGATAAACACAAATGGAAAAATCTCTTTATATATATATATATATATATATATATATGATTTTAAATTTTATAATATAAGAAATATACCAATTTGTGAGCCACAACCATTGATAGTAGACCACCATGACTTGTCAAACAAGGGCATGGGTTCTCCATCAAATGCCCTTCTAGCATCAATCCTTCACACAAATGCTCATTGGCATCTACCCATATATAGATAGATATAGGAAGGATAACAATCATTTCTCCTAACCACTCAAGATAAATCCAATTGACAATATATATATATATATATATATAAATATATTATAAAACGCACGTGATGAAGAAAGACAAGCAGAGCTCTCTGCAACACAACAGGAAGAGAAGACGACAACATGCCCACGTAGAGGACTTACCAACCGACGAAGTCAAAAAATCTGACTCACACCAAAGAGAACTGAACATGAAGGAAAACGTACGTTTTATAGAGAAAGAAAAGCGGATCTCTGGCCCAAACCATGACAAATGTGGCACGCCCATGAGAAGAAATAACCAACCTAATGTAGGCATGACAAAAGAGAAGATACATATAAAATGGAAAGCAAAGTCGCATGAGGATCACCCTTCACTGTAGTACAGTCTCTATGTTGGCAATACATGCGTAGGGTAGTTAATGAAGCTCCCAAGGGTAACAAGCGGCCAAACTTTGAGAAATTGCATTTCCCTTCTACAAAAAGAAGGTTTCAATGTGGACAGTGTTGGAACCCATTCATGATATTTGGAATCATAATGTTATCTCCTCCCATTTTTTATCATTGGAGTGAGACAACTCCACAATTGTATAAACATCAAAAGATCTTCAATGTAAGACAAAACCAACGAAACTATTCTTCTTTATTCCATCCACAACCATTACCAATGTTGCACGACTCGTACTCATATAAGACTCGTCTCGCTATTAACTCGTCGACTCGTATAAGACTCGGAACGACCCGTATAAGACTCGTCAAAATACAAAAAAACGTTAAAATATGGAAAATTTTAAGCACAAAAAAGAAACTAATGACAATTCCAATCGTTACAAGTTATAAAAACAACAATATATGCAATAATTCATAACATCATCTCATATCTATAAAAGTACAACATAACATATTTGATTTTTGTAAGCAAAACATTTAGATACTGAACAAGAAAAGGACTCTGATTCCATAATTAAAATAAAAAATGTCAGCAAATTCAAAATTCAAATACATATGTCATAAATGATAAATGATTGTCTCATAACAATCTTGAGTCTCATCACTCGTGGACAACTACGCCTACAATAAGCGCTCATGGAGCTAGTGCTAACATCGGAAGGTTGAAGCAACTATGAGGCAGGTGTATTTGGGGTCTCCATTCGAGATGGCAAACTAGAGAGATCCTCAGTCTCTTCATCAAGCCAACTCAAATTAGGGGACTCCTCCTCCACAAGCCAAAAAAAAATTGAAAACAAAATAAAAAAAATTGAATACAAAAAATTTAAATGGAAAACATTCAAACAAGGTTCATGAAGCCTACCTAAAGTTGTATCTGATCTGATGAAGCCTCCTTTAGCCTCCTTTAGCCTCCTCCAAGAGCTCCTTCATTGTGCAATGGAGTCACTCAACACTCATAGAAATTAGCCAAACACTCAAATGACAATTGGATGACAAATGGAAGGGAGAGAGGTGCTTATAAAGCATTTTCTTGCCTCCAATTTCCCTTTCCCTCCGCCTCATTTCCAAAAAAGAAAAGAAACATAAAATCAAAAACAAAAACAAAAAAAATGCCTTTTGAGGGTCGACGGGTCTTATAAGGGTCCGATGCGGGTCTTTTGGCAAACTCGCGAGTCTTATACGAGTAGTCAGGTTTAATAAAATACCCATCGAGTCAGAGTCTTAAGCGCGGGTTCTATGCGAGTGACCCGGCTCGCTATAGAACCCGCCAAGACCCGCAGGTACTTGCAAGTCTTATTTGGATGGTGCTTCACTGACCATTACAATAGGACAAGCTCATCTTATATAAATAGAGAGCTCAAAACCTACTCCACTAAAATAATAACATCCAATGCTAGATCCAAGATCTATCCCAAAGAGGAGTAAACAAACAATATCTCCAACTAATAACTGACAAGGCTAAAATCCTAACAATAAAGTAACCAAGTAAGAAGGACTAGATAGTGGGGTTGCCACATGTCCTCCCTAGTGCAAAATACCACTTGTCCTTGGTGGGTCATCCCATGTAATCCTTCAACAACCTCCTCCAATAGAATATTAATACTTGCCCAGTCAAGGGGATGAGGGTGCTTTTCAAGAAGGGCTTTCAACTACCAAAATAATATATATATAATAATCAAAGGGAGAGGTGGCCTTGTAAAATGTGCAAAATACCACATTTCCCAAGCAAGATAACAATAAAATAATCCTTGAAGAGGTGCGCACTAGGAATATGTTCAAGGTGGTTATGCCTCCTCATCAATGTGTACCAAACTCGTGTCACAAATAACAAGGTTCATAGGTAGGACTTGATGAAGTTTCTAAGTTTACTTAGTTTAGAAACCCTTCATGCACTTCTTCTGATTTATTCCTAGCTACTTGTTATTTTTCTTTAACAAGTTATTTACAAAGTAAATACTTAAAATAAACACCAGTACATGCTCAACACATTACAGATCAGCAACTAAAAGAAACAAGAACAAACACACCACATGACACCATTATTTTTGGACCAATGTCCCCGGAAAAACCCAATGTGGGAAAACCAATGCAGCTATCTGAGGGTTTTCTTATTAAGCAATATCAGAGTACAATCTGGGTGTTGAAACTGGCCTACCCAACAGAGAATTTCCTTAGTAGCTATACCTCACAGTTTGAGAGAAATCTCCTTGTTGAAACCCCGGAAAACCCTTCTGACAGCTCCTCAACACAAAACTGCTCCTACAACCCCAGCGTCTGCCCAATCTGGACTACATTAGCCCCTCTCTAGCTCATGCTGGCCTTGCGTCAGCCCCAGGAGGCCCTGCGTCAGCTCTAGGAGCCTTTGTGTCAGCTACGCTGGCCCCTTTGGTGCTCTGTGCAACACTTGGCTGCCTCTGCGTGGCCCTGCGTCAGCCCTTGCTGGCTCTGTGTCACCCTCCTTAGCTGCTGCGCTACTCTCCCGGCACAATCTCTGCCTACTCTGTTTCTATATACTCAATGCCCCTCAGTTGCTCTCCCGATCATTGATTCTATCTCTCTTAGCAAACCCCGCTCTAGAGAATAGAATGACTGATCATCTGGTGAACTTCTCCAAGTGACCCTCAAGCCTCCTCTTATACTTTTCCTGTTGACATCTCAACGGCCGAGATTAAGTCCCTAATCAACGGCTAATATTAGATCTAGCTTGATCCATGTCTTTTGGACCACTCTAACACAGATTCATATTAATACACATTAATATTTTATTTTCCCTAAGTTTAGACTTAGGGACTCCATTAAAAATATTAATTATTTTAATATCTCCTGATCTGTTTAGAATCTACCCAAACCCTTTCTGGGTATTGGAGATCTCATGTGCCCCAACCTCTCCACCAAATTTCGTGGCTAGAGAACATCCGATGCTACCCCAAATCAACACTCCCTCTTAGCAGGGACTGTGTTCTAGTAATACTCCTCACTGAGTATTACTCTGATCATCCGGCATCAGTACCTGTGCTGATGCTAGGCCTTCCTGCCCAACATCCTCTGCACTGTTGCATCCTATACTGCTGCCCATGGTTCTGCCACTACCACTACTGCATCTGTATGACAGCTCCCTCTACAACTGTGTTGCTGCTGGTCCTTCCTCCCAACACTGCATCTACACTGCACCTCCTCTCATCATGTTGCATCATGTTGCCCACTGCTGCACTGCAACTCAGTTACTGAGAAGTAAGTAACTAATCTCCCAACTAACCTCCTTATTGGGCTAGAAACACCCACTGATGCTGAAGCTCCCTCTACCACTGACAAGTGCTCCCTCTCTCTAACCTCTGCGCTGCTACAACAACTCCTTGCATCTCGCACCGTTGCACACCTCGCTATGCTTCCTGCACTGGTGCAACACTCCTGTGCCTTTCGCACTGTTGCAACCTGCTAGCTCTGCGTTGTCTCGTGACTTCTGCACTGTAGCTCTCTCTATGCTCCATCTGCATCCGTCTCTACCCACTCAGCCAGTCCTGCTACTCCTCGTCGGGGCTCCCGTAGAAAGGTCTAATCCAAGAGGCTAGGTACCTTGAGGATCTTGCCCCTCACCGCCTGTAGTCCTCCTAACTACAGCTCGATGTCTCCCCACTTCCGCTCAAGTGGTGCGTGTGCACTCATGGCACAATCATCGTCTGTCAAAACTTCCTTCTCTGCCCATGCTGGCACTACCTTAGTCTCGGAAGACTCTCCCTTACTCTTCTTCCTTGGGCACTGGGTCGCACAATGACCCATCTCCCCACAGTGGAAGCACTTGATCTTGGACAGATCTTTCTTCTTCCGCTTCTCCTGCTTTGCCTCAGATGCTAGGGCCACATCTTCCTCCTCCTGCTAAACTTTGATCCCTTTGTTGCTGCTACCTGTCTTTGACTGTCGTCTGATCTCTTCCTGGCAAAGCACTGCCCACATCTCATCCCAAGGTAGGAGAGTCCCTCTGCCCAGGATACTCTGGACAAACACTTCCCAATCTTCTGAGATAGCATTCAGGGTTGTTTTCACCATAAGCTCCTGACCCAGTGTCGCTCCTATAGTAGTCAACTAGTCTCAGATCTCATTCAGTCCTCCGAGGAAGGTGTTAATCGATTAACCCTTCTTCATCTGATACGACCTCATATGGTTCTCGAGCAGCATTCTTCTCTGCACAGAAGTATGCTGGTACAGGTTCTTGAGAGCCTCCCACATCTCAACTGTCGTTTTCTTCTCGGCTATATGTGGTACCACATGATCCTTGACCCCGTCAAGGATAATGCACTTGGCCCTCGCCATCGCCTCTTCGTACTTGTCATTATCATTTGGGTCGACTGGGATAGCTATCATCTTCAAGACAAATTTCTTGACACGATTCCTGTCTAGCACTGATAAGATTTTGGCCTTCCAAACTGCGAAGTTCGATGCTCCATCTAGTCTATCCTGGTCTCTCACCCCGTGAAGTGCCATGACGCTCCTCAACTTCCCTCCTGGAAGTTCTCTGTTCGACTCCTCTGAGTCTCTACTTCTCGTCTGGAAGTTCTCTTCTGGACTCCCTCTGAGTCCTGATTTCCCTCCTGGAAATCCTTCTGCCGCTTATCGAGATGTCGCCAACCCTGATCATCTTATGCAACTGCACTGCTGATCCAGGTTCCTCGACTAGAAACCCTCGGTAACAACTCCTTTGGCCATGCTCTATCAGGTACCGTTCTGACTACAGTGCCTCACCAGCTCCACTCTGCAATATTATTGCATCCTTCTAGACCCCAGCAACTGCCTCTTTGTGAACTGCATCAGCCCCTCTCTGCCTCACGTTGGCTCTGCGTCAGCCCTGGGATGACCTATGTCAGCCCTCTAGCCCTATGTGTTAGCAACGCTGGCCTCTCAAAGGCTCTGCGCAGCTCCTGGCTTCTTCTGCGTGGCTCTAGCTGGCTCTGTGTCACACTTCTTGGCTTCTGCGCTGCTAGAAACAGCTTTTGTCACCTTAGGACAGTTGTTTTCTGTTGCTATTGCTCCGCTCGGCTGATGTCTTTTAGTCCTCATGTGATCTGCAATCACGCTTTGATACCATGTTGAAGTTTCTAAGTTTACTTAGTTTAGAAACCCTTCATCCACTTTTCTGATTTATTCCTACCTACTTGTTATTTTTCTTTAACAAGTTATTTACAAAGTAAATACTGAAAATAAACACCAGTCCATGCTCAACATATTACAAGTCAACAACTAAAAGAAACAAGAACAAACAAACCACATGACACCATTATTTTTTTACCAATGTCCCCGGAAAAACCCAATGTGGGAAAACTGGTGCAGCTATCTGAGGGTTTTCTTATTACGCAATATCAGAGTACAATCTGGGTGTCGAAACTGGCCTACCCAACAAGGAATTTCCTTAGCAGCTATACCTCACAATTTGAGAGAAATCTCTTGGTTGAAACCCCGGAAAACCCTTCCAGCAGCTCCTCAACACAAAACTGCTCCTACAACCCCAGCGTCTGCCCAATATGTATTGCGTCAGCCCCTCTCTGTCTCACGCTAGCCATGAATTAGCCTTTCTATGCCTGCGTCAGCCCCAAGAGGCTCGCATCAACTCTGGGAGCCTCTGTGTCAGCTACGCTGGCCCCTCTGGTGCTCTGTGCAGCACTTGGCTGCCTCTGCGTGGCCTTGCATGAGCCCTTGTTGGCTCTGCGTCACCCTCCTTAGCTGTTGCGCTACTCTCCCAGCACAATCTCTGCCTTCTCTGTTTCTTTGTACTCAATGCCCCTCAGCTGCTCTACCGATCACTGATTCTATCTCTCTTAGCAAACTCTGCTCTAGAGAATAGAATGACTGATCATCTGGTGTACTTTTCCAAGTGACCCTCAAGCCTCCTTTTATACTTTTCCTGTTGACATCTAAACGGCCGAGATTAAGTCCCTAATCAACAACTAATATTAGATCTGGCTTGATCCATGTCTTTTGGACCACTCTAACACAGATTCATATTAATACACATTAATATTTTATTTTCCATTAAAATATTAATTATTTTAATATCTCCTGACCTGTTTAGAATCTGCCCAAACACTTTCTGGGTATTGGAGATCTCATGTGCCCAAACCTCTCCACCAAATTTCGTGGCTAAATCACATCCGATGCTACCCCAAATCAACAGGACTGCCTTTCCAATATATCAACCAACTCCTCCATAAATGACATAAATAGTGTGCCCTTGAAGAATGTGCCAAGATAACAACCCTTGCCTCATCTAATGTGCCAAAACAAGAAAATAATGGAACACTATATTAGGATAATTGGTCAACACCCTAGATAAACCCAAAGATGCCCAGAATAGTATGAAAAGGTGCCATATCTCCAAGACTCAACACTGAAGCATAATTTAAACTAAGTCAATAAGTGATCCAGGTGGATGGTGGTAGCCACCCACCTATCCCACTTGGACCCCCACAACTGTCTCGTTCCGTTTTTCAGTTTCTGTAATTGTAGCACAGTTTACTATTTTTAGCAGTTTTTCGAATCCTGGACTTCCGAAGCCATTTTGAGGCCCTAAATGATGTTTTTTGGGAAATCTAGGAACAACATGGGCCATGGACTAGTGTTTCTCTTCCCAAAGTTGTAGTGCTTAGATAGATCTTTCTAACGAGCTATTGTACGCGTCAAACGAAGATCGAGTTCCAAAGTTACGACCCCGGGAAGTTGATGTACCATCTTACCCAAAATGGGGCCCACAATTTGGCGTTTCATCTTCTAGGGTTAGATTTTGGGATGTTAAGGGTTTTCCATTGTTTCTCAACAATAAATAGGCCTTTGAGCCTCATTGTAACACAGTTCAGAGGCATGTAGCTACCACATCTCTTCTCAGCGATAAGCTACCATCGCCCTAGCTGGTTTATTTCCATTTCTATTTGTAAGCATATTTCAGTATTTTACATTAATGAAATGAAGCATTATTTCCACTGCATCATGTGTTTATGGTTATCTCTGTAATTTGTTGCATTCCTGCATAAATCTGGATCAGTGGTATCAAAGCGGTCTGCTTTTTCTCTGTTTTTCTTTGCATGTCCCCAACGAGGTTGGAATATAGGAGTTAGGGCTTGATCTGGTCGAACTTTTGTAAGACTAGCCTCGCAAATCCCGACGGTCTCCCATGGCGGATGAAAAGAAAGACGAGGGGGCAGGAGATCCTATCAAAATCTTGCTCGAAGAAGCCCTCAAGCGACAAAGGAACGCGATGATGGACAGCTTTGCGCAGATCCTTTAGCAGCTACCCAGGGGCGACGAATCGGCTTCCAACAGCTATTATGGAAATGCCACACCGTTTAAGGTACAAGTTAATTTTGAAATCCCCATATTCAAGGGTCAGATAGACGCAGAAGTCACAGATAAATGGTTAAATCTGCTAGAGGGTTATTTTTCTGTTCATGATTTTTCCAGTCGAGAAAAGATTATTTTCGCTCTTCTCAAAGCATCCCCCCACATCAAGGACTAGTGGGAAACCTACTGCGAGCAAAAGGATGATAGTACGGGCTCACTATTTTCAGCCGCACACACTTGGAATTCATTCCGAGATGCCATCAAGAAGCAATACTACCCTGTCAAAAGCTACGAGGACAAATACATAAAGTGGACCACGTTGTGGCAGGGAAGGGACCAAGATGTGCCAGAGTTCACAAACATTTTTCATACCCTTCGCACACAGTTGGGTATCAAGGATTCTGAGTTGCATTTGGTACTCAAATACCGCGACTGCCTACACAGATACATCCAGGAAGAGATGGAGTTCCTGAACATCTCCTCACTCGGCACGGCATACTGATACGTTGTCAAAATCGACCAGAAGTTTAAATAGAAAAAGGACTTTGGATATGCGAATCCGAAGACCAAAGGACAAAGCCAAGGTGAGGTGACCCAAGACAACCCGTCGAAGCTGTAAGAAAAGAACAACACCACGAAGTCGAAGAAGGACACAAGAAAGTGGTGTGAGTTCCACAAGAGCCCCACTCACAACACAAGTGAGTGTCAGACCAAACAGTCGCCGGTGGCCGAGTCAGATGCATGTTCCGACCCCGAGTCAAAACCCGACAAGGGGAATGGCAAAGGGAAGCAGATCATTGATGCGGAGCCCAGCATCACTGTTGCCACCGCCAAGATCCAGAAGAATGAGCTCGAAGACCTAGAGGAGGGCGAGCGTCTTTTCCACTCACAAATGTGGGTGAAGGGTTCACTACTGCAAGTCATTGTTGACAATGGGAGCCAGAAGAACCTCATTTCAGCAGAGGTCGTGAAGCAGTTGGGCCTACCGACTACACCACACCCACAGCCGTACAGTATCGGGTGGCTTCACCAAGGACGAGATCTTCGAGTTCGCCAGTAGTGTCGCCTTCCCTATAGCATCAAGCGCTTCACCGACGAGTTATTGTGTGATGTTGCACCTCTGGATGTTTGTGATGTACTATTTGGCCAGCCATACTTGTGGAGGCGACATGTTGTGTATGAATCAAGGCCTCGCACTGTTATTATTACTTTGGGTAATTCATTATACGGGATATCGGAGGTAGCCCCACCTACCACCACTTCTTTGATCTCTGCTAAGAAATGCAGCAAGATTGTCTCCCAGACTAGGAAATTCATTTTCTGTCTGGTTCGCTCCCAAAGTAAGGGGAAGATCGTAGCCACATCGATGACCCCCGCGAAGGGTTCTTCCATGCAGCAGCAGCAGCAAAGGGATACGGTCATGACAGAACACAAGAACAACTTCTCCTCACCCACAGGGGTACCACACAAGTTTCGGGTGGGCAACAAAGTCTGGTTTCATCTGCAGAAAGAACGCTTGACAAGAGCTCATCAGAAGCTCAGACCACTCCAACATGGTCCTTACAGCATTACCAAGGTTGTGGGAAACAATGCTTTGGAGCACAGCATTCCTCCATTCCTTCGCTTGCACCAAGTGTTCAGTGTGGAACGCCCTCGACCATGCTTCCCACCATTACTGGACACATCAAAGATTGCAGAACACCGCACCAAGGACCAAGCTCAGCAGATGGAGGAACTCAACGCAATGGGGACCATTGCTTCCTAAGGGGGGAGAAATGATCCAAGTGGATGTTGGTGGCCACCCACCTATCCCACTTGGACCCCCACAACTGTCTCTTTCCATTTTTTAGTTTCTGTAATTGTAGCACAGTTTACTATTTTTAGCAGTTTTTCGGGTCCTGAACTTCCAGGGCCGTTTTGAGGCCCTAAACGACGTTTTTTGGAAAATTTGGGAGCAACATGGGTCCATGGATTGGCGTTGCTCTTCCCAAAGTTGTAGTGCTTGGATATATCTTTCTAACGAGCTATTGTACGTGTCAAACGAAGATCGGGTGCCAAAGTTACGACCCCGGGAAGTTGATGTACCAACTTACTCAAAATGAGACCCACAATTTGGCGTTTTGTCTTCTAGGGTTAGGTTTTGGGATGTTAGGGGTTTTCCGCTGTTTCTCAACAATAAATAGGCCTTCGAGCTTCATTGTAACACAGTTCAGAGGCATGTAGCCACCACATCTCTTCTCAGAGATGAGCTACCATTGCCCTAGCCGGTTTATTTCCATTTTTGTTTGTAAGCATATTTTAGTATTTTACATTAATGAAATAAAGCATTATTTCCACTGCATCTCTGTGTTTATAGTTATCTCTGTAATTTGTTGTGTTCCTGCATAAATCCAGATCAATAAGTGACTTTAATACTATGCATAAGTCTATAGTCTAGACGACCATCACTATATAAGCTCTGTTTTTTGTTATTTTTCAATTTATCATTCACATTTTCACTTATTAGTGTATGGGCTCCATTAATGAATCTGCTATAAATCTAAGATGCTTTTTTTAATTTTGACATATCTAATTTTGTTGATACTTCACAAATTTTCTGAAGTGAAAAATCTAACATCTGAAATTTTGCTTATGCAAGTATCTAAAACTTTGTTTACAGTTTAATAGTCTGTTGTTTATGAAATAGACAATAGAAACTCGAATCTCAAATTCAGAATTTTGTTTATATAAGAATGTTATATATAAATCCCAAATATGAATCTATATATAAACTTTGTGTAGTACTAGTATGAATGATGAATATGATTTTGGAGTTATTAACTCATACTTGTTTTATTACTTAATGTGGGACTTTGTGATGTTCCCATTTTGTGCATGCAACAACCACTTGGGAATTTTGCAAAAAATTTGGCTAATATTAAAAAGCGGAAAATATTATTTTGTGATAGAAGGGAGAAATTATTATTTTAGTGAGATGGCCGCAAAATAATATTTTATTGAAGGAGAAAGGCAAATCATTATTTTAATGGAATGGCGGCAAAATAATATTTTATTGGATAAGGGAGGCAATTATTATTTTATTGGAATGGTGGCAAATTATTATTTTATTCAAATGGCAGCGAAAGTGGAAAATGGCCCCACCAATAAAATAATAAGGAAAATGGGAGAATCTAGAAGCTAAGGGGAGGCTCCATGAATAATTATAAAAGGAGGAAGAGCTCAATGGCAATTCCATTCTATTCCTATCTATCTCTTGACATAGGAAAGAAGCTCAAGTGAATTTCAAGAGTTTCAAGCGAAACTCAAAGCTAATTAAGGTGGACTTCGTGTGTGTAAGGCTCATTTTAATTAATTTAGCCAGAAGAGCTGGAACTATTCCTTAAATTGTGCTAATCCAAACGGTAAAAAATTGATACTGAATTTAAATAGACTGCAAAAGAATACCTAGAACCAGTTGAAAGGGTTTTGGACTGTGGTTGTTCCCATTGTTGCAGTTACCAAACGCCTTTTACCTTCCAACCTATCTAGGGTTTACCTATACGGTCCCTAGATCCAGAAAACAAATCTTCTAGCCTCCTTGCCCAAAATTCCAAGAACAATCAAGCTCAATCTCTATAATTCTGTTAGAAATTCCCGTCTCTTCCCCAAAATCTCCTCTGGTTTCACAGAATTCTCTCTAACTCCCAAAATGAACTCTCTGTATTTCCTCCTCCTTGCACTACACTCCAAAGACAAAGACCCCCTTCTAAGTCGCATCCCTTCTCCTTATATTTTCAGAACCACCGTCTTTCTTCCCTTTCACCGTCTCAGTGTCTCTGTGTCCTGTTACGTGGAACTCAGCATGCTTTTCTATCCACTTTAACCTTATTTGATTTGGTAAGATTTGATTGAGTAGGTTATTCACCTTTAGATAATATGCTTAGTCGATAGGTTTAATTCGTAGGTTTTAGTTAAAAGGTCATAGTTTATTTAAACTTTTATGTTCTATGTCCCTTGATTATATTTATTTGGTTAAATTTTTGATATTATAATTAACACAAAAATATATAATTTCATTTTTATACTTAGTAATTAACAATTATTAATATAATATTATGTTATAGTTCTTATTTAGTTAATATAATTATAATATATATTCCCTTTTATTTTGTGCAATACATTGTCTTTCCCTTTTATCTTGTATAGTTATATATTATAGTGGTGGTGCATACATTAAGTACCTCACTCAATATATTTAATATTTATGTGAGTTGGTATTCACTTAGAACTTGCAATAATTAATTCGTTTATCTTTTCTTAACAATTTTCATAATAGGTTAATATGTATACTAGCGCAATGCATGCATATGTAGCGATCATATGCGTGCCTCGTATACATGCTAATATTCCTATGCTGCCTATAATTTGAGATGGCCATTACAGTGTGCCACCCTAGTTAGCTCATTGGGAAGATTATTTCGAATCTTCCATTGTGCCTATTGTAGAGATCCAATTACTATTGTTTTGCAGGAGGCCCTAGTATTGTGTGGTTTGCAGGATTGTATAAATCTCCAAGAAGGTCGAGTGTCCAATATCAAGAAAGAGTCTGAATTATTCTCTATAGTGGGCTAATCCTAGAGGCCAAGCCAATATCCCATTTGCATCAGATTTAAGGGACGGATCTTACACTGCCATTTCTAGATCAAGTTTCCCCTATGATTTTGGTTAAGGGGAGAGCTCTGCGCAGTTTATAGGAGGTCTGAATTAAGAATCAAATTCTGGGGATAGCTCTTATTCCAAGCACCAAGGTCGAGATCTACCTTGAGGAGGGTCGAAGTCATCACCAACAAAGGGACAAGTGCAAGTGTAATTGGGAGGGCGTGAGCTTTTCTTGGACCCAAAGGAGAAATAAGTACAAGTGGCCAAATAACCATTCTTCCCTCAGCCCTGAAGGCCGAATTATTGCACCATTGAGGAAGGGGTCAGATACCTTGTATGATTGGTAAATTTGCTCCAGAATTAGGCCGCTTAATTTCTGCTCTAGCAGACCAATTATTCTTAGGATATATTGAGCTGTCCATTGTTCTCTGTTGCTGTCCATAAGGAGAACTGAAAATTCAGAATTCTGGGCATTACTTTTGAAGGAGCAGCATGGTATTTGCTGGGGAAAACAATGGTGTAAATCTCCTCTAAAGAAGAGATCGAATTGCTGAAGCTGAGGTCACTGATTGCTTGTTCTAGATCTGAAGTTTCTCATGGTATCACATCACATATGCCTGTAGCAGCTTAACTAGAGAGGATCTTCACATTAAATTCAGTTAACTGAGGTATGTTCCAGGTGTGGACACTACAGTGGCATTGTAATCTTATCCTCTGCTTCCATTTCAGACTCGGAAAACTCCATTGGGCTGAAGTTATTCCTATAGTAGCTGAACATTTTAAAGGGCTGAGTTCTTCAATATAAATGCTCATATTCAGCTTCAGATTTGAAGGCACTTTCAGGTGTTTCTCTCCAATTGTACCCTCTGGAAATTGCTTCAATAAATATCAGAATTTGACCCATCAGCTTTCTGTGCCAAATTGTTTGATAAATTCGTGTGAGTTTTTTTGAAGTGCATTTTCCAGATTTTGCTTACTAACTGTTTGTAAAAAAAAAGAGTCAAAGAAATTTACTGATATTTTTGGAAACATTTGCTTAAAGGGGTTATTAGTGTGCCCTAAATTCCCTGGAAGAATTGCTTGGTTGAAAATATGATCACTGTAGCCTAGTACATGTTTCGCATTCACTGTAAATTTTCTAGTTGGAATATTACAGACTCTTCATAAGATTGTAATTTGTTAATGTATTGATTCATGAGATGTAGAAACAATCTCTACACGAGTTATTTTTAAGATTTAGGTCTTCTTAGATCTAGTTAGGTATGAGAGATTCTCTCCAATGAGTTAGCTCCTATTTTGGTCTTGTTGACGCTCAGATTGTACGGTACCAAGACAACTGCTCAGGGTGGGGGTTGTCACTCTGATCCCCGCCCACCTTGATCTAGCTGTCTCCCAACAGCAGGCTATGGGGAGTAGTCCCGATAGAAATGAGGTGGAGGAAAACAAGTTGAGAACCAACTTGTTTGGGAAACACAGTTGAGTGGCCTAGCTACTCGGTAGAATTTAGCAAGATTAAGGATTTGATTAGATTTAATATTGAGACCAGTTCCTGATGGAGTCAAAACTTCTTGCTTATTAAAAATTATAGCCAAGTAACCGGATGAACAATTGTCCTTAAATGATGAACTAACCTATATGAAGATGCAACTACTAAGAACTAGGTGTGATGAAAGGATCTTGGTTAATTTGTAATATTCCTAATGGAAATATACAATGTTTAACAAAGCAAGCATAGCAGAAACAAATGCAAAAATTTACAGCACATTTAACAACTGGAAATCTCCATGAACTACGTTGATCTAAGCCATTTTATTAATAAATAAGAGGCTACAATGTGGTGCTGGAAAGAGTGCACCTGGGCATGCTCAAAGCAAGCTAGCTAAGCCCAAATGAACAATAAGAAATCCTTCTCAAATCTGTTGTAGTTCTCTCCTCGCTCTGCGCTGAAACTACGCAAAAAATATGTTGTTGGCTGCAAAGAACTGCTGCTAGGGCCTCCTCAGATGCTCAAAAAAGTCCGCGAAATTAACCTTGGGCTCTCCACCAATAACCCACGAAGGAATTAGCCAAATGTTGACATTGGAATTTCAACCCAATTTTCCCCTAGCTCCTCTAGCTGCAGGCTGAGTTGGGGCCACAGTTTGGCCCCTCAAATCTGCCTAGAAAATTTTGCCCAAGTAGCCTTGGTCTCTCTTCACTAAACCTAGAAAAACACATAAACGTTTTGTCCTAGTTTTGATGTTCCAAAATTGACCCCCAAATGTTTGGCCCTCCTCCACAAGCAGAAGATGTAACCTGTAGCAAATGTTGTGTTTTTTGCTCTGCCAAAATGCTGGAAAAGCCCCCACAACACTTTCCCGGACTCTGCCTCAAGTTTCAGCACCTAACTCCCTTAACTCCACAACCTCCAAGCATGCCTCCTCCAAGAGTTGCATAGTCCCTGTACTGTTGCTGCTAATCCTCTCCACAAACTCACACTCCCTGTTGCTGGTACGAACTGGTATAGGTAGGACTCCCTCCTAGGGTTGGCACTCGAAGTCCACCATGTTGATTTGGGGTAGCATCGGATGTGCTCTAGGCCTCAAATTTTGTAGGGAGGCTTGGGCACATGTATTCCAAAGAACCCAGAAAGCGCTTTGGGAAATTCCACCCAGAAACGATTTTATTAAAATAATTAATATTTTTTAATGGGACCCTAACTCTAAACTTACGAAATTAAAAATATTAATGGGTATTAATCTAATTGTGGGTGTAACTTCTAGAAGAAGACGGAGATCAAGCCAAAATGATCTGCGTCTTTGATTAAGAGTTAATCTAGGCCGTTGGTTGACCAACAGAAAGATATATGGGGTTTGAGGGTCATTTGGAAAACACACCGAAAGATCAAGAGATCGAATTTTTGAAGTGAGAAGTTCTCAGGAGGGAATTCGATTAAGGAGATTTCTTGCAGTTGAGGGGCAGGGATAGCATCCGGAGAGAGATTTTTTCAGTTGAAGAATCATCAGCAGAGAGAGGCAGAGAGTAATCCAGTAGCCTAAATGCAGAGGCTAACACAGGGCCATGAAGGGCCACGCAGAGGCAACGCAGAGGATGAGAGAGAGTCTGAGATTTTGCTAGGGAGAGTCAGTTTCAGAAGCCGGGAGTTGAGGTGTGAGACAAGGACGCTAAGAGCAGAGACTCTGGGCAGCAGAGCAATCAGCAGACTGAGTGATGCAAAGCCTAGAGAGGTTGACGCAGAGACTGCGTGAGGGTGACGCAAAGTAGCGTAGGGCCTGCCAGAGGCACTTCATTTAGTGTCCATATCAGCTGGGATTTTCTCAGTGATTGTGTGAGGTAATCTCACAAATATTTCTGCCATTATTTCTCTCTGTAAATGAATAACCTGAGAGGTATTCAGAGATGTATTCAGAATTTGCCACTACTTAATAATAATAAACCCTCAAAATTGTTACACCGATTTTCCCACATTGAGCTTTTCAGGGGACATTTGTCCAAAAATAACTGTGTCTATTGTGTTGTATTTTTTTCTTACTCAATCTATTGTTTCCGCATAATATTTAATCAAGTGAAGGCAGCAGTGTATGTATTACGATATTTGCCATAGGAAACTACATGTAATTTGTTTAAAGGAATTTAACAAATAGTAATATCATCAGCTGTTGCAGTAGGGATTCCTGTTGTGGAATTTTCACATGGTATTAGAGCTGCAGGTGAAGCAAGAAGAGTAGAGTTGGTAGATCCAGTGTTGAGCAAAAGCGGGAGTTCGAAAAAGTTGCAGGAGGTAGCAGTTCGAAAACCCTAGAGGGTTGACGCAGTTCCAAGCCAGGAGGGCAGATTTTCGAGGCAGTCTCTCTCTGAGTGAGTCGACAGAGAGAAGGTCTTCCAGTTCAAATTTTTGTCGGGGCAGAGGGAGCAGCACTAAAGCCTCAGCATGAGAGAGCTAGTGGGACGCAGATCTTCAGCAGGCAGATTGTTGGGCTGAAAAAAAATTAGAAGAGAGAAGAGAAGCACTCCGAGGGAAATTTTCCTCAGCAGACTTCCTGCCGAGAAGTTCATTTTTCTCATTGACTGAGAACCAGCAGTGAGAAGCAAAGGAGATTTTTTACATTTTTGGCAAATATGGCAACTAGTGGCTTGAGGGATCAGGACAAGTTCGACGAAGCATCCAACTATGTCATCTGAAAGGCTAGAATGTCATTCCTTCCAGATGAGCATGCCCTCAAGACATACGTCAACAGCGTGGTGGTTGTCCCTGCAGATGCAAATCTGTTGAAGAAGTACAGATCTGAGATGGTGAAGGCTAAGAGGATGATCCTAGATGGAATTAAGGATCACGTGGTGTGTCACGCTGCTAGCAGAGGGATTGCTAAGGAGATGTGGGATGCCTTGGCCACGTTATGTCAGGGATCTTCTGAGCAGCGGAAGATATACTTGGAGCAGAAGTTGAGATCTGCTCAAATGCAAAAGGGAGAGCCTGTGGATCCATTCCTCACGAAGTTGAAAGAAACCCATGATGAGTTGTCTGTTGCGAGGCATACACCTCAAGATTCCGAGTTGGTTAGACTGGCCCTCAATTCTATCTCAGATGAGTGGCAAGTCTTTGTCCAGAGTATCCTGGGCAGAGCAACATTGCCTAATTGGGATGAGATGTGGGTAGCTCTAAAACAAGAAGAGTTGAGGAGAGACTTAGTCAAGGTCAAACCTGATGGAAGCAGCAGCAGCAAAGGATCAAAGCTGGAGGAAGAGGAGGATAATGCAGCCCTTGCATCGAAGGGACAACAGGAGCAATGGAGACGTAAGAAGGACGTCTCGAAGGTCAAGTGTTTCAGGTGTGGTGATATGGGTCACTACGCTACTCAGTGTCCTCTCAAGAAGGACAAGGATGAGAAACACGATCCGAGGGCTACGCCTACAAAGATCGAAGAGGAGGAGTTCGCCATGACAACGAAGATACCTCCACGAGGGAGGTGGGTTGATTTGGAGTTGTAGTTCGAAAGAGCTACAGATGGGTAGGATCCTTGAGGAGTCCACCTCTTACTTCAATACCTTGCTACGGGAGCCCAGATCAGTAGTAGCAGGATGGACTAGTGTCAGATGATGCCGAGGAGTGTCAAAGAGATAGTTCCAGTGGCTAGGAGCAGTAAAGTCTGAGCAGCGCAGAGAAAAGTTGGCAGCAATGCAAATAGCACAGAGAAGAGGTCAGCAGCAGCGCAGTAGATTCAAAGGGTCAGCGCAAAGACTAGCAGCAGTCAGGCTCCAGCATTCACGTGGTATCATACTGAACACAGTTAGTTCAATAATGTTGGATGTTTTTCCGTTGCTAGCAGTGGCAGTTGGCAGTGGCAGTGCTAGCAGCAGCACAGATGCAGCACTTGAGAGGGAGCTGTAGTACGGATGCAATGTTGACAGTGGTAGTGTCAGCAACAGTGCAGTTACAACAACAACATAGTAGTTGGTGGACAACATGTCAGACATCAGCAGCGCAGAGGACGATGCTTCAGAGTCAGAGCAGTATGCAATAGCGCATATTGTTGAGCACATTCCTCGCTAAGAGAGAGTGTTGATTTGGGATAGCATCGAATGTGCTCTAGGCCTCAATTTTTGCAGGGAGGCTTGGGCACATGTATTCCAAAGAACCCAGAAAGCGTTTTGGGAAATTCCACCCAGAAACGATTTTATTAAAATAATTAATATATTTTAATGGGACCCTAAGTCTAAACTTAGGAAATTAAAATTATTAATGGGTATTAATCTAATTGTGGGTGTAACTTCTAGAAGAAGACAGAGATCAAGCAAAAATGATCTGAGCCTTTGATTAGGAGCTAATATAGGCCATTGGTTGTCCAACAAAAAGATATAAGAAGGGGCTTGAGGGTGATTTGGAAAACACACTGAGAGATCAAGAGATCGACTTTCTGAAGTGAGAAGTTCTCAAGAGGAAATTCAACTCAGGAGATTTCTTGCAGTTGTGGGGCAAAGATAGCATCCGGAGAGAGAGAGATTTTCTCAGCAGGAGAATCATCAACAAAGAGAGGTAGAGAGTGATCTAGTAGCCTTGATGCAGAGGCTAACGCAGGGCCACGAAGGGCCACGCAGAGGCAACATAGAGGGTGAAAGAGAGTTTGAGATTTTGCTGGGGAGAGTCAGTTTCAAAAGCCGGGAGCCAAGGTGTCATACCGGGAGGTTGAGAGCAGAGATTCTGGGCAGCAGATCGATCAGTAGACTGGGTGACACAGAGCCTAGAGAGGTTGACGCAGAGACTGCATGAGGGTGACGCAGAGCAGTGTAGGGCCTGTCGAGGAACTTCATTCAATATCCGGATCAGCCGGGATTTTCTCAGTGATTGTGTGAGGTAATCTCACAAATCTTTCTGCCAGTATTTCTCTCTATAACTGAATAACCTGAGAGGTATTCAGAGATGTATTCAGAATTTGCTACTGCTTAATAATAATAAACCCTCAGAACTGTTGCACCGGTTTTCCGCATTGGGTTTTTTCGAGGACATTTGTCCAAAAATAATGGTGTCTATTGTGTTGTATTTTCTTTCTTGCTCAGTCTCTTGTTTCCGCATAATATTTAATTAAGTGAAGGTTGCAGTGTATGTATTACGATATTTGTCGTAGGAAACTGCAAGTAATTTGTTTAAAGGAATTTAACAAATAGGAGTAATATCATCAGTTGTTGCAGTAGGGGTTCCTGTTGTGGAATTTTCACACACAGAAACAAGGGTTGAGATCTCCGCTCGGAGACACTCGTGTGCTAAATAACACTTCAGACTTGGATTCATCTCAAACATGCTATGTCAAAGACACAATTTCTGAATGGATGAATGAATGACCAAAATGAGTGCCTCTTGTTCTATTTATCAAAGAGCCTCCAAAATCCCATGTAGGCCTAGCTTGACTTTCCCCCACGAACTTCGCTCCAATGAGAGTATCTTCCACATGTGGGTCGTAATTCTCCATGGGGTGGCCCCCATGCTCCACTAGAGTCGCAATATTTCCCTTCCTTCCTAATGTTTGGGCCCCCACTTAATCCCAAAATTCATGTGGGACCTATAAACCCACATCTCCTAAGTGCAAACATGAAACAAGACAAAATTGGGAAAGATTGATATTTCTCTTAGCAATATCGCTAAGTGGGAATATCACATAATTTTAGATTAAATGTCTAATCTAAGTTGAGCCTTTCCCTTAGTTGTTTTGAGAAACAGTCTTCAAAGTAAGTTGTGAGATGGAAGCAAACTGGAAGCATACAGTGGCTTGATTAACGATACCTCTCCCTATGTTCCAACCACCCAGTGCCCCTGACACTACAGAGACTGTGGCTGTGACGACTACAAGGTCACTGTGTTAACCACTAATAAGGGTTGAATCCCTCAAGCTAGATGAAAGCTATGTCACACGGTTCGAGTTCGAATTTGAGTTCGACAACAATTAAGTTCGATTCGAATTCGAATTTTCCGATCAGGTTCGAATGAGGTTCGGCATTAGGTTCGACTATACATATTTTTCAATATATATATATATATATATATATATATATATATATATATATATATATATATATATATATATATATATATATATTTATATATATATATCTATATATGACAAAATAATAGGAAATTCAAAATCGATCCATAAACACATGAATACAAATTCTTATTAGTAAACATACATGAATAATGTAATCATTCTAACATTTAGTTAAATGTAAACATACACAATAGTAGTTTGCAAAAAGAAATGACAAGGCAATTGTTTGGTATCTTTTGTGAAAAAGGCTAAGAAGGCTCTTGTGGACAAAGCTGAGAAGTCTTCATTTTAATTATGTTCATCATCTGACATCATCTGGTAACTTGTAAGCTCAAACTTGCACTATTTCAAGCCTTGTATTGTCTGAGAATTATGGTCTCTAGAATACCCATAAATTATAATATGCTAAGAAAAAATGAAGCAACTTGTTAAAATTGGCAACCAGGGCAAAACTTCATGTGGGTCATCTTATTCATGGCTAATAATATGTTTATTAGATTCCTCTCGTCAAGAGGTGTAGGATTGATATAAAGATCATCCAATTCCGATAAGTATTCATGGAGATATGAATTTATTTTGATTATGGAATTATTATCAAGCCGACCTACAACTCATGTAGGCTCAGAAGCCCAACAGTCGCATCTATTCACCCACCAACGTTGTGTATAAATATAAGAGGACTTTTTCTCATTTGGACTCACTCATCTCATCACATCTCTCTCTCTCTACTGCGCAGATATGAGTCTCTTCTCTACTGCGCTGAAATGGGTCTCTCTCTCTCACACATGTGAAGTCGGAAGCTATTGAATTTGAAGCTGCAACTGCAGAAGTAAAGATTGACTTGCGTGGCCTAGAAGATCTCCTCTTTGGAACTACGTTGTAGGTTCATCTGAACCTTCTTTGAAAGCCGCAACTTTTGGTGGTGGAATGAAGTCAATCCGACGAACGGTTTGCAAGATATCGACTGCCCTAGTTTGAAGCCGGAAACTGCTGAAACTGAAGCTGCAACTGCAGAAGTAAAGATTGACTTGCGTGGCCTAGAAGATCTCCTCTTTGGAACTACGTTGTAGGTTCATCTGAACCTTCTTTAAAAGCCGCAACTTTTGGTGGTGGAATGAAGTCAATCCGACGAACGGTTTGCAAGATATCGACTGCCCTAGTTTGAAGCCGGAAACTGCTGAAACTGAAGCTGCAACTGCAGAAGTAAAGATTGACTTGCGTGGCCTAGAAGATCTCCTCATCTGAACTGCGCTGTAGGTTCATCTGAACCTCCTCTGGAAGCCGAAACTTTTGGTGGTGGAATGAAGTCAATCCGACTGTCGGTTTGTGAGATATGGTCTGCCCTAGTTTGATAATGAAGCCGCTAATGCTGATGCTACTGATCTAGGGTTTTCTACTGCTGATATGAATCAGATTTATTGTACTATTTCTCTCTGCTGAATTATTGAAGATAAAAGAAGATTTGATCAAAGGGTTTCCCCACACATTGTGGGGTTTGTCCCTGGCTAGCCGCCACATCTTGTGTCTCTTGTCTTGGCTTGTTTTCTATCGATCGTTTAATGTTCTATCTGCACTTTACTTTATGTACATGTGATTGCTAATCGGTGGAATATAATAAGAAAAAGAAGTAAACTGTTATAAGCGTAGAACATACCATAACTTAACATGGTATCAGAGCTGAGGTGAAGACAAAGCCCGAGCAAGAGCAAGAGCAATCATCGAAGAGAATATTGCAAGGCTATCCTAAAAGAACTATGGGGTCCTCAAAACTCTTTCCTGCTGAAGACAAGCTCCGTGAGAAAGCTGACTATCACGGATGGAAGATGTCTATCGATCTAACCCTTGAGAATCAAGGAGTGTTGGATCATGTGAGAGGCAATATTGTTGAGCCTCCATCAAATGCATCCACTGCTGCCTGGAACAAATGAAAAAAAATGGAGAAGTCAAAACAATAGAAGATCATCCGGGACTCTATCGACAAGCACTTGGTGGCCTACATCTCTGAACTGGACACCTCCAGCGAAATCTACGATAGACTGGTGAGTTTATTTAAAGTTAATGATGCAAATCAAGTTTTGTTTCTTAGAAATAAGCTGAGGGAAATCAAGAAGGGTAAAGATGAAAGTATGCAAGCATACTTCTTAAGAATCACCGAGATCAAGAAAGATCTCCTATCTATTGGGGAAACTATTACTGACAGAAAAATGGCACTCACAACTCTTGGAGGATTGCCATTTGAATGGTATGTGTTCAGGACTACTCTTTTGAACTATAATGTAATTCCTGGTTTCGAGGAATTAATGGCTAGATGCATTCAAGAAGAAACAAGGGAAGAAGTGCAAGAAATGCCCATGCCTAAAGGTCCTCCTGCTGCCTTTTCTTCTCATGCAAAGAAAAGAAATAATTCCGGGACTGAATCAAAAGGAAAGGCTGGACCTAAGGCTAGAAGAAAATGACGATGTTACATTTGCGATAAAGAAAGTCACTATATATGAGATCATGAGCATCATGATGAATGAGATCATGGACATAAAGGGCAACATGAGATCATGGACATATAGGATAGCATGATGATGATGCACACTAGTTTGAGCAGCATTATGATGGATAAAATCATGGACATGGGCAGCATGATGATAATCATGATCAGAGAAGCAGGGTACAGTATGCAGTTGTGCAACTCGAAATCCCTCTGATGGCAATCAAAGGAATGACAAATTCAACAGCAAAGGTAAGAGGAGAGTTGGGAATCAAGGAAGAGGACAAGCATTCAAGAAGGCTAGAAATTCTAGGATGTATTAAATGCACCTGACCTCAAAAGGAACCTAGTGTCCATCTTGGCAATGGAAGACAGAGGCTACAAGGTAACCTTCAGCAATGGCAAGGTATGTATATGGAAAAATAATGTTAAAGATGCCTTTACTCTTGGGTTTAGTGTTGATTCATTATATCAGGTCGATGGAAGTCCACTAGGTGTCATGTCTTGTGACACAACTCTTTAGTCCGAACTTTGGCATCGGAGGTTTGCCCACCTTCATTACAAAGCTCTACCCGATGTAAGACAGATGGTAACAGGGATGCCCGAATTCCAAGTAGAGAAAGAAGGTGTATGTCCAGGATGTGCCAAAGGAAAGCTCAAAAGGGGACCATTCCCCTCAAGCCAAAGCAAGACCTCCGATATATTACAATTGGTTTACTCAGGCATACCTGAGGTTGGCATTAAGAGGGAGACTACTACACCACATACTCCTGAGCAGAATGGTGTGGTGGGAAGGAAGAACCACACGATGATGGAAGCTGTCCGGGCCATGCTACATGATCAAAGACTTCCAAAGTTTCTATGGGCTGAAACTACAATCACCACCGTATATGTACAAAATCGATGCCCTCATCAAGCATTGGGTTCCTAAACTCCTGAAGAAATGTTCACCACCGGTCAAAGGGAAGTCGTGATTAGTCATGATGTCACCTTTGACAAAGATATGGCTCTCAGCAAGGTGGACAATTTGCTGACTTTGAGTAGCTCTCAAGAAGCCGACACCAGGGAAACGAAAGAAAAGGATGATGAATCAATGCCTGATCCGATTGATCCTCATCCACTTGAGCCTTCCTCTTCTAGGAAGAGGCCTTCATACTTGATGATGCTGAAGGACATGCTGCACCCTGAGGAACCTTCCATCAAAGTAAGAAACTTAACAGGTATCAGGGATACCTGACCATCATGAGCACGATCATACAAAATGAACCTTCATCATTCTCAGATGTCATCAAGCATTAACTATGGAAGGATGCTATGACCATAGAATATGAGTCTATTATGGAGAATGATGTCTGGGAAGTAGTTCCCAGACCCTGGACAAGACAATTGTCACTTCAAAATGGCTTTACAAGATAAAGCATGCAGCAAATGGAAGTATGGAAAAGTATAAGGTTCATTTTGTTGCTCGTGGTTTATCCCAGAAGGGAGGTATAGACTATGATATTTGCACCTATTGCCAGATATACGACCATCCGCTTGATCATAGCCCTTGTGGCTTCACAAGGATGAAACCTACATCAGATGGATGTTAAGACCGTGTTCTTGCATGGTTCTATCAAAGAAGAGGTCTATGTGGAGCAACCTGAAGGATTTGAGATTTATGATTGAAAATCTCATGTATGCAGGTTGAAGAAGGCTCTCTATGGGCTGAAGCAAGCACCCCGAGCATGGTATGAGAGGATCGATAGCTACTTGATGAAGCTGGGATTCACTAGGAGTGAAGCTGATCCTAACCTTTACTTTAAGGTTGAAGATGACAAGCCTCTCATACTGGTGTTGTATGTGGATGACCTCTTTCTAACAGGTGCAAACCCTCTCATTCACAAATGTAAGAGGGAGATGGCTTCTGAATTTGAAATGAAGGACCAAGGACTTGAAGTGTGGCAGAAGCTAAGGGAAATTTTCCTATCTCAAGGAAAATATGTGGTAAATATATTGGAAAGATTCGGTATGATGGACTGCAAGCCTGTGACTACCTCGAGGATCTTAACTTTTAGAAGTTATATGGTAGTGATGTCGGACCAGACTTGGGAAATGCCTCTGAGTTTCAAAAACTCATTCGCATTGATGTTCTTGGTGAACCTTCGTCCGAACATATGTTTTGCAGTTAGCATTGTGAGCTCATATTTGGTTGAGCCTCACTGGATTGATGCCAGGAATCTTCTGAGATGTCTTCAGGACACAATCTCTCATGGATTAAGATACACTGCCGGAGATGTGAGACTACTTGGATATACTGATGTTGATTGGGCAGGCAGTGTGGTGGACCGTAAGAGCACTTCTGTGTACTGTTTCACCTTGGGATCTGCTTCGATATCCTGGATGAGCAGGAAGCAGACGTCGGTGGCTTTGAGCACCGCCGAAGCAGGATATATTGTTGCTAGCATAACCTCGTGTGAGGCAGTCTGGTTGCGAAAGCTCTTCAGTGAGCTGTTTGGATTTACATTAGATACCACTGTGATTCTATGTAACAACCAGAGATGGGATTCGATTATTGAGGAATCCCGTATTCGTCAATTGCTCCAGCAAATAGACATCATCTGGGATATGGTCAGTCGATGAGCAAGGAAGCTCCATCACATTAAGATGATGTACAGGATGATACACCTTGTGAAAGCCCCGAGGAAAGATCTAATTTGTGATTTTCCCAAATGACTTGGAGTCGGCAAGAAACCCTTGTACAAGGGTCCTGCATGTTGCATACATTGAGCTCTGGGAGCTCTGAGGGCTTGCGGTTCCTACTGGAGCAACATATGACCACAGGGTGACTCGCCCTCCCCTGGTGGTGCACACTGGAACAAGATGATTCGCTCTCTTGTGGGACAAGATGATTCGCTCTCTTGTGGAACAAGATGATTCGCTCTGCTGTGTAGTAGGATGATTAGTTCTCCAGTGAGGCCTGGATTGATGTGTTCTCCATGGCAGCTTGGATTGATGTGTTCTCCATGGCAATTGTAGCAGGATTGATGTGTTCTCCTATGAGGACAGGATTGATTAGTTCTCCTGTCGAGGCATCCTACCCATGCAGTCTGGGACTCATGGGAAGTACCTCTCATCTGATCAATGAGCAGGGAAATGAAGTTAGGGACCATAGTAGTATCGATGGACGCATCGTTGTAACTACCGTACTCCCTACGCTAGGATGACCTCCATTGATCTGGGATCAATGATACTGGTCTGGGACCAGTGGTAGGAGTTGTACCATACTATGATGCTGACTTCGGGTCGGTTGAGACTGGTCTGGGATCAGTGGTACATACTCTGAGACTGACTTTGAGTCAGTGGAGGATGATATTGGTCTGGGACCATTGGAGTTGTACTCACTATGACGCTGACTTCGGGTTGGTTGAGACTGGTCTGGGACCAGTGGTACATACTCTGAGACTGACTTTGAGTCAGTATGATACATCCTCGATCATTTCTTCTTCTTCATAATTCGGACAAAAGCAGAGCAGAACAGAACAATGCAAGAGCAGAGCAAAACAAAGCAAAACAGTACAAATCAGTGCAGGGCAGAACAAGACAAAGTAGAACAGGCAGAATAGAGCAAAGCAGGGCATGGGTCAGGCTTTACAGGGCAGTGCATTTGATGGATGAATAGTAACGACCGATAGACAGATTGCAGATGAAGTTCTCCATGGTTGAGAGGGAGTGTTAAAATTGGCAACCAGGGCAAAACTTCATGTGGGTCATCTTATCCATGGCTAATAATATGTTTATTAGATTCCTCTCGTCGAGAGGTGTAGGATTGATATAAAGATCATCCAATTCCGATAAGTATTCATGGAGATATGAATTTATTTTGATTATGGAATTATTATCAAGCCGACCTACAACTCATGTAGGCTCAGAAGCCCAACAGTCGCATCTATTCACCCACCAACGTTGTGTATAAATATAAGAGGACTTTTCCTCATTTGGACTCACTCATCTCATCACATCTCTCTCTCTCTACTGCGCAGATATGAGTCTCTTCTCTACTGCGCTGAAATGGGTCTCTCTCTCTCTCACACATGTGAAGTCGGAAGCTGTTGAATTTGAAGCTGCAACTGCAGAAGTAAAGATTGACTTGCGTGGCCTAGAAGATCTCCTCTTTGGAACTACGTTGTAGGTTCATCTGAACCTTCTTTGAAAGCCGCAACTTTTGGTGGTGGAATGAAGTCAATCTGACGAACGGTTTGCAAGATATCGACTACCCTAGTTTGAAGCCGGAAACTGCTGAAACTGACGCTGCAACTGCAGAAGTAAAGATTGACTTGCGTGGCCTAGAAGATCTCCTCTTTGGAACTACGCTGTAGGTTCATCTGAACCTTCTTTGAAAGCCACAACTTTTGGTGGTGGAATGAAGTCAATCCGACGAACGGTTTGCAAGATATCGACTGCCCTAGTTTGAAGCCGGAAACTGCTGAAACTGAAGCTGCAACTGCAGAAGTAAAGATTGACTTGCGTGGCCTAGAAGATCTCCTCATCTGAACTGCGTTGTAGGTTCATCTGAACCTCCTCTGGAAGCCGAAACTTTTGGTGGTGGAATGAAGTCAATCCGACTGTCGGTTTGTGAGATATGGTCTGCCCTAGTTTGATAATGAAGCCGCTAATGCTGATGCTACTGATCTAGGGTTTTCTACTGCTTATATGAATCAGATTTATTGTACTATTTCTCTCTACTGAATTATTGAAGATAAAAGAAGATTTGATCAAAGGGTTTCCCCACACATTGTGGGGTTTGTCCCTGGCTAGCCGCCACATCTTGTGTCTCTTGTCTTGGCTTGTTTTCTGTCGATCGTTTAATGTTCTATCTGCACTTTACTTTATGTACATGTGATTGCTAATCGGTGGAATATAATAAGAAAAAGAAGTAAATTGTTATAAGCATAGAACATACCATAACTTAACACAACTCCTTCGAATGGGGTGCCTATGGTGCATGACTCATTCACTCACCTTCATGCTAACAAAGTGTTTCCAGGAAATAAGGTGAAAGTGCTGCCCACAAAAGGATGAAAGGTGACCCTTTATTGCTGCCTAGAAAAAGTAGAGTAACTTGTCTAATAACTCACTAACTGGAGTCTGGCAGAGTGCTGTCATAAATTACATGTAAAGTGGAAATCTTATGGTGGCCATTTGTTTTTCATGTTTTTTTAAGGTTGGTTATATTTTTAATTTTTAATTTTTAATCTTTTGATCTTTTGAGAAATAGGTTATTTGTTTGATGTTTCTTATATTTTATATTTATTTATGTTTTGAGAAGTAGGTTATTCGTGTTAGATAGACTCAATTCGACTACCTTGATTTCATGAGCATTCTAGAGGGATTTATATTTATTAGTTTATTAAATTTATTTATTATTTATTATTTTATATGTATTTATGATTTAAATTTTTGTTATATTTTTAAATATAAAATTTTTATTTATAAATCTAGTTTTATAATAAGAAAAAGAATATTTAAATATAAGTGAACTTAAAAAGTTATGGCATCTTAGAAACCAGGCTCAAATGAGAACATTCTTTAAATTAGGGAAATATAACACAAAGATATGAAGAATGTTTTTTTTTTTCATTTAAAACTATAAAATAATATGGTGTATAAGTTAACTTGAAATTATTATTAAAGTTTATCTATAAAAACTGTGAATTATTAAGAAGTTATGATTAAAAAAAAATGTAATTATAAGAATAATTTTTGTATATGATCAAAAAATATGTTAGTTATCTATAGTTGTTTATTTCTCATACAAAAATCTTAATGTTAAAATGAAAAATATAATTTCTAAATTTTAAATAATGCAATAATAAGAATGATTCTTAGCATATTAAAATTTAGTTATTTATATAATTAACAAAATAGAAAACAATACAAATATTCTATTTAATTATTTATATAATTAATCAAATAAAAAACAATACAGATATTCTATTTATTCTATTCGATAATAATGAATTCTAAAATTTTCATATTATTAAATCACCTTTTAAATAATATTCTATTCTCACTAGATTAAATAACCTTTTAAATAGTATTCTCTTTTCTCACTTGATTAAATAGACGGATGAAATGATAACAAAAATGAATATCGTAACCAAGTATATGATAAATGTCTAACTCTATCTTTGTATGTAAACTAGCGACTCTAATTTATGTTGAGTAACTTAAATATTCGGATATCAAATCTATAATTTTGAATTTCAAATCACGGTTTCAAGTTTCTTTGTTTCAGAATTTTACTCACCATCAAATATTTTTAAAAGGCCAAGTTTCCTTATTTTTTACTGACCATCGAATACTTTAAAAAAGCCAAAAGTTAAGAACGTTATGCCAGGAACAGGATTTTCTAAATCGGGAGGATCCCACAAATATCTTCATCGTACACGCTATTGTCAATTCGAGGATGCCAACATTTTCTGGTTCATAAAAGCATTAGACGAGATGGAAGAAGCTGTTACATTTGGCACATGGTGTGGTTGATGTATAATATGCAGACCCTGGTTTTTCGTCTAAACAACCAAATAAAACCGTCAAGAAAACAGGTTCGATTAGGTTCGATGAGGTTCGATTAAGTTCGATTAGGTTCGATGAAGTTCGATGAGGTTCGGGTTCAACTTGAGGTTCGAATTTCAGGTTCGCCGAACCTGAACGAATTTCAATTTTTTTTTCAGGTTCGCCGAACCCTGTGACATAGGATGAAAGAGGGTTGTCCTATGAGTCTATCAACCAAGTTTATGCTTGAAGGTTAGTTATTAAGTGAAAAGTTAAGACTAGAATGCTTATGCAATGATTATGAGTGAAGTTACTTGAGTTAGGATTGTAAGTGTTTAAGTACTTAAATTATGATTACTCTTTATGACAATAGTACTTAACAACAATTAGAAGACAATCTTAAAACAAGACAAGTGCTTAAGGATACAAGTGCTAATGAATCAGTCCACAAGATACCTAGGACAAATTATCCAATTGTCAATCAGCCAATGACCACAAGATGCCAATCACAATTATGCAAGATTTTCTTATCACAAGCACAATTAGATTTCAAATGCCAAAGTAGTTCATATCATAAACAAGATCAGCAATTTAGAGCTTAAGTGTATGAGTGTTTTAAGTGTAAAATTGGGAAATTCTTGTAACTTAAAACAAGACAAGCAAATGTTAGATCTCAAATATCCCAAATCAGCGATAACACTTTAGAAATTTCAGCACTTATTAGTCTTATGACAACAGTAAGGAAATCACTTTAAACCCAAGAGATGACAAGCCCATAGCAACTAGATTTGATTAGTAAAATGCCCAACAACTTGCCAAACTAAAACAGTGAATTTTTGCTTACTTGAAATGCGATTTTCAGAATTAGATCAGATCTTATATATCTTGTTACAAGAGTAAATTAATCAGCAAATCAGTGAGTTAGTGATGCTACAAGAAGTGCCAAATATGCCCAAAACTAGAAAAATTTTGCCAAAACTGAAAAATTTAGTTTTTGAGCCCTTTTATGTGAATTACTCGGAAATTTGCAGATCTGATTCAGAGATTTATGCAGACAATTCTAGCAAGCAAATTTTTAGATCTAGGCTAAATCCTTGATGCCCAAGTGGCCAAAATTTAGGAAATTCAAATTTTGCAATTTTAAAGTATTTTGACCAACTTAATGTGATTTTAGAGCCTATGTATCACTGTTATAAAATGAAAATTACAACAGTAGCAAAACATTAAAAAATTAAGGTTTAGAGAGCAAACCCTAGGCTCATTGCCTTGAAGATCACTTTGCCCAAACTTGCCAAAATTTTAGGACGAAGTTGCCACCTGAAAATCAAAGTTTTTGAGGCCAAATTCCTACAAAACCACCAAGTATTCAGTCCCAAAAAATTTCGAAAATGGACAAGGATCAAACTAGGGCTAGATGAGAGCTAAAGGTTAAAGAAAAATGTTGAGGACCACGGAAAAGGCAGAGAGGCCAAGAAGAGCTAGCGGCTCAAGGAGGAGGCCTAAGAAGGCCTACAGTAAGCCCTATAGGGTTGTCGATTGGCTTAAGGGAGGGTCTAGAGGCCGTTAGGGGCTACAGCGGTTTTTAGGCCCTTGAGGCCTACAGCACCCTAAAGGGAGCCTCAAAAGGCAGCCACAATTCCTTAAGGGTTAGGAAAAGCAAGGGGAGAAGAGGGACCGAAGGCCCTAGGCCTCATGGCTAGGGTTAAAATCCCCTGAAACTCAAACGCAGAGGGAAAAAGGGCTGACAAAAGTGGCTTAGAGGCAAACATTGGCCTTGGAGAGGTCGGATCCAAGCCCGAAAGGGCTAAACCTTGAAACCCCTGCCTCGAAAAAAAAAAAATCATTTCAGGTCTTCAATTTGCTACAAATTTTCCAATGGCTAGCCCTGTAAAAATTCTAGAGACTAGACCTTACCCTTAAGGGCCTAGGTCTAACTCTATTCCAACCTCTTCTCTTGATTTCACTTGCAAAAAATGGAAATAAAATACCAAAAACCCCAAATATATACAAAATTCAAAACCCCAATTAACAAAAAAATATTTACAAAAAATATTTTACAAATACACAAAGGTTTTAAAACAAATTTTGGCAAAAAAAATTATGGAACTTTTTCGTTGATAAATTGCTAAAAATAATTTAGAAACTCAATGCACACTATAGCCTTAGTGAAGTTTAAATCAACCATATAAATATTTGGGATCCAAACAAAGTCGGTTCATGCCCAGAGTATGTGAACTTGGAAACTAAGGACTGAGGTACCTGCAAACACTATGTATATATCTCAAGAAAATATGTTAATCATATGGCAAATGAAATCATCTAAGATTAGCCCAAACTATCAATGGAATGACTATATCTCCATCTAATGAAAAACATTTTATATCATTTACCGGCACAACATCGGAAAGCTCATAGCCAGCACATACCACAAATCAACAAACACTGAACACCTTCAACTGCACCACAAAGTCTTTATTATGATAGAAATAAAAGTTCCAGTGGGACAACAGTGTTACATCAATGCTTCAGCAGCAATTTCTTAACCAGAAATCAGATGGCTAAAGACTCAAATGACTCTCTAATTTATAGATAAATCCTCCAAGTGGAAAAATAACGACTAGTTTGTTTGATCCTTGTCAAAATAATCTCGACCGTCGAAAAATAATTGATCATATTTTAATCTTAGCCGTTGAATTTTTATTTTTGAGGAATTTTCGAATTTATAATTCAATTCCATTTTTATTAGCTCAAAATTAATTATTTTGAGCTAATTTCCTCAAAAATTTGACTTTTACTTAACCATTAAGGAACAAGGGTCCAATTTTTCTTGAAATATCCAATATTCCCTTAGTGGAAGACCTCCAAAAATTAATTCTTTGAAAACCCACGAATTTTTCCACTTGGAGAATTTAATTTCTCTATAAATTTAATTTTGACTCTAATTAATTAAATCTCTGGCTTATGATTGTAATATATTCTTGCCAGAAAAATTAATTAATTGACACTTGGAGGGATTTAATGTTTTTTTCATCCCCTAATATTTTAACCATGGTATCTAAGTACGAGGGACCATGCATTAAAATATTTTTTACAATTCAACCCTCAAAGGGGGAATACCCATTTGGCTTAGACCCTCAAAAAACATACCCAAACTGCGACACAACATGATCTAGTAGACCAAGTGACCAAGTGATTCGTAATAAAATAATTTAGCCGATTAGCTTAAAGTATTCCCAAATCATTTTTACATAAGACTCGACTAGAACGCTAGGAATTACCTAAGACTTTGACAAAGAATTCCACCATAGATTTGGGGTGAGGTTGGAGGGAAAACTTTTCCGACCATCCGAGTTTAGAAACACAAATGAGTCAGTGAGACGAAAAACCTTATAGGCTGAAACTCTCGCCAAAGTAATAGTGTTACTAGGATTTTACATACATTCACGGTCTTATTAGCATCATTTACATTACATAACTTGCAGAATGGGTTTATAATGACACATAAACTGTTGATAGATGATCTAATCCTGTTGAAAAAATTGGTACTTCCGCTTCCTTGGAACTTTGACAAAAACTATGCAACAAGTTTGTGGTTGAGATATTATCTCAAATAGTTGTTAGTATGGTTAAGACAGCATGATTATCATAAGCCAAAGCTTCTAGCATTTATATGTAACAATGTTGATTAAATAGTATCACTTGTTGAAAATTGGCAGCTCGGGGATGAATTTATAAAAATAGAAAGTCTCAAGTATGACTTTCCAAATATAGTAAATCACCTTGCATTAATTGGTAATCAAGCATTGTTGATGGAAAAACCCTTTTGATCATCAATCAATCCTAATAGTTCAATTTCAACTTAATCATTAACATTATTATTATTAAAAAGGAATTCAAGTCTCTCAAACATGAGACTCAATCATGTCATATGTAACTCCCCTCAATTAATGCATATGTTACTCTCTCTTAATGGATTCGTTCCTCTCTCTCTTTAATGATTTTACACATCTCTTACACACTTTAATGACTCGTCATAAAAAGATTCCTCTTACACCTCTTTAATGCATAAGTTACACCTCTCTCTTGAATGCATAAGTTACACTCCTCTCCTTTATGGCATAAGTAACTCTTCCTCAAGGCATGTGTATTGCTCCTCCTTTATGTCAATAATTCATTGCCCCTCCTATATATATGTGTCTCATATCATCTCACCTCACTTACTTGTGCATTGTGAATTCGAACTTGAGAGAGAGTTGGAGAGACTTGAAGGAGATTGTGAGAGAGAGAGACTTGGAGAGTAAGAGCAGATCTTGGAGAGCTAAAGTGATTCAGTGTTTGCATTAGCTATTGCTATCAAATATATTCTTCAGATTTGGGTGAACTTCTTCATTCTTTCTGTGTACTTTGTATCTCTGTTGAACAATTGATTTCTAATAGAAGAAGAATTTGGTTGGGTTTTCCCCTTGTGGGTTTTGCCTTGGTCATTGACCTAACTTCTCTGTATCTCATTGAGTTCTTGGTTGTCTTTCATTGTGCATATGGTTTATATGGTTTATGTTCTATCTACAATTACTTAACTTATTTTGCAGCATAAAGAAGTTTTAGATATAAGTGATTGTAACAGCATAGAACATCAAAATTTCAACATAACTCAGAACATTTTTGGTGTATGATAGAAAACCTGTCTACTCTTCCATTTTGTATCATGGTATCAAGGTTGGTCTAGACATAACTCTCTGATGGGAGGACCCAAGAAAATGAGAGAGATGTGAGTTCTAATCCTTGTAAATATGTAGGATTGGATTAGGTGAGAGTAGATTGTTAATGTGAGTTGTTGCTACAGTTTTTTCTGCATTTGACATTTTAATTAGTTTTGTTGTGCACAGAGCATTGTGAAGGAGACTACAATCTGATTATAGTTGGGTTTTTTTAGCTATGGTTGGTCTTCATGATAAATACAAATGTATACTTCAAGTCGGCTTCAAAAGAAGGAAAATTTGAATTTTGAATTATAAATTTTGCCTCTAAAATTGGCTCTAAATGATCAAATTGAACCAGCATGGAGTGACACCTATTCGAACTCATTAAGATCACTATTTAAAGGCCATTCAACCTCCTCCTCTTGGCATAATTTGGATGACCATCTTCTATTGACTTTATTCACACGTGGGAGACTAAAGAGGATGAATTTGAGGCGGAATAGAAGGACGAATCTGAGGCATGAAGAAGGATGATTTCTGAGGCAGCAAACCGAAATCCCAGGAGGTCGAATTTGTCTCTGTTTGACCAAGTTTGACCTGGGTTTGGTTACTAGTCAGTTTGACTTGGTTTTTGACTGGGAAATCAGATTGTATCTCTTGTTGAATTGGATAATTTCTCTAAGAAAAGGT
This sequence comes from Pinus tabuliformis, assembly GCA_031772625.1. Classification (NCBI taxonomy): domain Eukaryota; kingdom Viridiplantae; phylum Streptophyta; class Pinopsida; order Pinales; family Pinaceae; genus Pinus; species Pinus tabuliformis. The sequence goes on along the minus strand of CM062819.1, from coordinate 1,337,666,802 downwards.
TGTTGGATTTTTCACTGGTTAGAGTTTTCCTAGAATAAATTTTGTGTCTCTTGTTTGGCTGTCTCTTTATGATCCTACTGGCTTTATTGTTTATATTGTTAAGATTATCTATGTGTAATTGATTAACAATGAATGTGACACAAGACAAATTAATGAAGTAATCATTGGAAGTAATTATCAGTCTAGAAAATCTTAAAAAATCAACATGGTATAAGAGCTTGGTTTGAAAGGGCATTCTAGAATTTTCATTGTAGCTCTCCCATAAAAATCCATTTTTTATTGGGTGGGTAAATGCTTGAAGTTTGCTTGCCAAGGCATCAAATTTTGGCCTCCTTGAAAACAAGTTTAGCTAACCTAAATCATCCTAGACTCCATTCTCCCAAGGAACAAGAAACTAATCCAACTTTTTGGTGATCAATCTCACATTTTATCCATCTTTTCTCCCTTAAATTCAGTCCTTTCAAGGCTAGAGAAGACTCAGAAGAGATCTAGGGCTTGGTGCAAATTTCAAGGGACGGAGAATTTTAGTGGTTGGAGAGCCTAAACATCAAGTAGGTAGGGTTTGCCCCAAAACTTGTCAATTTGTTGGGCATCCACTTCAATTTCATCCATAAATTCTCTTGCCCTAGGTGTTTTCCCTAAGAGGGAAGCCCTAGTTTTTCTTTCTTCAACTTAAGGACTTTATTGAAGGTTTCATGAGCCCTGGCTTAGCTAAAATATATTGTAAGAAACCCTTTCTCCTTGCCTTGAGCATGAGCTACTCCAACACTCGTCAAATCAATCAAAACCCTAGGTCTTGAGCCCTTGTTTATAGGATTCTTCATAGAAAGCGAATTGCATCTTTGTGAAGCCTTGGACCAAGAATTGTGTCCTTCTTGAAGACCTCCTAGCGAGATCATTCCACACCTTAACCCTAGAATATCTATTATAAGTGATCTCTTTCCTACTGGGAGTCCTCCCATCGGTGAATGTTCATAAAGAGCAGGGGGTGTTGGTTGTGGTGATAGTGGACCATGACCCCTTTGTTGCTTGTAGGTCTAGTTTATTCCTTGTAGGTTTTCCCTCTCAAAGGCCTACTAGATTTTGTGGCAACATGAACCACAAGCTTCTCCAGGGTAGGGAAAACCTAATCTTCGGACACATCTTCTTAATGCATTAAGATTATCTTTGTAGTATCTAGATGCCTCATAATGATCATCTGATGAGATAGATTTATTTTGTTTTAATGTAATTTTTCATTATGTTGTTAGGACTTAGGATATCATATTTTAGTATCAATGTGTGATGTATCACTTGACCTCTTCTATATCAATTTTATTTTCATATTTATGTCACAACATGTTTGTTTGATGTTGTTGTTTCTTTAGATGTTTAAAATTTTGAAAAAAAATTATTATTTTTTATTTTCTAAGTGTTTTGATAGTTTCTTATATTTGCCCTAATATTGCCAATAAGTTATATTTTGGACCCTCAGCAATAAATTCACCAAAACGATAGATGTAACATTTTGTTTTTGGAATGTTTTCAAAAGCTATGAATGGATTTGATTCTAGAAATACAAATATTATATGTTTGCATTCAAGTCTTTTTTTTGACAATACGTATAGAAATATATATGCCATTCTCCCATATCTGGATGCTAACTTTTCCAAAAAACTAGAGGATCTATATCCATTTCCACAGAACTTAACCAATAAGGAATACTAACTAGTGGTCCAAAATATAAGCTTCCACTGATTTTTGAACAATATATAAGCAACAAGATCTACAATAATACAAGGCTGTCCTCTTCTTTGTAACAAAGGTGAACCAGTGTAGAATATAGAATAAATGGACATACCATTTTGGGAACCTGAGGAAAAATATTACAGAAAGCTTGCATTTCTTTTTTAGAAGCTAGTGCATCTATGAAAAGTACATCCGCCCCTGCGTCAGCAAATGCCTGTACCCTCCAAAGTGATTCCTCCAAGGAAACAGCTTGGCGTGCATCTGTACGTGCTATAATAATAATGTCTGCAGAGCTTTCTTTCCGAGCATCTACAGCTGCTTTTATGCGCATCACTGCTTCCTCCCGTGAAACCACCTTTCTTCCACGAGTATGGCCACAAGCTTTGGGAGACACCTTCACAACAGCAAAGAGTCAGGTAGCTGTTATATACAAGCTCACACAATGAAAAATTCCATTCTTCAAAAAGCAGTACAGCATTCTTACCAATTAGTCCTACCAAATAATACAGACATATATGTTATAAAAAGTTATACTATAGATAACAATTTCATGAACACACACAAACATAGTATAAAAGAAATACATATTGTTCTAAATAGTCTTTCTGTAACAAGTATGTGTTACGAATATGTGATATATTAATAATGTCATGCAACACTAGGGAGAAGCATGCATCCAGTGCTTCAGTACAAATCCCTGAGTGAAACTGGATTGGTGGTCATGGAGTGCAACTGCTACTTGTTTCTGGAATCAAATTATATCTATAAAAAGAGCTAACAAAGACAGACTTACAGTAAAATCAGCATGTAATTGAAAGCTTTCAATACAACTACTGGTAAAAATTCCTAATTAAATTGAAACAGAGTACCTATTGTGTCCTCCACCTAGCAACTACTTCAACTACTTCATCTGTGTCTAATAAATGCAAAGGATGCATCTGAGGCAATGAAAATGTTCCAAATAAAGATAAAACAAAGGCATCCGATTATAGGTCCGTGTTTGGAGGTGAGGGGAAGGAAAATAATTAGACATGAGTTTATGTAAAAGCAGATCACATAACATTTCATGTCACCAGCTCCAGTATCTTTTGCTATTATCAAATCTTCGACTCCTGGTACACGAGGTAGAACGGCACTCCTCCCAAATCCCAATCCACTGAGAGTTTAGAGTCTAGACTCCCCATAAAACTCCTAGCAATACTCACAGGTGAACCATTCCCATACAGCATTATCTCTTCCTTTTTTGTACAGATGCACTAGTAGTATTATCTCTTCTGCTTCTTTGGTGGGGTAAAGGAGCCTGGGCAATCTGCACACATGAGGATTCTCCCTCAGGGCCAATGTATCAGTACAAGTCAGAAAGAAGCTAGTATGTGGCTACCTTGTAATATATGGACAGGCCATTTGCACTACCTCCCAGTTAAGCTAGTTGGAACCATTTTAAAGATTTCTTTGGAGCTCTAGACATGTGATGGACGAAATAGTGCCATATGTGGAGTTTTTATGACCTAGGAAGGATGTGGAGGCACCCTTAAATTTAAAAATCAGATTGAATTTGAATTGAGGGAAACATAGGGCACTTAACGTGAAGTACCATCAGTGTAGACTGTTCCTCTAGGTTGCCTAAAACAAGGAAATGGCAAAAGTCTGCTAACACAAATTCTACTGAAAACGAGCCTTCCCAAAAATATGGAAATGTGAAATAACACATATATGTATCTGGCTACATAGGTTTTCTTGAATCTAAGACTGCTTGTCTCCAGGTAACGGATTCACTCTCCTTATCATAGCATGTATCTAATCTGGCTAAATGGGTACTTGATATCATTCTTATCCCATTCCCACCCAGAAAATATGACAAGCTTCAAAGGGTCAACTCCATTGTAAAACACAACCAATGGTTCATGGTGATTCATCATTGCCCAAATATTGGCCTATACATATCTTCACTATCATTGCAGTTTTCATCAGTTGCATCTAGCCCTACATGTCAAGCACATGTTAGTCATGTAGCATGCATTAATACTACTGAGAAGGTCACACATGCTAACACTGTAGATTGAGACCTCTTAGTTATAGAGTATCATTTTGATGTGAATTTATCAAATGACAAAAAACTATTCATGTGTTTTGTGATGACCCTTAAGGTCTATGGGTAGCTGGTTACATTTTTTAATAAATTGACGACAGATGGATGTGTTGACCATTTAGTTAAGAATCAGTTATTAATTAGTATTTTTATCAGCCCATGATAACCCAACATTTTCTGAAATGTGTCTTAAATGTACAGTACAAATTTACATAGAAAAAGCAAAAAGCAAGAACGGCATATAAAACGAAATTCACATTCTCTTCCTCAAAGTTACTAGTGCAGAAATAAAATCAGAATACATTACTGCATCTAGGGATTTGGAATCTCTTATCAGCAAGGCCCCTTTGGCCAACAATTGCATATGTACCTCATCCCTCCACATGGAACAAAGAACTAGCCTCGTGATTGAAAACAGTCCTACATCAGATATTCCAAAGGATATAGAAAGCCAAGATCCTCAAGCAATGCCAAATACCAATGAAAAATGTATGTACCAAATAACTGCAATCACCCAAATGGGCCACCCTCCAATTAATAATCCCATGGAGTAGAACTAAGTCCTAATCCTAGACACACTACCAAGCTTTCACCACAAACTAACAATCCGAAAACATATGTTTTGTTGTCTTGGAGCACTAGCAGGCTAGGCAAAGACCATTAGAAAGCCCACTCTTGGCCAACCTCACCTTGGATGGAAGACCCTAATATATGACCAACCAAGCAAAATCTCTTGATTTATAGGAAAGATAAATAGCCATGCACAATGACATCGATGAACACACTTGTCCTTTGAATCAATACAAACCCAACAAGCATCGATGACTAGAGGAAGAGCATGTCTCTAATGCAAAATGTGGTAAAGGCTCCTAGAATCATACTATTGAATAGGGAAACCAAATTTCCAACCACAATCACTCAAAAGGGACCTATCACAACAACATTCATCTTTGTCATGTCCCTTCTCAAACACATTTGTAACAGGGTGCTGCTACACAATTTTGCACAATTTTGGCTAAGGAAGAGAACCCATAATTTTTTACTTAGGGACTTAAGAGGCAATTCGACTTTATTTGGTTGCTAGTGGAATGTGGGGGCCACCCACATGGGAGTTCGAATTGGCCCATTCAAGTAGCTTGGAGGGAAAGTTGAATAGGTGGATGGAGGGGGCCACATAAGGCTAGGGAGGCCCAAGGAGTTATAAGGAGGGAGCAGCTCTCATTTTGGATTCATTCTTACACTTTGCAATCAAAATTACTTGACTATTCGCTCTATTGTTTAGCTGAGTCAACCAGTTGTTTAGCCACGAATCTCTCAAGTGGGAGATTCAACCTCTACTTCGGGGGACCATCCGTGCCCACCCTAGAGAGGCAGTTTCATAAGTATTTTAGGAGTTCCGGGAGTGTGTTACAGCACTACCATTCAGCCACAACAGGGAGTGTGTATTTCCAGCTAGCTGGAGAATACGCAGGGGGAGTTTGGAGCTATCAGTGACCAAGCATTTGCCGGGAGAGTTAGAGGATTGGGAGAGCAACAAAGGGCCAGCCTTTCTTGTGAGTTTTGGAGCCAGCAGAGCCAGCATCCCAGCAGTTCGATTTACAGTTACCCGGGGCCTGCGCAGAGAGCCATCACTAGGCTCACGTGGGAGTTGGAGGGAGGAATTGTAGAGCTGGAGCTGGCCGAGAGAAGTAGGAGATCACTTGGAGGGCCATTTGAGGAGGATTGCTAGAGTTGGGAGAGCAGAGATTGACAGGATCAGTCACAGCAACAAAATTCGAAATTGGAGGAGGGCCAAGCTGTGAAAGGTCAATTTTTGAAGGTTGGAACCAAGGGAAACCCTTTCTGGGTTTTCTGGGTTTTGGGCAAGGATCACACTCCTAATTTTATAGAATTTTCTGGGTAGATCTAAGGGGTCAAACAAGGGTGCCAACTCAGCCAATAACTAGAGGAGCTAAGGGGAATTTGGGCCAAAATTCTGAGGTCAACATTTGGCCAATTCCTCCATGGGTTTTTTTGGGTTTAGGCCAAGGAGCAAGGAGTTGAAATCTCATACTTTTCTGAGCATGAGAAACAGTGATTCTAGCCCTTCGAAGTCAGCAGACAGAGCAGTTTTCTGGGACAGCGCAGTTCAGTTTGGTGCAGCAGTTGTAGCAGCCTTCAGTTCAACATTTTCTCACCTGGGTTTTGTCATGCTTTTCCATTGAGACAAGCCCAAGTGCACCATTCTATTTTACTATTGCATTTGCTCCTGAAGAAGTAATAAAATGGCTTAGCAGTTCTCTATTTCCTGTGTTTCCATGGGTGCTTAATGTATATTTCGTTTTTCTGATTGCTGGATTGTTTGAATGCTTTGTATATCACCTACATTCTTGTTTAGGAACATTACAATCTTATACAAGTCCTCCGGAGGGATAATCGCAACCAACACTATGATGGATGGATGATCCAAGAGGAGTAAAGAGAACTCATGAGACAAAGGATGTTGATCCTTATAAGGACATAAAACTAAATCCCAAGTCCTACAAAAATAGGGCACCCTTTTTGCTGAACTAACAAGCCTAGAAGTGAGGCATTTCTACAATATAACTAACCTGTGTCCTCAAACTCTAAATAGGATGTCTTAGAAAATCCCATCCTACTCTACTACCCTCATGTTCCATCAAGCCAAACCAATACTGTACTGAAATCCGTCTAGATACTCCTAAAAATAAAAAAAAAATGGAGACCTAGAATAGGTGGGGGGGTGGCGGGGGGAATAACGTCACATAAATCAAAGACCCCCCACACCCTGCCAACTTGCTATCATTGCTATGCAAAAGAAAACTTGTCACACACCTACCAAGGGGGAATGCCCTCCAAATAGTGAACCACACTTTTGGTAGCAAGGATGCACCCCTAAGTAGACACATTAATCAAACAAAGCTCTCCCTCATCCTTGGCCATGATACAAACATCCCAACAGACCAATAGGAGACCCATGTCTCTACCATACTTGAGCATAAATACGAACAGAGGATCTATTCCAACCACCAAAGCTACACCTAACTAGGCAACCAGCAATAAACATAATACATTTGTGAGGTCTAAAGAATCCTCCCAACCACTATCAATTTACCAACAAATGATAGGTCCCTATGTTACCAGATATGAAGCTTGGTATGAAGTTGTTATCAACGCCAATCCCACATGACAATGGGCAACATTCCCACTCCAAATTTTATGCCAAGATACCATCCAATGCCCTCGACCTAATATTAGTCCAAGTTGTAGGAAGTTACCTCATTGGATAAACCAACCAAGCAATAGTCCATCGTATGATCACTCACCACTAGCCCCGAAGCCACATACAAAACGTTAAGGGATACACATGCACCATCTACAAAACCCTAGTCTACTCACACAAAAATGAGAGTAATTAGAAAAATGATCGTTAACCATCATTAACCCATTAAAGAGTGAGATGCCAAACATTTGGTTGTGCATTCAAACAACTTCCAAAAGATATCCGAAAGCATCAATTGATAAATTGTATAGGTAAGAGGCCAAGGGACACCATTAGCAAATGGATTGATGAGTAAAATTTGAAGGGACAGAGAATTATTGATAGAGACAGACAAAACACCATGATCCAAACCCCAAACAACACAATGTCCTCATAATGAAGGACCAATCCACCCAATCATAAGCACTATCAAAGTTTGTTTTTAGAAAAAAAACTCTTGACCAAACTCATGGGACCACTCCATGGCCTACCAAATGAAATCACCATGTCCAAGATAAAATGCCCCTAATATACAAATCATATCTACTCTTTTCAAACAATCTTTCCATCCATGTTACCTCAAAATATAGCAACTTAGTGCAAAGTCTCACTAAATACACTAGATTAAGAGCAATAATGCGATCAGTCATGACTGTCACCTTAGTAATTGTTCCCCCACTATTTTGTAGTTGGATACTATCACTATAAGAGAAGCTTCCATAGTAGATCTTAGGGATTGGATAACCCAATTACTCTTAATCTAAATACCCCCTAAGGTTTCTACTACTACAATCACCCAAGGATAAAGTTCAATAAGTAAGGTTCTCGATTAGATAAGATGTAATTTCAAGACAACAAGTTCAAAGGACCCTATGGCTAAATCTAGAGGGTTTAGTAAGTCTTAGAGAGGCTCAAATAGGTTCCCAAACACATGTTATATTTCAAATACAAATTTTTGTTATATAACGATAACAAAATATCCTAAATTTTCTAATAAACAAGTGAGAAACAAAGGTTATTTAATGGATAAACAAAGAAATAGATTACAACAAATTTCAATGGCTAAAAACACTTAACGACAAGAAAAATTGTACACGTCAACCCTAATTAATGGCTGAAAAATGTATCAAAAATAATATTTACTCTCTTCCAATTTAACACATGCAATACCTAACCCTAGGACTAAGCTCCAAGGTAATTAATGCCATAAAAACCATATTTTTCCATAACCTAACCCTAATTTACACTAGAAAACATAAAAAAAAAAAAAAAAATTAAGGTTTTAATTATGCTATTTAAAGGGATTGACACAATAGTGAACTGGTACCTTTTCAATCAAGGGGGACTAATGGAGTGTAAGGCAATGTCTATGGAAGAGGACCAATGGGAGTGATTCATCAGAGAGAAAAAAGCTACAAATAGGTTTCTCTACTCCACAAACCCTAGTGATTTTCAATCAAATTGGAGATAAAATGCAAGGAAGCTATACTAAGGTTCCTTGATGGAAACTTGATGATAATCTTGCAAAGGAGATGTTAGAGCCATAAAAGATTCAACACATTTGGTGAAAATTTCAATGAAACCCTAATTCTACAACAAATACAAGATGGAAGAAGATACTTATAATAAATTTGCACAAAATCACCATAGAATCACCATTTATCATCCAAGAGAAAATCCATCCAATCACAATATCCTCCCCAAGACAATTTTCTCATTCAATGCTCCATAACAACCAAGAGAAAAGAGAAAACTAGTGTGCACTCTCTCAAGTGTGAGTGTGACAATGATTCAACACTAAATAAACTTCCCTCTACTTATATGAAGGCAACCAAGTCGATTTAGGATAAACTTAGAATAAAATCCCTACAAATATTAAAATATGTGACTACAAGCTAAGTAGGTCACAAGCCAACCCCAAAGAGAACTATATCAATAGACCCCAGGGAGCAGCTTAATTGGCGATTGTCGTGATAATGAAGTGTTATGTACCAAGAGATTTGAGGTTCAAATTCTCCCGATTTACCTGTCTCCAAAAGGGGTGTATATAAGCACCTAAAGGTTATAGTGCCAGCAATCGAAATCAACCCCATGTCACGCGAGTACGAAACCAGTGTAGTTGTTGATTCCTTAGTCATAACAAAAAAAGAAAAAAAAGAAAAAAGATAATTATATCAATGATAAAACATAAAAACAAACCTCAACTAGTCCACATGTGTTGGCCAAAATTGCTTCCAAGGGTAACGTCATCCTCTGAAAGTGTATTTCTCATCAAAATATGTCATGGATGACTCACAAAGGCACTCCTCACTCCAAAAGCCACATCTCCTCATCAAAAGGTGTCCAATCATCAAGCAAAATCTCCCTCCAAAGGGTTGTTGATTTGGGGTATCATCGGATGTCCTTTAGGCCTCAAATTTTGCAGGGAGGTTGGGGCACATGTATTCCAAAGAACCCAAAAAGCGTTTTGGCAAATTCCACCTAAAGACAATTTTATTAAAATAATTAATATTTTTTAATGGGACCCTAAGTCTAAACTTAGGAAATTAAAAATATTAATGGGTATTAATCTAATTATGGGTGTAACTTCTAGAAGAAGACGGAGATCAAGCCAAAATGATATGAGCCTTTGATTAGGATTTAGTCTAGGTCGTTGGTTGTCCAACAAAAAGATATAAATAAGAGGATTGAGGGTCATTTGGAAAACACACCGAGAGATCAAGAGATCGAATTTTTGAAGTGAGAAGTTCTCGGGAGGAAGTTTTGATCGACTAGATTACTTGCAGTTGAAGGGCAGGGATAGCATCCGGAAAGAGAGAGATTTTCTCAGTCGGAGAATCATCAGCAAAGAGAGGCAGAGAGTGATCCAGCAGCCCAGACGCAGACGCTGATGCAGGGCCATGAAGGACCACGCAAAGGCTGTGCAGAGGGTGACAGAGAGTATGATATTTTGCTAAGGATAGTCAGTTTCAAAAGCCAGGAGTCGGGGTGTGAGACCGAGAGGCTAAGCGCAGAGACTCCAAACAGCAAATCGATCAAGAGACTGGGTGATGCAGTGCCTAGAGAGGTTGATGCATGGACTGCGTGAGGACTACGCAGAGGCAAAGTAGGGCCTACCAGAGGCACTTCATTCAGTATCAGAATCAGGGAGGATTTTCTCAATGATTGTGTGAGGTAATCTCACAAATCTTTCTGTCAGTATTTCTTTCTCTGTAACTGAATAACCCGAGAGGTATTCAAAGATGTATTCAGAATTTGTTATTGCTTAATAATAATAAACCCTCAAAGCTGTTGCACCAATTTTCCCACATTGGGTTTTTCCGGGGACATTTGTCCAAAAATAACGGTGTCAATTGTGTTGTATTTTCTTTCTTGCTCAGTCTCTTATTTCCGCATATAGATTAATTAAGTGAAGGTTGCAGTGTATGTATTTCAATATTTGTTGTAGGAAACTGCAAATAACTTGTTCATGTAAATCTAACAAGTAGGAGAAATATCATCCATTGCTGCAATAGGGATTTTGGTTAAGGAATTTTCACATGGTATCAAAGTTGCAGGTGAAGCAAGAAGAGCAGAGCCGGTTGATCCAGCGTTGAGCAGAAGAGGGAGTTCAAAAAAGTTGCAAGAGGCAGTTGTTCGAAACCCCTGAGGGTTTGCACAATTCTTAGTCGGAGGGCTGAAAGTTCGAGGCAGTCTCTCTTTGAGTGAGTCGACGGAGAGGACTTCCAGTTCAATTTTTTGTCGGGGCAAAGGGAGTAGCGCTGAAGCCTCAGTGTGAGGAGAGCTAGTGGGACACAAATTTTTCTGCAGGCAGTTTGTTGGGCAGAAAATCGTTAGAAGAAAGAGGAGAACCACAGCTACGGGAATTTCTTCCTCAGAGAATTCCTAGCCAAGGAATTTGAATTCTCTAGCACTGAGCAGCAGCAAGGGGCAGAAGTTTTACTAGCTCCAGCAGGGAGTGCATAGGCTAGCCCAACAGTAGCATAGAGGAGAGAGGAGGACATTCGACTTTCTATTTTTTGGCAGAAATAACAACCAGTGGCTTGAGGGATCAGGATAGGTTGGACGGAGCATCCAACTATGTCATCTAGAAGGCTAGAATGTCATTCCTTCTAGATGAGCATGACCTCAAGACATACGTCAACAGTGTGGTGGTTGTACTTACAGATCTAGATCCGTTGCAGAAATACCGAGCTGAAATGGCAAAGGCCATGATCTGAATTTGAAACTACTTGAAATTTTTTTGCAAGGTATTCAATTCAGAATTAAACATGTTTAAAAGATTTCCATGTCTTGCAGAAAGAAAACACATGAAATTTTCAGCTGTTCATGACTCATTTAAGCATAGCAGAGTTAATTCCTTTTACTGTTTAACACATTAAAACGAATTTGTTCTGCAAAATAAATCAACCACAAATGCAAAAGAAGTTGATAAAGCAGTTCACCCCCTCCAGGGCTACGTCTGCTGGGTCCAAAGCTCCCAACCGGGCTTGTCCTTGTTTTTATTAAATGCTCAAATTGAAAATACAGCTGAATAGAAGCATCTACAAGAGAAATAGATGGTAGAAATGGATTCAGAACACTTGAATCCTTCAGGATTGACTGTTGGATCACCTCCAATGGGTACCTGCAACCCTATACAGTCTTCACAAAACTAGGCCCTGGTGGCTCCTAGAACTTCCACGGCTTCAAAACGTCTGCAAATGACCTCTGATGGCTGTAAGACCTGCACCAATGGCTTCAAAAGGTCGAAAATACCCAAAATCAAAAAAAATTCGTCCAAAACCGACTTTCCTAGCCAAAGTTATGGCCATTTAATGATCCCCTCCAGTTTAGCCTAAAAACACTCCAGCTAACTGTAGTGGAGGCCAGTTAGCCCCGCCAAATATGGCGGGACCGCCAAATTTGGCGCTCCGCCAATTCCGCCGCCAACTTAACTGCAGTCATATTAAATGCTTGCCTCGGATTGCGTGCCCGGCGGTTAGTGTGCTGGCGGTTAAATGGTTGGCCCACGGTTTTGGGGCTGTGGTCACATGGTGTGCGGGGGCTGGCCCTTAGGGGCTGGCCCCCTTGGTTTCCCGCCCAGCACAATTTTTAACCTTTTAAATAATTACCGCCGCTTCTCATTCAACAACCGACCATGTGGTGCAATGGTAAGTTAGTTCGCTTGTAATATGGAGGTCGTGGGTTCGATCCCCCATCCGACCAAACTTTTAAACGCACCCAACAACCTTTGCTGACGTCATCATGGGCCACGTGGCGCCCTCCGGGCCTGCCACGTGGCAGCTTCTGATTGGTTGCTGTAGAGGGAATATTCCCTAGAATATTCCAAGGAATATTCTGCAGAATATTCTTTTTTTAATTTATTTTTTTTTTAAAATAAATTTTCTAATGTTTTGGACAAATTATTCTTTTTGCCATATCTTCCTCATACGGCGACCATTTTTCGAACCATTTGTGGCGCCGGAATCGGGAGGACGAGCACTTTCCAGTCGTTCAACTTTGAACCAGTTCTGAGCACTTTAAATTTTGAGCATTTTTACGACACTTAGGACATGAGCACCTGATCACGCCTCCCCATTGGGAAGCTTTTGGACCCCAAAAGCCTTCAACTACCTGTTAAAGAGGTGAGGGTACAGCTCCCTCACTCTGTCCACCTCCATCCACTTTGCCTTGTTCGGTTTGCTGCCTTTGAAACCAACCCGAACATAATCTACACTGCCCCTTCTTGAAGTGCGTGTCCTTCTGTCAAGGATTGTATCTTCTTTCAGCTCATCTAAGAATTCTGGTGAGAAATCTTCTATAGATGGCAGCTGAACAGCACTTTCATGATCAGCAATCAAAGGAGGCTCATACAAACGTAAGTTCTCCACATTGACAACAGAATACATTTGCATGTAGGAAGGCAAATCTAATTGAAAAGCATTATTTCCAACCTTCTTGAGGATTTTGAATGGACCATAACGAATAGGCTTCAGCTTTTTACCTTCTCCTTGCAGCCTTTCCTTACTAATGTACAGCCATACCTCATCCCCTTCTTGAAACTTGTGATCGACTCTATGCTTGTCGTGTCTTTCCTTGTACTTGCCTTGACTCTTCTCAAGCTGTTCTTGAATTTGCTGATGTATTTGCTGAATTCTCTCAATGAATGAACGAGCTTTGTCAATATCACTATGTCCCTCAATGGCAACATCTTTCTCAAGAATGAAATCAAGAGGTGATTTTGGCAACCAAAACAAGCTTCAAACGGTGAGGTGTTTGTGGAAGAGTGCTTGGCACGGTTGTAAGCATGATGTATGTAGTGCAAATGTTCATCCCAAAGCTTGGGATGCTTGCTGCAATAACCTCTCAAGAGGTGCACAATGGTTCTGTTCACAACTTCGGTTTGTCCATCTGTTTGCGGATGGAAAGCAGTACTTTTCTTCAACTTTGTGTCCATCATCTCCCATAGGTTGGACCAGAAATTCCCCACAAATCTGGAATCCCTGTCACTAATAATGGAAGTAGGCAAACCAAAGTGAATCCATACATGATGAAAAAATAATTCAGCAGTTTGTTCAACAGTTATAGTTTTCTTACAAGGCATAAGTATACACATTTTGCTGAAACGATCAACTACTACATATAAATAATCATGCTGCTTTCTAGATTTTGGAAAACCTCCTACAAAATCCATAGAGATGCTCTCCCATGGTCTAGAAGGTACCGGCAAAGGAGTATACAAACCAAGCTTCCTATTGCTAGGCTTGCTTGTAGCACATAATGAACAACCTCTTATGAACCTTGAAACAGAATCTACCATGCGAGGCCAATAGCAATACCTCTGTAGATATGCAACTGTTTTGCTACACTAAAATGGCCAGCAATAAGAGAAGAATGAGCTTCTCTTATGACATTTATCCTCTCCCCCTGTGGTATACGCAACTTGCCCAAATGAAACAGCAAATTGTTATGCATGTGATAATCATTTTCCTCTACATGATTCCCTTTACTCAAGATAGCATACACATATTTAAAGTCATCATCAGATGCATATTGTTCTATGTAACTATCATGTACAATGGAATCATTCTTAAGTAAAGTAACAGCACCAATAATAGGCCTTGAAAGCATATCAGCAACCTTATTCAAAGTACCTTTCTTGTACCTTATTACCAAATGGAACTGTTGCAAGAAGCCCATCCATCTGAAGTGTCGTGACTGTTGTAACTTGCTTTGTGATTGCAAGTACTGTAAGGGCTGATGGTCGGTATGTATAACAGTTTCTTTGCCCATCAAATAGTGTTTCCACTTTTTGACGCTTTGTACCAATGCATACAACTCCTTATCATATGTAGGATAATTTACAACAGCACCATTAAAAGTTTCAGAATGAAAAGCAATAGGCTTACCATGCTGTAGAAGAACTGCACCCATAGCATAATCACTAGCATCAGTTTGTATCTCAAATGGCTGTCTCAAATCCGGTAATGCAAGGACTGGAGCTGAACTAATCTTCTCTTTCAAAGATTCGAAAGCTTTTTGCTGCTTGCCTCCCCATTGGAAAGCATGCTTCACACTTGTCACTGCATGCATAGGAGCTGCTATAGAAGAGAAGTTAGAGATGAACTTCTTCCAATATTGAGCTGCACCCAAAAAACTTCTTACCTCTGTTATGGATTTGGGAGTAGGCCAATTCACAATAGCCTCAATCTTAGCAGGATCAATTCTCAAAGCACCTCCTCCTACTATGTGTCCCAAATAAACCAAAGAAGTCTTTCCAAATTCACACTTTGACATTTTAAGAAATAACTGATTCTTCTTCAAGACATCAAGTACTTTTCTAACATGCATGACATGATCTTTTCTAGACTTGCTGAAAATTAAGATGTCATCTAAGTAGACAATAACGAAATCATCAAGAAAAGGACGCAAGACATCATCCATTACCCGCATGAAAGTTGCAGGTGCATTGCACAAACCAAACGGCATCACAAGCCACTCAAAGTCTCCTTGTTTGGTTTTAAAGGTTGTCTTCCAAATGTCACTTTCTTCAATTCTTACTTGATGATATCCACTGCGCAAGTCTAGCTTAGTGAAATATCGAGCATCTTTCAGCTGGTCTAGCAAATCATCTATCCTTGGGAGTGGGTAACGATTCTTTACCGTTATCTTGTTCAAGGCCCTGAAATCAACACACATACGCCAAGTGCCATCTTTCTTTCGAATCAATACAATCGGTGACCCACATGGCGAAGTACTTGGCCTTATGAAACCCTTGTCCAACAAGTCCTTGATTTGCTTCTTTATTTCAGCATTCTCCATAATAGACATGCGGTACATGCCTATGTTTGGAAGAGGACAATCTGGATGCAAATGGATTTCATGCTCAATCTCCCTCTTAGGAGGCAAACCTGTTGGCTCCTGAAACATCTCATGATATGCATCAACTACATCATATAGATCTGATTTAAGTTTTGGATCACAATTTTCAAATGACTCATGATTCACATCAACCTTGGGCTTAATCATAAGAAGAACAAAATTCTTACTTGAATTGACCAGTCTTTTTACCTGTCCTGCATTCACCATCGCTATATTTGTCTTCTTGCGATGAGCTCTAACAATAAACTCCTTGCCATCTTTGAACAGATGATATTTGTTTTCATGGCGATGAAAGATAGCTTTCCTGTCAAACAAGTAAGGACTTCCCAAAACAATTCCTGCTATATCAAAAGGTACCACATCAAGTTCAACTGTATCAATAAAATGTGCAGTAATTGCAAAGCGCAATGTGCACTTTCTTGAAACTTGTAAATTTGCATCCTTGCAAATCCATCCAAGTGGATATGGCTTTGGATGTGGAACGGTCTCAAGTTTAAGCTGCTTGACCAAGTCCTCTGATATAAGGTTTGCTTGTGACCCACTATCAAAAAGTGTGTCAATTTTAGTATGTTTTGAAATCACCCTCACATGAAACAGTTCAATTCTTTCTTCCTCATTAGGAGCTTGTACATGGCAGTTTGAGGTACTAGTGCTGGCTTGAGTTTCAATTTCTTTTCCCTTCAAGTTTTTCAAACCCATGGCTGCAATTTTGGTTTCATCACCTGAATCTTCCCCTAAATCTTGTGGTGTAGATGTAGTAGCAGCAGTTTTCTGTTTCCCTTTGGATTTGTTAAATTGAGGTCTTTTTTCAGGATATAATTTCCAACAGTTTTTCTCCTCATGGCCTGGTTTAGAACAGTGTTTACAGATCACTTTCTCACTCTCCTGCTTGACAGATGCATTCTTTTTTCCTTTTCCCTTGGAGGTTTTCTCTTTGCTTTTCCCCTTGGGGGGCTTGTTTCTACCCTCTTCAAATGTGTTTTTTCCCCTTGCCTCTAAATGGGTAGCTTGGACACAAACCTCGTCCAAGCTAGTAGGATTAAACATCAAGATGGTGTGTCTAAGGTAGCTATGCAAGCCACCAATGTATTTCAGCAAGGTTTCTTGGGTCTGTAAATCTACCCCTAACAAGAGAGCTCTTCTCCTGAATTCTTGGGTGTAGTCTTGGACACTCTGACCCTTAAGTTGTCTGAAATTTTGCCAATTCATAATGGCTTTCTACATGTGAGCAAGAGGATAAAACTGTTTTTTAATGGCTAACAGAAATTCAGGCCATGTTAAGGTAACCTTACCAAATTTCTTGATCTCCTCTTTAGTCTTGGCCTCCCACCAGACCAATGCTGCTCCATCCATTCTCAAAGAAGCCAACTGAATCTTTGTGGCATCATCATGCATATTTTGGATCCTCAATTAAACTTCCAACTGCCTAATCCAGTTGTCAAGCTTTTCTGCATTCACTTCACCATTAAACATAGGTAATTCGAATTTTACATCAAGCTTCAAAAAAGGACTTTTTCCAGAGGATCTATGCTTATGAACAGAAGAAGACGAGGATGAAGAGGAAGAAGGTGAAGATGGGGGTGGTGGATCACCATTTCCTCCATGTCCTTTGTTGGAATGATCATCATCCTTCTTACCTCCTGAAGAGCCCTCTCCTTCATGTGGATGTTTGGACCCTTCTCCAGCCAATTTCTCATTTCTTTCTTGGTACAATATCCTCACCATTTCAGTGAGGTCCAAGAAAGCCTTTCTGAAGACTCTTTCTTCTTCTTTTGGATCTGTCTCTATAGGAATTTCTCCTTCATGTTCAGACATCCTTGAAGCTTATGCTGAGACTCTTGAGGGTGAAATTGAAGGTGGAGGCGATGGCTCTCTGGCCTTCCTTGACTGAGGATTCTCTCGTTCTCTAGTCAACTGTCCTTCCCCTCTTTTGAGTTTCAACCTGGTAAGCATCAATACTTTGCAAGACAGTTAGAAGATCTTTGCACAAAACCTGGCTCTGATACCAACTTGATCTGAATTTGAAACTACTTGAAATTTTTTTGCAAGGTATTCAATTTAGAATTAAACATGTTTAAAAGATTTCCATGTCTTGCAGAAAGAAAACACATGAAATTTTCAGTTGTTCATGACTCATTTAAGCATAGCAGAGTTAATTCATTTTACTGTTTAACACATTAAAACGAATTTGTTCTACAAAATAAATCAACCACAAATGCAAAAGAAGTTGATAAAGCAGTTCACCCCCTCCAGGGCTACGTCTGTTGGGTCCAAAGCTCCCAACCGGGCTTGTCCTTGTTTTTATTAAATGCTCAAATTGAAAATACAGCTGAATAGAAGCATCTACAGGAGAAATAGATGGTAGAAATGGATTCAGAACACTTGAATCCTTCAGGATTGACTGTTGGATCACCTCCAATGGGTACCTGCAACCCTATACAGTCTTCACAAAACTGGGCCCTGGTGACTCCTAGAACTTCCACGGCTTCAAAACGTCTGCAAATGACCTCTGATGGCTGTAAGACCTGCACCAATGGCTTCAGAAGGTCGAAAATACCCAAAATCAAAAAAAAATTCGTCCAAAACCGACTTTCCTAGCCAAAGTTATGGCCATTTAATGATCCCCTCCAGTTTAGCCTAAAAACACTCCAGCTAACTGTAGTGGAGGCCAGTTAGCCCCACCAAATATGGCGGGACCGCCAAATTTGGCGCTCCGCCAATTCCGCCGCCAACTTAACTGCAGTCATATTAAATGCTTGCCTCGGATTGCGTGCTCGGCGGTTAGTGTGCTGGCGGTTAAATGGTTGGCCCACGGTTTTGGGGCTGTGGTCACATGGTGTGCGGGGGCTAGCCCTTAGGGGCTGGCTCCCTTGGTTTCCCGCCCAGCACAATTTTTAACCTTTTAAATAATTACCGCCGCTTCCCATTCAACAACCGACCATGTGGTGCAATGGTAAGTTAGTTCGCTTGTAATATGGAGGTCGTGGGTTCGATCCCCCATCCGACCAAACTTTTAAACACACCCAACAACCTTTGCTGATGTCATCATGGGCCACGTGGCGCCCTCCGGGCCTGCCACGTGGCCGCTTCTGATTGGTTGCTGCAGAGGGAATATTCTCTAGAATATTCCAAGGAATATTCTGCGGAATATTCCTTTTCTAATTTTTTTTTTTTAAATTAAATTTTCTAATGTTTTGGACAAATTATTCTTTTTGCCATATCTTCCTCATACGGCGACCGTTTTTCGAACCGTTTGCGGCGCCGGAATCGGGAAGACGAGCACTTTCTAGTCGTTCAACTTTGAACCAGTTCTGAGCACTTTAAATTTTGAGCTTTTTTACGACACTTAGGACATGAGCACTTGATCAGGCCAAGAGGATGATCCTTGACGGAGTAAAGGATCACGTGGTTTGTCACGCCGCTAGCAGAGGAACTGCTAAGGAGATGTGGAGTACCTTGGCTATGTTATATCAGGGATCTTCCGAGTAGCGGAAGATGTACTTAGTGCAGACGCTGGGATCTGCTCAGATGCAGAAGGAAGAGCGTGTGGATCCATTCCTCATGAACCTGAAGGAAACTCGTGATGAGTTGTCTGTTGCGGGGCATACACCTTAAGATTTAGAGTTGGTTAGCCTGGCCCTCAATTCTGTCTCAGATGAGTGGCAAGTCTTTGTTCAGAGTATCCTAGGCAGAGCAGCCTTGTCAAATTGGGATGAGATGTGGGTAGCTCTAAAACAAGAGGAGTTGAGGAGAGACTTAGTCAAGGTCAAACTTGATGAAAGCAGCAACAGTGGGTCGAAGCCTAAGGAGGAGGAGGATAATGCAGCCTTTGCATCGAAGGGACAGCAGGAGTAGCGGAGACTTAAGGACGTCTCGAAGATCAAGTGTTTCAAGTGTGGTGAGATGGGTCACTACGCTACTCAGTGTCCTCTCAAGAAGAAGGACAAAGATGAGAAACACAATCCGAAGGTTGCACCCGCAAAGATTGAAGTGGAGGAATTCGCCATGACAGCCAAGATACCTCCACGAGGGAGGTGGGTTGATTTGGAGCTGTAGTTCAAAAGAGCTATAGATGGGCAGGATCCTTGAGGAGTCCACCTCTAGGATCATTTCCTTACTACGGGAGCCCAGATATGGAGTAGCAGGATGGACTAATGTCAAACGGTGACAAGGAGTGTCGGGGAGACAGTGGTAGTGACTAGGAGCGCCAGAGTCTGAGCAACGCAGAGCAGAGTTGACAACAGTGCAAATGGCACAAAGCAGAAGTCAGCAGCAATGCAGTATATTCAGAGGGTCAGTGCAGAGACTAGCAGCAGTCAAGCTCCAACATTCACGTGGTATCATACTGAACACAGTTAGTTCAGTGATTTTGGATGTTTTTCCGTTGCTGATGGAGTAGCAGCAACAGTTTGCAGTGCAGTAGCAGTTGACAGTGGCAGTGCTAGCAACAACACAGATGCAGCACTTGAGAGGGAGTTGTAGTACGGATGCAGTGTTGGTAGGGGCAGTGTCAGCAGCAGTACAGTGACAGCAGCAACATCACAGTATTTGGTGGACAGCGTGTGAGACATCAGCAATGCAAAGGACAATGCTTCAAAGTCAGAGCAATATGCCGCAACATTATATTGCTAGAGCACATTCCTCGCTAGGAGGGAGTGTTGATTTGGGGTATCATCGAATGTGCTCTAGGCCTCAAATTTTGCAGGGAGGCTTGAGCACATGTATTCCAAAGAACCCAGAAAGCGTTTTAGGAAATTCCACCCAGAGACAATTTTATTAAAATAATTAATATTTTTTAATGGGATCCTAAGTCTAAACTTAGGAAATTAAAAATATTAATGGGTATTAATCTAATTGTGGGTGTAACTTCTAGAAGAAGACGAAGATCAAGCCAAAATGATCTGAGCCTTTGATTAGGAGTTAATCTAGGTCGTTGGTTGTCCAACAGAAAGATATAAGAAGAGGCTTGAGGGTCATTTGGAAAACACACCGAGAGATCAAGAGATCGAATTTCTGAAGTGAGAAGTTCTCAGGAGGAAGTTCTGATCGAGGAGATTTCTTGCAGTTGAGGGGCAGAGATAGCATCCGGAGAGAGAGATTTTCTCAGACAAAGAATCATCAGCAGAGACAGGCAAACAGTGATTTAGCAGACCAAACGCAGAGGCTGATGCAGGGCCAAGAAGGGCCACGCAGAGGCTGATGCAGGGCCAAGAAGGGCCACGCAGAGGCTGACGCAGGTCTAGGAGAGAGTCCAAGATTTTACTGAGGAGAGTTAGTTTCAAAAGCCGGGGGCTGGGGTGTGAGATTGGGAGGCTGAAAGCAGAGACTCCGGACATCAAATCGATCAGAAGACTCGGTGACGCAGTGCCTAGAGAGGTTGATGCAGGGACTACATGAGGACTACGCAAAGGCAGCATAGGGCCTGCCAGAGGCACTTCATTCAGTATTCGGATCAGCTAGGATTTTCTCAATGATTGTGTTAGGTAATCTCACAAATCTTTCTACCAGTATTTCTCTCTCTGTAACTGAATAACTCGAGAGGTATTCAAAGATGTTCAGAATTTGCTATTGCTTAATAATAATAAACCCTCAGAGTTGCTGCACTGGTTTTCCCGCATTGGGTTTTTCCGGGGACATTTGTCCAAAAATAACAGTGTCAACTATGTTGTATTTTCTTTCTTGCTCAGTCTCTTGTTTCCGCATATAAATTAATTAAGTGAAGACTACAGTGTATGTATTTCAATATTTGTCGTAGGAAACTGCAAATAACTTGTCCATGTAAATCTAACATGTAGGAGAAATATCATCAATTGCTGCAGTAGGGATTCCGGTTGAGAAATTTTCACAAGGGCGTCATCATCAAACAAGCCCATGTCATCACTCCAAGCCACATAAAGGGAATGTCATGAAGCTAAGGTATGACATCATCATCTAGAGTTGTGTAGCATCCCCTCCAAAGGAGTCTCAAGTCATCATCATCATCATCAAATCATCCAAGAAACATGGAAACATCCATCAAGAAGGAGCAATGCCAGCTTCGGAGCGTCCTACCATCTCTGGGGTACATCAAATCTCTAAGAAAAGTCTTGGTTTAGATGTGCAACATTCCAGGCCCTAGAAGGAGGGAAGAGTGTCATTAATTGTGTTGGATACATCCCAAGGTAAAAATTCCTAAACAAGCAATCAACACCCCGGCTATGGTGCCCAGCATAGTCATCAAATTGGGATAGACATCCTCTCTGATGTATGAAGCATCATGTTATCCCTTAAAGGATGGTTGTTGTACCTGGGACAAAGCATTTCAAACATACTCATGGAATCAAGTGAGACCAACATCAAAGGTGCAAGAACCATAAGAGTATCAAAGTGGACCATACTTAATGTAAAAGGCATCAAAGTATTTTACACAAGAATCATCTTCAAGTATTTTACTAGTTTATGATTTGTATTTCTAAATGTTACCCTTTAGAAATCCCTATTGCAGTATCTGGTTTATTTCACCTACTTGTTTATTCCTTAACAAGTTATTTATTCATATAAATATTGAAAATAAACACAAATGCAGCCTCAACTCATATACAGATCATCAACTAAAATAATAGACAAACACACAAGGGACACCATTATTTTTGGACAATCGTCCCCGAAAAAACCCAATGCGGGAAAACCGGTGCAACAGTTCTGAGGGTTTTATTATTATGCAGATTTCTTGAGTACAACTAGGGTGCCAAACTGGCTCACCCAACAGAGATTTCTACACGGCAGTAATACCTCTTCTCGGAAGCAGATATTCAGCTTCTCAACACTAGTCTACCCCACGAAAATCCTTCCTACGCTTCTCCAAGGCTCTGCGTCATCCCTGCTAGCCTCTGCATAGCTCTGGAACCCCCTACATTTGCCTCTCTACGTCAACTCTCTGGCCTTCTGCATCACCCACGCAGGCCCCTCAGCCTCTGTGCAGTCTCTAGCTGCCTCTGTGTAGCTCCCATCGCCTCTGCATAGCCTCCTCAGTCACTGCGCTGGCCCTCTGGCACTATCTCTGCCTCTCCGCTATGTACTCATTGCCCCTTGTTACAACTCAGATCACTTGTTCGAATTTTCTCAGCAAACCCCGCTCCAGAAAATCGAACTGACTGATCAACTTGGTGTGTCTCCAACTGACCCTCAAGCCTCCTCTTATACTTTTCTTGTTGAGTCTTCAATGACCGAGATTAAGTCTCTTTAGAACCTTCTATCCCAGTCGACCCAGTTGATAATGAAAGGTATGAGGATGCAATGGCCAAGGCAAAGTGCATAATCCTTTATGGGATCAAGGATCATGTAGTTCAGCATATTGCCAAGAAGAACATGGCAAAGGATATGTGGGATACCTTGACGACATTGTATCAGGGCACTTCTGTCCAGATTAAGATGCTATTGGAGAATCAGTTGCGGTCATATCAGCTGCAGAAGGGGGAGCAGATAGATCTATTCCTCAGCAGGTTACAGGGGATTCGGGACCAACTTACTTCCATAGGGGCCACGCCAAATTAGGAGTTCATGGTGAGAACTGCCCTGAACGCAGTCTCTGAGGAGTGGGAGACATTCGTCCAAAGCATTTAAGGCAGAGTGAATCTCCCAGGTTGGGAAGAGATATGGGTATCTCTTCGCCAAGAAGAGATCAGACAGTTGACTATGACGGGAAGTAGCAGCAAAGGAGGTCAGATCAAGAAAGAGGAGGAAGAGGATGCGGCACTGGCATCTACAGGACAACAAGGGAAGAGGAAGAAGGACATCTCCAAGATAAAGTGCTTCCATTGTGGGGAGCTGGGTCATTATGCAACCCAGTGTCCCAGGAAGAAAAATAAGGGAGAGGCTTTTGACTCCAAGGCAGCGCCGGCTAAGGCAGAGAAGGAAGTAAAGACTGATGACGATTGTGCCATGAGTGCTCATGCACCTCTAGAGAAGAGGTGGGGTGACATCGAGCTGTAGTCAGGAGAACTACAAAAGATGTGGGGCAAGATCCTTGAGGTATCCAAACTCTTGGATCATATCTAGCTACGAGAGCCCCAAGTGACAGTAGCAGGATGATAGATGTCGGTAGAAGAAAGATGTGGATGGAGCAGCAAAGCAGTGCTAGACTGCAGGGATCTGTAGCAGCACAGTGAGGGTTGCAGCAATGCGCAGAGGCAACGGAAGGAGCACAGGATAGCAGCAGAGGGAGCTTCAGCATCAGGAGGGCTTCTAGCCTGACAAGGATGTTAGTAGTTGGGTAGATCAGTTACTTCTCAGTAACTGAGTTGCAGTGCAACAGTAGCAGTGGTAGTGCTATGGGCAGCACAATGCAACATGATGAGAGAGAGTTGCAGTGCAGATGCAGTGTTGGGAGGAAGGAACAACAGCAGCACATATGCAGAGGGAGTTGCAGTACAGATGTAGCAGTGGCAGTGGCAGAGCCATGGGCAGCAGTACAGGAGGCAACAGTGCAGAGGATGTTGGGCAGCAGGCCAAACATCAACACAGGTACCAGTGCCGAATGATCAGGGTGATGTTCAGTGGTGGAGCATTACTAGAGCACATTCCTCGCTAAGAGGGAGTGTTGATTTGGGGTAGCATCGGATGTGCTCTAGCCATGAAAATTGGTGGAGAGGCTAAAGCACATGAGATCTCCAAGACCCAAAAATAGTTTTGGGAAATTCCACCCAGTTAGAGAGATATTAAAATAATTAATATTTTTAATGGGTTCCTAAGTCTAAACTTAGGAAAATAAAAATATTAATGGGTATTAATATAAAACTGGGTGGGAAGGTTCTAAATGACATGGATCAAGCCAAATATAATCTTAGTCATTGATTAGAGATTTAATCTCAGCCGTTGAAGACTCAACAGAAGAAGTATAAGAGGAGGCTTGAGGGTCAGTTGGAGATACACCAAGATTGATCAGTCAGTTCGATTTTCTGGAGCGGGGTTTGCTGAGAAAATTCGAACAAGTGATTTGAGTTGTAGCTGCAGAAATTTGAATAATATAACACTTATTCACAGAGATTATCCTGATTATACACTATTTGCGGAATGCATGCATAATACATAACCTCCTCTACCATTGATCATCAATTTGCGGAATTAAAAAACAATTGCATGCGCACATTGAAACATCAATCGCACATATCAACACAGTGTGTAATGGGGAAAGCATACAGCTGAAAACCCCCAACTATCTGTATATTATAATGATAGAGAACATGTAACAATACATAGTACAATACTCCTCACAAGTACTCAGTACTATCTCCACATGCTACACACAAACTAGCTCAGATCTGAACAAGTCACGGGTTCAAATCTCCTCCACTGTTTGCCTGCCTCCACTGCGCAATCCAAGTTGAGAATAGATCAGATCCAAGTTCGAATTCCCTTGGCATGTACTGCACAATCCTCATTGGCAATCTCAATCAATGATTGTGCAAATCTCATGCACAGCTATAGTCAAAATTGATAGTAGTCTCACCCTTTCCCCACCTCTAACACTTGTCTCCACTGAACTGTCCATGCACTGAGTTAACTGATGTATTATTTAGTTGATTTATGAGTTAATAATTAGTGAATTAATTAATAATTAATTCACATCACTCATCACTAGTGTATTTGGCAGTTAGACTAAATACAACTAGTTCAACTAAGTCAAACTAAACACAACTCCATCAACTCCACCAAACTCAATCACTTGAGTTCTAACTGAAGTCCATCATGCAATAGCTCAACTAACCCATAGGAAAAGCGTATTTCCTTCTGGCAGTTGCATGTGCCACATCCGTAGCTCGAACTGAAGTGCTGCAAGAGGATAAGATAATGTTTATAGTCCAAATATTATTAAGAGCTAATAATATTCGACTGTTCTATTTTTTGACTGGCAGTCTAAAAATAGACTCCGCCCATATGTCTAAATATAGAGGTCCATCTATTTTTACCAACATGACCAATCATCCATAAATAGCATCCTGCAACTCATAGACCATGATCCATATGTCTAAAAATAGACTTTGCACCAAAAATAGCTTGTGGGCCCACTTACTGAAGGCGACTTCTTTTCACTAAGCTCCATCATCTTGTTGCATTTTCAACAGTAGCGAGGGGCAGTGAGTACATAGCAAAGAGGCAGACATAGTGCCGAAGGGCCAGCGCAGAGGCAAAAGAGGCTACGCAAAGCCAGCAGGAGCCATGCAGAGGGCCAGAGTGACTGCGCAAAGGCTAGCAGGGCCTGCATGGGTGACGCAGAAGGCCAGAGAGCCAGCGCAGAGCAGCGAAAGCCTGACGTAGGGGGCTTCAGAGTGAAACATAGGCTAGGAGGGCAGACGCAGAGCCTCAGAGGAGCGTTTGAGAGATTTTCGTGGAGCAGACTTGTTGAATATCTGCTTCCGAAGAGAGGTATTACTGCCAGATAGATATCTCTGTTGGGTGAGCCAGTTTGGCACCCTAGTTGTACTCAAGAAAGCTGCTTAATAATAAAACCCTCAGAACTGCTACACCGGTTTTCCCAAGTTGGGTTTTTCTGGGGACGATAGTCCAAAAATAATGGTGTCCCTTGTGTGTTTGTCTATTCTTTCAATTGATGATCCGTAGATCGTTGAGACTACATTTGTGTTTATTTTCAGTATTTATATGGTTAAATAAATTGTTAAGAAATTAAACAAGTAGGTGAAATAAACCAGATAGTGCAAGAAGAATTTCTGAAGGGTTAGACTTAGAAATTACAACAAAGGGGAGGAACAATTCCTAAGCCAATCCCTCAATCAACAAATTCAAATGGTTAGTGACATGGTAGGAGTTTACTTCATGGAGAATGCCATAGTATTTGAAATAGTTATGAAATTTCAACATCCTTAAGTGTTATGATGAGAAGAGGGTGTTGAATATGCAGCAAGAAAGTCTCAATTTTGATTTTTGCCTTAATAAAATTGAGGAAATTCAAAATTTCACATCGGCAGACAACTTGGAGGAGTTAACTGAGGTGACATGGCTCTTGTCACTCAGTTAAGAACACCCAATTCGAGTTAATGAGTTGAATTTCAATTTACTTGACTTGATTCCTAAAAAATAGGAGTCTAGATCAGTTAATTCGAGTTAGGGGCATGAAGTTCAGTTGTGTGCAATGATTCCTAAATTTTAGGAGCCTAGGTTGAGTTAATTTCAGTTGTAGCAATTTAATTCAGTTAAATTGAGTTATGGTCAGTTAAAATAGTTCTAACTATTGGAAGGTCAAGTTGTGGAAGTCGAACTTCAACCACACTCAGTGATCAACCAGTGAACCGATCAATCATCCTAAATTAGCTCATGCATGTAGAGAATTCAAGTTACCCCGTTGAGATGGAGATTCCAAGGCAGTGTACTATCAGTTGTAGACTATTCCAATGTGTACAGGTGTTGCATCCAGTCAAAGGAAGAGCCTAGAGGAATTGCGCAATTCAATTGAGGGAATTTCCTAATAAATAGGGGCCTAATTCCTCAAGGAACAACGCAAGGAAATAGGAGCTTCGAGGGCTTGAAAATTGGCTAAGTGTTGGTCAGAGTCAGTCGGTCATGTAGAGTGATAGACTATACACTTACAGGGTGTGCTCAGGCTTGCGCAAGCATATGTATTTCTTCTCTATTCTCTGATTAATGCAAAACAAATAGGAAGGGGTTTTGAGCAGTTGCTTTCCCCTAGATAAATCTCTGTGCATGTGTGATGTTTCCTTTTGCATGTCTATGATTTGTGTTCTATATGGTGAATTAACTTCCACAGATCAGTAGAGTAGCTTCGAGTCTTGTGATTTAGTAAATTTCATGAGCAGTTTCGAATCTACACATTAATTTCTACATGGTATCATAGTTGGATTCATTGTAGAGTAGAGATTTCGAAGTTGTTATTGCAAGAGGATCAAATTTGCAAGATCAATTCTTCAGAGCTAGAACGATGGCTTTTAATGGACTAGGGCTCGAGTATGCCCTTGAGGGTAGCTCAAATTATGTTGCTTGGAAGGACCACATGGAGGCAGTGTTGGAAGATAATGACCTAAAGGAATTCATTGATAATGATATTCCGAAACCAGTAGCATCTGATGCTCAAGACCTAGCAAAATGGAAGAAGTGTGTAGCCAAGGCGAGGAGAATCATATTGGAGGAAGTACGAGAACATATTGTCTCAAATCTCCACGGGAAAGAAACTATGTATGTAATGTGGCAAGCATTCACAGATTTGTTCTAGAATAGTAGTGACCATAGGAAGTTGGCGCTCAAGGACAAACTTCGAAATATCAAGATGCAGAAGAACGAGACTATTTTGCAGTACCTGAGCAGGTTCACACAATGTCGTGATGAACTTGGTCAAGTTGGTGTTACTATCGCAAAAGATGATTTGGTAAGCCTAGCCCTTCTAGGCCTTCCCAAGAGCTAGCACAACTACCAAGATTCGGTGAATGGGAGGGAGAAACTACCAAATTGGGAGCGCTTATGGTCCGACTTGGTGCAGGAGGAAATAAGGCGGAATACCAGAGATGGGACCTCATCCAAAGAAGAGGAAGAGGACTTTGCATTAGTCAGCAAAGGAATGAAGGCCAAGGGGAAGAAGTCCCAAGGTGAGGCTAATTCCAGCCAAGAGGGCAAGAAGAAAGACTTGTCTAGAATCAAGTGCTTTCACTGTCATGAATTTGGGCATTATGCCACGAAGTGTCCACATAAGAAGGCAAGCAAGAAGGAGCCTGCAGTAGCAGCAGCAGGTGAAGCTTTAGCTTGACAGTTCGAGCTTGAATTTACTCTCATTACATGCATGGCCAGCACAGTGACGGGGAGCGTGTGGTACCTAAACAATGAAGCCTCGTTTTGTATGATTGGGAATGGAGATTTTTTCAATGATTTGGAGGAGAAAGATCTCTAGATGCACATCAAGATGGGAGATGATGGAAGGTACAACACGATCGGGATTGGTACGGTCACCTTTCAAAGGGAGTCGGGCTCCCCTCTCAGACTCAAGGATGTGATATTTGTTCCGGGTCTAAAGAAGAATCTTGTCTCTGTTCTAGTTTTCGAAGACTGTGGTTATGATGTGATCTTCAGCAAAGGGAAAGATTCCTAAGACACAGCCACGGGGCAGGGGAAAAGGATCAGTGCTCGAGTCAAGAACCTATTTGTACTTGAAGTAGAAGATGCATGCAAAGCCTTGGGGAGCAAGGCAAGGGTCAGAGACATGGTGGTTGAGAGGGAGCATGATTTACCTCTCAAAATGGAGCCTCAGAAGCAGCTTCAAGAAGCTGTGGAGCAGCCACAAGTGGAGAAGCAGACAAGAGGCGGAGTGGAGACATCCACTCAAGCAGAGATCTCTAGCAAGGGGAGAGTTCGAGGCAAGTGGGCAGAGGGAGCACATGCAGCTATACCTCCAGGAGTGAGGTGGAGCGATGTAGATCCTTAGTCCAAGAGTTGCAAAAATTTGGGCAGGGTCCATTGAGGTGTTCTCCTCATGGATCATTACCATGCTACGAGGACCCACAGTATTCAGTAGCAGGAGGATCAGCGTCAGTCAGATACCGAGGAGTACAGAGGAGTGTTGACAGCATAGCAAGAGGCTCAGTAGCAGAGTCAGCAGCAGCATAGTTTTCCGAGTAGATAGTTGCAGACACAGTTGATTCAATTTGTTTTTTTTTTTTATGTTTCTCAGTTACAGATGTTGCAGTTGCAGCAGCAACAGAGAGAGGTGTTACATGCAGTATATTCCATGGGTGTAGGATAGGGGTGGTTAATAATCCCTTTCTTGCAAAGAGGGAGTGTTGAACATACAGCAAGAAAGTCTCAATTTTAATTTTTTCCTTAATCAAATTGAGGAAATTCAAAAATCCACATCAACAAACAACTTGGAGGAGTTAACTGAGGTGACATGGTTCTTGTCACTCAATTAAGAACACTCAATTCGACTTAATGAGTTGAAGTTCAACTTACTTAAGCTAATTCCTAAAAATTAGAAGTCTAGCTCAGTTAATAAGAGTTTGGGGCATGCAGTTCAGTTGTGTGCAGTGATTCCTAAATTTTAGGAGACTAAGTTGAGTTAATTTCAGTGGTAGCAATTTAATTCAGTTAAATTGAGTTATGGTTAGCTAAACTAGTTCTAATTGTTGGAGGAACTAGTGGAAGGTCAAGTTGTGGAAGTGGAACTTCAACCACACACAGTGATCAATCAATCAAAATTAGCTCATGCATGCAGAGAATTCGAGTTACCTAGTTGAGATGGAGATTCCAAGGCAGTGTACTATCAGTTGTAGACTATTCCAATGTGTACAGTGTTGATTTTTGTAGCATCGAATGTGTTCTAGCCACGAAATTTGGTGTAGATGATAGAATACAAATATTCTCCAAAACCCAGAAATCGTTTCTGGAAATTCCACCTAAAGACGACTTAATTTAAATAATTAATCTATTTTAAATGGTGCCTAAATCTAAACTTAGGAACACTGATTAATTTAAAGGGTATTAATTAAGTCACAGTGAGAATCTTCTAGAAGAAGACATGGATCGAGTTCTAGTTAATCTTAGCCATCGATTATGTTTTAATCTTGGTTTTTGATGTCTCAACAAGAGATTATAAGAAGAAATTTGATGGGGGCTGGGGAACACACTTGGAGCCACCAGAAATTCAATTTTGCTGGGAAATAGATTTCCAGAGTAGCAGCTGTGAGTTGTTGGAGGTGATTCAGTAAAATCGAAGCAGTGAGAGAGGGGCAGGGATAGTAAGACCGAAAGGAAGTTTCTTCAGTACGGTGAGTGCATAGCAGAGAGGCAGTGAGTGCCACTGAGAGGCAGCGCAGAGCTTTAGAGGGAGATCCGTATTTTACTGAGTAGAAGTCGAAATTCAGTGCCAGAAGCCAGAGTGGGAGCCCAAAGACTAGGAGGATCGATTTTCTAGATAGCAGCTGATCAATTAATGAGAGAGACGTTGGTCCGAGTTGTGGGATGCCGATCTGCATAGGCTGACGTAGAGGCAACTCATCTTGAGCCAAGGTCAGTGTCGAATCACTGGTGGGAGTGAGAATTTTCTCGCTAGATCTCCTATCAATTGTTTCTCTGTATGGAAAGCTAGATTTGACCTTCCATAGATTTGTAGTCAAATTTACTACTGCATAATAATAAAACCCCCAGTTGTTGCATCGGTTTTCCCAAGTTGGGTTTTTCTGGGGACATTGGTCCAAAAATAACAGTGTTATTTATGTGTGTGTGATTCTATTCTTCCAGCATTATTTTTCTTCTGCAGTATTGTATTTGTGAAGGCTGCAGTGTATTAGTTTCGATATTTACCATAGAATGTAGTGAATAATTTGTTCAAGTTATTTAACAAATAGAAGAAACTTAATCAGTTGTTGCAGTAGGATTTGGGGTTTCTGAATTTTCACATGGTATCAGAGCACAGATTGTAAGCCAGAGAGCTCAGTAGCAGAAGGGAGGAGGAATTTCGAATCTCTGCAAAGGCAGCAGTTTGAAACCCTCACAGGCAACGCATTCCCTTGGGCCAAGGGGGTCAGTTTTTGAGGAAAATTTATTTCTCTGAGAGAGTAGACAGAGAAATTAGATTTTCCAGACCAAAGCTTACCAAAGGTAGAGGGAGGCGCAGTATTTTCCTTGCAGAGCAGATCTTCAGCTAGGATGCAGTTATTTTGCAACAATTTGCTAGTGCCAAATAACATCATGAGGAAAGAAGAGCACACACTGAGGGAATTCTTTTCTTAGGCGACTTCTAGCCCAAAAGTTCGAATTTTCCTAACAGAGCAGCAGTAGTAGTGAGCAAATTTGTCCACTCCAACAGGGAGTGTGAAAAGCCAGTCAACAGTTGTGCAGAGGAGAAGAGGAGGAGTTTGACATTTTTGCAAAGATGGCTTCAGCAAGGCTGAGAGATCAGGATCAGTTGGACGAAGCCTCCAACTACGTGATCTGGAAGGCAAGAATTTCTTATCTTCTAGATGAGTACGATCTCAAAGCTTATATCAATGGTGTGGTAGCTGTACCCGCAGATGCAGATCCGCTTAAGGCCTACAAGAAGGAGATGGCGAAGGCAAAGAGGTTGATTCTCGATGGAGTTCGAGATCACGTGGTGTCTCACATAGCTGGCAAAGATATTGCCCGGCAGATGTGGGAGGCACTTGCTACGCTATACGAGGGATCTTCCGAGTAGTGGAAGATGTATCTTGAGGAGAAGCTAAGATGCACGAGGATGCAGAAAGGGGAGCGCATAGACCCATTCCTTACTAGGCTTCAGGATATCCGAGATCAGTTGTCTGCAGTAGGGTTAGCACCTCAGCCTACTGAGTTGGTGCGGTTTGCTCTAAACAGTGTTTCCGAAGAGTGGCAAGTCTTCGTCCAGAGTATTCTGGGTAGAGAAAAGTTGTAAGACTAGGATCGTATGTGGGCTGACCTACAGCAGGAGGAGATGAGGTGAGATTTGGTGAAGACCACCATCACTGGTAGCAGCAGCAACAATGGGATGAAGCAAGTAAAGGAAGAGGAGGATGTGACCCTCGCATCAAAGGGGAAGCAAGAGCAGTGCAGGAGGAAGAAGGACATTTCCAAGGTGAAATGCTTCAAACATGGTGAGCTTGGACACTACAACACTCAATGTCCTCTCAGAAAGAAGGACAAGGAGGAGAAGTAGGATCAGCAGGCTGCATCCGCGGAGATTGACACACTGTCCTCCAAATTGGAGGAAGAGTTTGCCATGATCACCGATAAACCTCCAAGAGTGAGGTGAGGTGATTTGGTTTTGTAGCCCCAAAGAGCTACAGGATGGGCAGGATTCTTGAGGTCCACCTCATGAATCAATACCTTGCTACGGGAGCCCATAACATGCAATAGCAGGATGGATCAATGGGAGTTAGTGCAATCAAGTGCCAGAGTGACGGATGCAGTAGCTAGTAGCAGGTCAGATGCTAGGTAGCGCAGTGCAAAATTGGCAATAGTGTAGTTGGCACAAAGCAGAGTTAGCAGCAGTGCAGAGGCTTCAGTGACAGCACAAAGTCTAGTAACAGTCAGGACTCAAATGACAGATGCATCATACTGACCACAGTTGGTTCAATATTTTGGATGCTTTTTCGTTGCAGTTGTTGCAGTTGCGGCAGCAGCAGATGGAGAGGGAGTTGTAGTGTAGATGCAGTGTTGGCAGTAGTAGAGCAAGGCCAGCAGCAGCACAGATGCAGTGTTTATCGGAGTTGTTCAGTGGTTGGTGGGCAGCAGCAGCCAAACATCAGCAATGTAACAGGAGGTGGTACAAAGACAGGGTGTTGCTTCAGTGGGTTGTAACGCTACACCACATTCCTCGCTAAGAGGGAGTGTTTATTTTTGTAGCATCGGATGTGTTCTAGCCATGAAATTTGGTGGAGAGGCTAGAATACATGTATTCTCCAAAACCCATAAATCGTTTCTGGAAATTCCACCTAGAGACGACTTAATTAAAATAATTAATATTTTCTTAATGGTGCCTAAGTCTAAACTTAGGAAACTTGATTAATTAAAGGGTATTAATTAAGTCATGGTGAGAATCTTCTAGAAGAAGACATGGATCGAGTTCTAGTTAATCTTAGCCATTGATTATGTTTTAATCTTGGTCGTTGATGTCTCAATGAGAGATTATAAGAAGAAATTCGATGGGGGTTGGAGAACACACTTGGAGCCACTAGAAATTTGATTTTGCTGGGAAATCAATTTCCAGAGTAGCAGTTGTGAGTTTTCGAAGGTGATTCAATAAAGTCGAAGCAGTGACAGAGCGGTAGGGATATTAAGACCGGAAGGAAGTTTCTCCAGTCCGGTGAGTGCATAGCAGAGAGGCAGCGAGTACCACAGAGAGGTGATGCAAAGCTTCAAAGGGAGATCCATATTTTGTTGAGGAGAAGTCGAAATTCAATGCCAGAAGCCGGAGTGGGAGCCCAGAGGCCAGGAGGATCAATTTTCCAGATAGCAACTGATCAGTTAACGCGAGAGACGCTGGTCCGAGTTGTGGGACACAAATCTGCGTAGGATGACGCAGAAACAGTGCATAGGTAGCAAGGGGCAGCTCATCTTGAGCCAAGGTCAGTGTCGGATCATCAGTGGGAGTGAGATTTTTCTCACTAGATCTCTTGTCTGTTATTTCTATGTATGGAAAGCTAGATTTGAGCTTCCATAGATTTGTACTCAGATTTACTACTGCATAATAATAAAACCCTTAGTTGTTGCACCGGTTTTCCCAAGTTGGGTTTTTTCGGGACATTGATCCAAAAATAAAAGTGTTATTTATGTGTATATGATTCTATTCTTCTAGCGTTATTTTTCTTCCGCATTATTGTATTTGTGAAGACTACAATGTATTAGTTTCGATATTTACCATAGAATGCAGTAAATAATTTGTTCAAGTTATTTAACAAATAGAAGAAACTTAATCAATTGTTGCAATAGGATTCAAGGTCTCTAAATTTTCACATACAGGTGGTGCATGCAGTCAGAGGAAGAGCCTAGAGGAATTGCGCAATCCAATTGAAGGAATTTCCTAATTAATAGGGGCCTAATTCCTCACAGAACAACGCAAGGAAATAAGAGCTTGGAGGGCTTGAAAATTGGCTAAGTGTTGGCTAGAGTCAGTCAATCAGGCAGAGAGATAGACTATACACTTGCAGGGTGTGCTCAGGCTTGAGCAAGCATATGTATTTCTTCTTTATTCTCTGATTAATGCAATACAGATAGGAAGGGGTTTTGAGCAGTTGCTTTCCCCTAGATAAATCTTTGTGCATGTGTGATGTTTCATTTTGCATGTCTATGATTTGTGTTCTATATGGTGAATTAACTTTTGCAGATCAGTAGAGTAGCTTCGAGTCTTGTGATTTAGTAAATTTCATGAGTAGTTTCAAATGTACACATCAATATCTACAGAGGGAGCGCTCATGGCACCTGATTTACCCCTTTCCTTAGCCTATTTTTAACACCCCTCTTGTGCATTTGTTTCTTCATTGATTCTCTTTTTTTCTGTAGATGTACCTTGGTTACAAGATTTTAAGATTCATCACTAACCCCTTAAAGATGAAGTGTTTCATTGCTCATCGAGGTCGGGATATCAAAGTTCCTTTTATTTAGATAGCTCATGCATTAATCAGGAACTGGATGAGGGCTAATGTCCACACACGTTTTATTTATCGCTGCAATCTTTTGCATTTTAACATTTATGGCAGATGCTTTTACTTTATTTTTGTTGCATCACCCTCTTAGGGAAATGTTTTTGGGCCCTGTTGTCGCGCGGATTGACATGACAACGCTCAGACCGGGGGCTGTCACTCTGATCCCCGATCCCTCTGTTTAAGCCTGTCTCCCGCGGCTAAGGGGGGTAGACCCTTCGAAATGATGAAGACCAACTGCCAAACAGTTGGTTGGGAGACACGAGACACGATGTGATAAGCACTAGATGGATTTAGAAATTTAAAAGACCAGTGCCTTGTGGAGTTAATTTTTAATCGATTAATTATCAGATGCTGAGGAATATAAACCATGCAGAGCAAGCATTTATCATCAAAGCTCGAACGATGCAAGATATCAGTTAAAACGACGACGTTCTTATAATGACAAAGGGCTCAATAACGATATTCAGTAATTAAAAGAGATGAATGCTTTCAAATAACCACGAGAATCATAAATCATTAACCAGATACCAGCTAACCTTTAAGATGATCATTCATGTACAGATTCGTCTAAAACATTTATCCCACATCAGAAAATTTCCCGAGAACAACAGCATCTGACAAACAAGAAAATTTCCACAATTTTTTTTTTTTTTGGTACATTTTTCAAATTTTTTTTTTTTTTTATAAAATTAAAATTAAACTCTAAACTAAACCCTAAATTCCCTTAAAAATATTTTTTTTATTTTTTTATATTATAAAAATGAAAATTAAAAAAAAATATAAAACTTAAATCTTAAAATCCATTCGAACTAAAATCTAAAACACTAACTATACAAAAATATAAACCTAAACTAAACTAAGGAAATAAAATCCACGCTAACTCTTTTTTTTTTTAAATAAAAAAATTTATGAAACAAATCTAATAAAAACAAATTAAAATCTAATTAAAACAAATCAACAAAAACAAAATCTAACTAAATACTAACGCTAACCTAAACGTAAAATTAATCTAACAAAGCCTGAGATATGAATCAAAAAAAAAAAAGGAGAAAATTACAATATCGAATTTTTATATTTGTTTCCTCATAAAGCAATCCAACACCAAAACGAAAAAAATAAATCTAAAAAAAAATTAACATCCTAACTAAAATGAAACGTAAGTCAGCTTTCAAAACTATCTACGCATACAAATATCGCAGTCAAACAACGGGTTTATCGAATCAACCTGAGACTGAAATCGCATGGTATACAACCCTAGCCGCAGAGAAATTTCCAAAAAAAAATGGCAGAAAGGAGCGACTTCATTTGAGGTCAGATCTTCTCACCTGGCATCCGCTGAATGCGAAGATTAACCTGGCGCTTGATGCGAATGAGTTTGATGCGTATCACCTGTCAGAACCCAAAACTCACTCACGCGCGTTAGAAACCTTGCCCTGCGTGAAGGATTGATTCAGGACGTGTGCAGATCCACAGGGTTTCGATGGAGAAATGACGGCGGCAAGGTGAGACTGTGCGTAAGGCAGCAAAGATTTGATCACGTATGAATCAAGCAAATTTCCCTGAGCGCTGCATTCAATGAACCTAAATCGTCCACGCAAGTTTGTTTTGTACGCAGGTCGAAGATTTCAGGTTCATCTCAAGAATTACCTAACGCCCCAAAATAAAATTTTATATCATTTACACAAGTTCGCAGGTGCTGAGGACGAAATTACATGAGACTACAAGGACGGTGAGAAAAATGCAGATGGAGACTACTATGATGGCAGATTTCGCAATAAATGAATCGATGTGGAGATTTTTTTTTTAGACCTGTAACCTGCCAGATGCAAAATTTTAAAGTAAAACCCCTTCAAACCTTCAGAAAACACCCTAATGAAAACTGCAAAAAAATTGAAACCCTAGAATAGCTGATTAATGTACAGATTTGGCCCCTTAACAGCCAGATTCAGCAATGAGAACATAAATATTTAAAGAGCAGAAATTTCAGATTTTCACTGTGAAGAACTTCAGAAAATCTCTCATGCAAATTAGAAAAATAAACCGAATGATAGACCCAGGATCAAATCCAACTGGGCTCAGCAAAAAATGCTTGCGGGAGTTGGCTGGTTCAGCCGAGAACTTCCCCGAACGCCTACTATTTTTCTTCAGAAAGGGTTTTCTGCACAGCTCAAAACAACCATCAGTAAAGAGGGCAAAAATGTTGCTAGATCTCAGAAAGTAATGGAGATACCTGCCATTACTTCAGAAACCCTAACAACACTCAAACCCTAGCAAGTGAGCAAGATACCTGTGCTCACAATACTCTACAATTAGCTATTATTAATGGCTGAAAATAAAATATGCAGAAAATTAAACAATCTCACAGCATTTCAAGAGAGTAACACCAGCAAGATATGGACCCCAAAGTCTTCTTTTATTAACCAGAAACAGATTTACAAAAGAGCTTCTTCAGTACCAGACTCACAGATCTTATTTCCTATCTGAAATGACCCCTAGCACCCTATATAAAGGAAATGACTCCAACGGCTAGTTCGAGTGATCCATGCTGAAATGATCTCGACCGTCGATGGAGATCAAGACATCTCTTAATCTCATCCGTCGAATTATTAAATAATATTATTTTGCATGCATTCACTTAAAATATTATTATTTTATTATTTAGGGTTTTTGCTCTATTTTT
Organism: Pinus tabuliformis; assembly: GCA_031772625.1. Lineage (NCBI taxonomy): Eukaryota > Viridiplantae > Streptophyta > Pinopsida > Pinales > Pinaceae > Pinus > Pinus tabuliformis. The sequence continues at coordinate 1,337,629,546 of CM062819.1, read as the reverse complement.
TAATTTTTTATTATTTTTTATTTATTTTAATTTTTTTAATTTTTTAATTATTTTATTAATTTTTTATCTATTTTATTATTTTAATTCATTTTTTAATTTCTTAATTCATTTTAAAATGGATCATCGAACTAAGCCTTCGGAGACATCACCTAGGACCTAGGACTTAGGACTCATGAGGGGATTTAAAATCTTTTTCAACCCTCCAGACACATTTCATGATGACTTTTACAATTTACATCTCAAGGGGACAAGCCCACTTAATATAGACCCTCACAAATCACCCAGTTCTGCGACACAACTATAATTTAGCAGATTAACACACTAGGATTCTCCTAAAGTTCTAATGACAAAATCCATCCCGGCTTTGGGGTCAGGTTTGAAGGAAAACTCTGCCGATCATGGATCGGTGAGACGAAAAACCTTCCGGGACGTAGATTACCACTAGAAAGTTAGGTCCACCTAGGCAATTTACATACACGACTCATATCTGCTAAGATTATTTACAATTAATACATGCAGACTGGGTTTACAATCAAAATGATGAAACTGCTGATGACTGCAGGATGGCTCGGACACATAGATCAGGTGCTGCCCCTTTCTGCCAAGAAAAAGGGGGGGTACTGCATGGGTAGTTGATTAGTAGTGGTCAACAGGCCCGCACTCAAAGATGAGGAAAATAGGGAACCAATGCTAGTGACGGATAGCAATCAACCCAAAGGTGGGATTTCATTAGGGGAATATTGAGGTCAAAAATGGGCTTCAAAACAAAAAATGTACTAACAAATTTAACTTTAAAAGAACCAATAAGATTCAAGATGATGATGTCATCCCCAGGGGTAAATATTTTGGAGGGTAAACAAGAAAAAGAGATGAATTTTAATGAAAAAGAAAGGAAACTACTTTTTTTTATTGTATTTTCGGATTATCACCTTATAGGTTTACTCAAATGCCAAGTGTAGACACCCGTTGGATGCGGAATTAAATTCCACATCCAATGAGTACCCATTCAGCGTACTTCACGTTTTTTCCATGTATTTTCAATTTTTTTTCGATGTGGCTCTACTCAAAAGTACCCAGAATGGCTACTCATTGGATGTGGAATTTAATTTTGCAGCCAACAAGTATCTACACTTGGCATTTGAGTAAACCTATAAGGCGAAACGCTGAAAATACGATAATAATTAAAAAAAGTAGTTTCAATTTTATTTCTTTAAAATTCATCTCTTATTTTATTATTTTAACTATTATTTTATTGTTTTCCTTAGAAGGCCCATTTGAGACCTCAAAATTCCCCTAATGGGATACAATGGAGAGATGGAAAATGTTAAGTATGGGTTACCATGGACATGCTACATCAGTTAAAACCTCTTATTTGTGCCCATCCTAGACAGTGGAAAGAAAAGCCTTAAGAAGGGTTGCACTAGACTAGGGGCAAGTGATAACCACCAAGGTGAAGCATAAGAACAAAAATACAACCAAAAGCAGTCAATCATCCAATTCAATTTATGATCAATACTAGAATGACCTTAAACTTTAAACGAAATCATTTGATTACAAAAATGGTTAATGTACCTCTATTTGATGACCCACCTTCATTAGATGAGCAGGCTATACAGGAATAAAGCCATGATTGGAGCATGGATGGAGGCATCTAAGGCTAGCTATATGTGGTTCATCATAGGGCTATTGGCTGGTAAGCTAAAACAGTAGTAGAAAAAATTTCTCCTTGGGGTTTCCCACTAGGGTGGGTAATAGGCCACATCCTAGATACAAAGAGACATTATTTTAGTTAAGATCTAGTAAGCAACAGTAAGTAAGGTAATAAGCCTCTAGCCCCCAATAGTGTCCCTAGCTGAATTCTTTAGAATGAACTTAATAAGGCCCTAATTACGTGACTCAAGCAAACAAAAGAAAAGCTTCCAACTACAAACAAACAAAAATGATCCCCATCTGTATCCCACATGGCCTTCCAAAACTCACAAGGAAGCCCATCTAAACCCAAGTACTTGCCATTTTACATGGAATTAAGGCCCACCAAAATCTCCTCTTCAAGAAGTCACTGTCCAATCTGTCCTGGTCCTCAACAAAGACCTTATGTGGAATAACTTTGTAGCATAAGTTCCGAGCATCTAACACTCAATTTGTGAATATATTGTTGGTCCTTAGTTTTGTCACCAAAAGACCACCTTAGTAAAAGTCATTTCAGCCATATTTACCCTATTTGTCTTCACTTTTGCTTCATTTTGCTTACATTTTTTTTCTAATAAAGCCAAATAAATCCATAAAAAGGTATTTAAAATATTTTATTTTTATTTTTATTATTTGGCAATTTTTAAGTGTTGAAAAGTCAATTTTACCAATTTTTTCAGGAAGTAATTTGATCTGGTTGTTTGTTGAGATATTTGCAGGTGGTTTGGAGAAAATCAAGAACATGGGTTTTGCTCCTAGTGTTCTTGAGATGGATAGTTTCCTCTTGGATCTGCGAAAATCCACACGTAGATGCCCAGTCAACACTGCCACGCAGAAGAAAATAATGTTGTTCAGCAAGCAAATCTGCCCCTATTTCAACAATATGCGATTTGGCACAATTTTGACTGCCATAGAGGATGAAACTGATGGAGATGAATGTTAAATTAGTCATTTAGTTAGCTCATGAAGGATTATTATCATTTTAGTTTCATTTTTACTTTGTATAAAATTATAGATACTCATATAGGTGAAGGCATGGGGATTAAGTTCCTTCATACAATCAAACTTTTAAGTAAGTGTTGTACCTGTCTTTTTCACTATATATAGTATATACAACATCTTTGAGGTTCTACAGTCCATAATTTGTTTGGTGTGTGCAAATCAAAGCTTGGAGGACCCTCAATCTCTTGGCATGTGTACCTTCTCATCTTGTGTACATAGTCTAATTTCCCATCTATTGTGTTGCTGGTAAATAACTCTTTAGGTTCTCTTGAATTTTCTGTTACATATATGAAAATTAGCTTTTGTATATGTGCAGCAAACTATTTCTTATGTTTATTGAAGAATTTGATTTTAAAACAAATCTAAATCTTGTTTTTTGTGTAATGATTGGAATGGTGCAGAGTATTGTTGTAAGCTTCTTTCACCCTTGGGAGAATAATAGAAACACTACAACCTGATTTTCCGCCCATTGAGACCCCAATGTATGCTTAATTAGTTAGCTAAACTTGAGTCCATTGCTTTCCTTTGATTTGATCTAGAATAGCCTTTCAATTCAATGCCTAAGTGAACAGAATTTCTTTCCCAATCAATAATCTCCACAAGTGAAGAGAGTATTGTTGTGTGAGACCTTTTGAGGTGTGATATTCCACAACTTGGATTTCTACCTACGGAAGCTTTGGTAGCCTGGATTGGAAAATATTAGTTCCATTTTGTCTTGAAAGTTATATTGGTAGCCTATAATCTTGTTTTGTTTTGAAATAGTTCAAGTAGAGTTAATCTTGATATCAAGAACTTTCATTGTTTCCACTGCAGTGACTTAATGTATTTATACATTTTTGAATCATAGATGTTAAGTTTGAATTCCATTCTTAGTCAACCGACTCAAAACTTGAATTTCATTCCTAGATGTTAAGCTTCAATTTCATTCTTAGCTAAAGTTTGAACTTCATTTTTATTCAAAGTTGTTTAGTTACATACTAGCTTTTATGTGCTTTTGATTTTAAATTGAATTTCATTCTTTACTTAAGCCTTTAATTAACATTCTTTGTTATTCTTCTAAAACCTCATAGTTCATTTGAAATTCATTCTTAGTTGAGCTTACTATTTGTTAGTGTAATACATTAGGAAACAAAACTAATTCTTTCACATATAGTGAGTGTGCCTCATTAATTTACAAATCCCGGATTGATATTTTAAATGTCTTAATATATGTCGGTAAATTAACGCTGACATTTGTGGCGCCATTGTCGGGGACGCACAACTAGAATTATTTTTTAGTTTTATATAGTTTACTTTGTTTTTGCATTGTTTTGTTATAAACATTTGAGACAAGGAGAAGTGAAAGTTGTAAGACGAGAGGTAAAAACCGAGGCATTCACTTTAGTGAGTTTTCACAAATCCTTGTCATGTTTATATGAATAGATTAATTAGGCCTAGGAATAATAAAGATCGATTTATTAAAGTTAGAAAAGATATTGTACTTGAAGAAACAAACCCCCATCCTTCCCCCCCGCCCCTCCTACTACTAATTTAACTTTAAGAACTCAAGTAGTGCAAGAACAATTGACAATTGTGAAAGAATCAAGAGAAGGAAAATTACAACCAAGAACATCCACTAAAGAAACATAATTGGTTGTAGAAACATCAAGGGAAGGACAAATTCAAATAAACTCATCTAGTGGAACATCAGAAGCAAACCCTCAAGATTGGACCAAGAAACTTTGGGTCCTTTGGGAAGAAGATATGGCAAGACATGAGAGTCATAACTCAATATAGATGTTGCAATTGCACGAGAAAGAGAGGGAGCAACAAGAGAAAGAGCAATAATAGCAGAAAGAGAAAGAGCAGCCTTGGAAAAGAGAGAAAGAAAAGCAAAGGTAGATTATGATGAAAGAGGATCCAACAAATGAGCAAAAAGAAGAGTCAACAAAGGAGAAGAATCTAGGGAACAAAAATCAGAAAAATCACCTTTGGATTTCCTTATCTTAGATGCACCAACAGTCTTTGGTATTGTTACCGCTCAAACTAGCAGAGGCCTTAGGAGGGGATCCAAAAAAGGCAACCACTAGGTCAAGGGCAACAATGGAGCGATATCCCACTGTCACCTCAGCTAAGGCTCCTTGCTTTTTACGGACTTTCACCAATGCAAGGAGACCTGGTATAAAGGGAATCACTAGATGGATGGATCAATGAATAGATAAGGAGTGATTCCTAAGGCCTATTCACAAGAGAGACTCAATCGTATGGTTTGCTTGCTTGAGAAGCAAGGTGTAAGGCTCTCTAAGAAGGGCCATGGGGATTTCAAGGGCTAGGGTTTGCAAATTAGGCTTGTAAAGGAGGTGAAAAATTGGTTTCCCAATGGTCTTTATGAAATTATCTTCAATAAATTATGGGACCACACGGGACCAAGTGGACCCAAAATTAGGTCAAGGGGGTGGAATTGATCAATCAAGGGTGTGTTTGACCTAATTCAGGGAGAGAAGAGGATCAGAAGGGAAATTTTCACTAGTTTTGATGCAATGATCCAATGACGACACTAACCAAGGGAAACCAAGGGCAAGAATCGATCTCGGAGCTAGGGCTTGGAATATCTCAAGATCCCACTGTCGAAAATGCTTCAAATTTGGAGGGCCTCTAGAAGACACAACAATGCAGTAGAGGGCAAGAGATCGAAGTTTTTGGATGGGTGAATCGTGAGAAAAATGATGCCCGAGGTCATCTATGGAGGCTAGGCCTAGAAAGAAAGAGAGAAAGGTGATAAAATATGCTTTTGAGTGATCACCAAAGGAGGATAAGTGCCTAATCCTTTGGGGAATATGGAGTCAAGGAGAATTTGCAGTTTGGAATAGATTCACTTGGCCAAGGAGGCCTTGAAAACAACTTTGCATGGCATTAGGGCATGAGAGAAGCAGCTCCAAGGTCTTTACAATTCAATTTGCAATATTTTATGACTTATCAAGATAAATTTTGACACAAATTATCTCTAGGAACATTCATACATGGCCCATGACATGATGCAACACTATAAAAGATCAAATTCCTACAATTTCGCATAAGAAAAGCAGTAAATTTCAGCCCATTATAGCGAAAATCCCAGCAACATGCATGTGACAAAAGTAAATAACAAGGATAGCATTAAAAGAGCACTTCATGTAAGAAAGAGTGTATCCAATGATCAAGATATGCCAATAGAGAAGCTCCAAGACAAAATGAAAGATATCCAAACATCAAAATTCATCCATTCATCCAAACTCGTCCTCCAAGAAGGATAGCAAAATTCTCACAAGAGGAGATAACCCAATCCAAGTGATGACAATCAAAACAATTCATCTCACTTCTATTTATACACTCTAATGAATTTGATTTAGCTAATTTGGCCTAATTTAGCCCCTAAAATAAAATAATGTGCATAATAACAAAACTTTTGGTGACGAACCCACAAAACAGCTCATAATGTAAAGATAAGCCTCTTAAGAGGATCGAATGATCAATAAAGTGAGTCGATGGGCCTTTGAGGAGGCCTAATGAAGTCGAAGAGGCGCCATGATGTAGAAATGGACTCCAAACATAGTGGACAAGGGGTTGGCCCCTTGTTTTCCAATTAAGAAATTGTGGTGCGCCCAAGTGGGTGTGGGGGCACAAGGACATCCTCATGGGTCTCCAAATGGATCAAATATGCTTGAAGACCATCTGTAAGGGTTGGAGTAATGACATTACTCTTGACGCTGCCTTGACTTGGCGTTGTCTTGACTTGGGGATTTCTTGAAGGTTCATGCTTAACTACTTGTTGAAGTACATCATACAAAGCCTTTTCTCTTAAATACCCAAACCTTCAATGAACCCATACTTTGGCAGATATGTCAACCCTAGGTCTCACGTAGCTATCTATTACAAGGGGTTTTTTGTGGAAAGCCTTTCTAGCTTCTCCCAAAGCTTGCATCTTTATTGAGTTTTTCCATTGAATGAGCCATCTTGCCTCACTTCAAACTTATCCTAGGAATATTTATCACAAGTGAGGGATACTGGGACTCCTCCCATCGGTGAAAATCCGAGAAGAGAAGGGGGTATAGGCTGTGGTGACAGTGGACCTTTGTCCCAAATTGTTGTTGTGCCCCAGTAGTTGTCCCTTTAGTTTCCCCTTTAGGATCCCTGCTAGTTTGTGCGGTAACGGGATGTATATATGAAATCATGTCTACACATTGTGCATACAAAATAGAATTATTCACGAGCATTCAGTTGAAAAAGAACATATCCTGAAGTACAATGGATGAACTGTTTAGAAGATTAAATAGAAAAGCATACCTGATCTTCTAGCAGAATTCCTGCAAAGCCTGCTCTTATATACCCTCTTACAGTTCTCTTAACATTCAAAGCATTTCCATAACCGTTATCTCCATCTCCAATCACAGGAATAGAAACGGCTCCTGTAATCTGGGACCCTTGATCTACCATTTCTCCATATGAAATGAGGCCAACATCAGGGAGGGCTAATCGAACAGCAGACACAGAAAAGCCTGCAAAAGCATTCAACTAAATCTCCATTTATAAAAGGCAAGAGAGGTCAGAAAATTAAATTGTTATTCATTTTGTTAATGATTCTACTTATCGAAAGTCAATATGCCAGACTAGACAATGAACACAATGTGATAGACTAGCATTGACAATAATAAGATGTAGCAAGTAGTATAATCATTGTCGTCTAGGAAGCCAAACAAAAACATATGCAATAGATCAAAGGGAGTGCATAAGAGTCTAAGACATCTCCAAGTTAAATATAAAAGCAATATAGCAAAATGTAGTACAGCTATGACGAGAAAAAGCAGCATTCCAGTGGTGGGAGAACTGGGTGTAGTGCAGCCATATGTGATCCAGATAACTTGTTTTCAGAGCCTATTGTAAAGCCTCTGAAAACCTGCCTGCGGAAGTCTTCTGCAGTAGAACTTATTGAATGGAAATCCATTGTGCAATCCTCATTGGAAGTCGTGTCTCTTGAACTAAGTGAGGATAGATTAACTAAACAAAATCATGGAGGAACTGTGAAATGTTTCATTCAACTTCATCTAACTCTTAACTAATAGATGCTTAACCCTTGAACAAAGATTCAACACCCAATCCAACCTAAATGAGCTAAAACAAAAGAACTTGATTTGAGCAACAAATTCTCTTGATAGTCCTATAATGTATAAACATTATCCTCAAAAAGGATGATACACATAAACACAGGAGTTAACAATACTGGAATTGGTACAGACTCTGGAGAAAACTAATCTCCATTTACTTGGGTTCAAGGCAGGCTTTCCAAACTTAATGTATCCATGTTATTTTCCTGTAAATAGTACTTTACGTTAGTCTATCTCCTAAGGTTAATCAAGCATTACATCAGAGAAATCCCCCATTCCTCAATGACCATTTGCAAATGTCTTTCAAAGCAACTACCAGTAATATTTCACAAATTACCATTATGTTTTGTGGTTCCTTCATAACATATCAAAACTACTGCAATGGCATGACATAACTGAAGAAAAAGGGTAGTTGAATCATTGAAAAAACCACTTGTATTAGTTAAAATAATTTGTAGAATGAAATTCCATTAAGATCATCTCAATAAGATGTAAACAGCATCCATACGTAATTTCTAACACGAAGTGCAGAGGAATTCTTTTTTCAAAATGAGGAGCCCTTCTTACTAAAATAAAAATAACTTTTAACTACGCAAATGCAAAGAATGTAACACTAGCATAGATCCATCTTAACCTTGGATCTATTAAGCACCAAGAGCGATCAAATCCCTCATTATGCAAACCTCAATGTTTTACACCCTCAATGTTTTACACCCTCAAAGACTTCTAATACATTTTGGTTTGCACTTCAAGGGATTTGATCCCTCTCAGCAGTTGATAGATACAGGGTTGAGATGGATCTATGCTAGTTCCAGTCATGCACAATCTGTAGCTACTTAAAATTGACAATATATATCAATTTCTCATATTATTGCAATTTTGAACTGCTGCTATTTCTTGTATTTCTGTGCATTCTATCGACAGTCTATTTCACATATTTCTTATTTGCATTCTAGTTCTTGTGTTTCTGTGCATTCTGTTCACATTCTCTTTCTAGAATTTCCAGGCATTCTATTCGTATCCTATTTCTTGTCATTCTATTTGCATTCTAATCGCATACACTGTGTCATTCTATTGGTATAAGTAATGCAATTCACCATTCCCTTGAGCTTTCATGTTCTTGCATCATTTATCAACCTTTTCCTTCCAGGAAGATAGAAAGAATCCCCAGGAAATTCACTTCATTTGCTCCATCAAAGAAAAGAGAATCCTGTGAACCCATGAACATGTATATTGATATAAGCGTCCACAATTGAACTCAAAGTGCGGTTGCAATAATGCTGAAAACAATGCATGATGATCTTGAAAACATTACATATGCATGTAATCATGCTTAATACAGAAACTTATTGGAGGCCATTCCCAATATATGGGTGTACAGAAATGCACATAAATATGCTTAACAGAAAAGTTAAACAATGTTGCTGAAAACAATGCACAATGATTGTAGAAGCAATAATGCATCTGCATGTGACCGTGCTTATTACAGCAACATGTTGGAGATGACTTTCAGCATATTGGTGACATGTTTAGTATCTTATTGTAGAAATTCTAAGCATGTTTGTGATGATGCTGAAAAGAATGCACAGTTACCTTGAAAACAATTCATATGCACTTAGGATTTGTCTTATTCTGTGCACTCTCTACACATTCCATTTCTAAGATTTCTATTTGCATTCTATTGCATCCTGTTTGTTCTCATTCGATTTATATATGTAATTAATTACATTCTATCTATTATATCATTAGCATGCAATGACATTATTACTCACAAAAAATGAGAAATAGCAGATTATATAATTTTGAACTGTTGATATTTCTCGTGTTTCAGTGCATTCTATTCGCGTTCTATTTCTTGTATTTATGTGCATTCTATTCACACAATATTTCTTATATTTCTGTGAATTTTTATTCACATTCTATATCTCGTATTTCTGGGCATTATATTCGCATTCTATCTCTCATATTTCTATTTGCATGCTCTCTATTCTCATTTTATTGGCATACGTAAAGAAATCCACTTTTACCTTTATTTTTCATGTTCTTGCACCACATTCTTGACCTTTTTTAAATTTTCGGCAATGGAAGTATAAAGAACTCCCAGGTAATTCCCTTCATTCACTCCATTAGAGAAGAGAAATCCCATAATCCACCACCTCTCAATTAAGAGACACAGTTAGTTAGAAATTGTTAATCAATGGCCAAACCAGTTGATTCATCATGCATGTAATTTCTCCACCTCAAAGAAAACCCACTTTCAGGTGCCATCACAAGTTTTCTATCTCTTTCAGCCTGCAGTCATTCTCTCCCAATAGCTACTCTATCTCAATTATGAGGATGCCAAATTTAGAGGAAGAATTAATTAGAGATGGTCTCCACGTAATGTCATGATAGACTTACGGCAATCATATATCACACAAATTTAGTAAAAAGAAATAATGTCAATAGTATGCCATATTGCTCCCTCATTTAATGTGAGGAAACTGGATGGGCAACTAATACATGAGCCACCATTCCAATGATATGATGTTCCAGTTCACTGTTCACATGAGCACTCTTGCTCATCTCATCTAGACTCGAGGCTCATTTTTTCCAACGCCCTTCAGTTATATGATGATCTCACCTCATAGTGGGCATTCCTTAGTTGCTTTCAGATGCATCATACATGGTATATCAACTCCTATCTCATTACCCTCAAATGAAACATGCACTTACAAATGGTACAATATACTTTCAGAAATATGGTGCTAAGTTCTCTTGGCTTAGTTTGTTCACTTCAGTTTCTCTACTATGGTTTCATGTAGGGGTTTCCTGCTTATACACGGTGTTTAATGTTTCTTATCCTTGTCATAAATGTGGTGGAGATCGATGTAATCTAATAATGCATCATAACACACCAAATTTTTACCCTTTTCTTAGGGGGTACTAAGGTGGGTCATAATTTTTTTGTGTAACTGTCCTAATCCCTTGAGTCAAGTTGTACTACTAGAGAACTAGTTGGAAAGTGGTGTATTTCACATCCCAGTCATACTTAACACTTTCCATTTTTCTCATTCACTTCCATACCATCCATCATATTTGGGTCATGTTTAGCTTATCATAAGTCATTCATCAAGGCCCTAAGGAAAGCAAAGCAAAGAATACCCATGTGAAAGAGCCTTCAAAATCAAAAGGGTGAAAGTGCTCAAGATAGTTGCGGCCATAAAAAAAGTCAAAAGCCAAAGAATAATAATGTTGAGCTATGCCACATCACTAAAAGGCCCTTACCTATAGTCATGTGCTTAATAATGCACATCCAAAGAAAAAGACTAAGAAATAAACAAAGGAAACACAAAAGAAAAAGACAAAGAAAGAAGGGGTAGTAAAAAACAGTGCTAAGGTGGTAACTGAAAGCCTAGCACACACTCATGAAGAGCCATCATCGAAGAAGCGAAGGCTTCTAGCTCTTGAAAGCTAGCAAAAGAAGACATACATGACTATGAAGGTTAATTCATGAAGTTTCCCCTTTCCCCTTCCACAAATTATCCATCATATTAAATACTTCTAACTTAGCAATCTAGAACATGCTTCTTGGTATTAGGAGTCTCACATGTAATAGAGACTATCATTGTCCCTACTGCTATCACAAAATCTAGCACTTTAATGCAAAGCCTCACTAAGCACTCTAGATTAAGGGCAACAATGAGATCAGCTATCATTGTCACCTTAGTAACTATTACTTTATTGGTCAATGGATAGATAGTATCCCCACAAGAGAGAATTCCCTGGGAGATCTACAAAATTAGACAACCCAATAACTCCCAAGCTAAATACCCTCCTAAGGTTTTGCTAAATAAAAAAACCCAAAGATGATATTCAATAAAGAAGGGCTTTGGGTGAGGTAAAAGATAATTCAAGGTAATGAGTTCAAAGGACCTATGGCTAAATCTAGAGGGCTTGAACAGTGCTACAGAGGTTCAAATAGATCCCAAATACATGCTATCATTAAATTATCAATTGTTGTTACAAATTAGGGTTTTTAATTAATACAAATATAGCATGCAAAATTTATGACAGCAATAACAAAATAGCCTTGTTACCACAAAATTTAGCAAGCCTTGGAGAGTGAAACCCTACAAAACAAGAGCTAGACAAAGTGCTAAAAATGGGGTAGAGACCCAATGTCACCTCAGCCAAAACCCCTTGCTCTTTACGGACTTTCACCGATGGGAGGAGTCCTGGTAGGAAGGAATCACATAAAATGGATATGTTAATGATTAGGTATGAAGTGACCCTACTAAAGCTCATTCAAAGAGAGACACATTAAAGGTACAAGTCTTCAAAAAAGCAAAATGCTCTCAAAGAAAAGCCCTAGAAACCTAGGGTTTTGAGAATTTTCAAATGGTGATAGGTATTCACAAGGTCACGGCCCGAGGGAAAGGGTTTCTTACAATGATATTCAAGTTTTCAACTAACCCAAGGCTCATGAAACCCTCAAGAAAGTCCTCAAGTTGAGGGGAAAAGATACTAGGGTTTCCCTCTTAGAGCAACATCTAAGGCAAGAGATTTTATGGATGAATTTGAGTGGATGCCCACCAAATTGATAGGTTAGGTAGCCTAGACCTATCTCTTGATGTTTAGGCTCTCAAATCACCAAAAAGACTCCTCCCTAAAATTTTGCTACAAGCCCTAGATTTTTGCCCTAGCCTTAAAAGGATTGATTTTAAGGAGAGAAAATTATGGAGAAAATGTTGAGATGATCACCAAAGACTTGGACTAGTGCCTTGTCTTTTGGGCATATGGAGTCTAGGATGCTCTAGATAAGCCTAATTTGTTGTTAAGGAGGCCGAAATTGGATGCCTTAGGTATCAATATTCCATCATTTACCCACTCAATGATAAATGGAGTTTGATGGAAAGTTCTAAAAATTCCTCCACTAATAACATTCATTACATGTTATACAATTAGTAACATATGCGATTCTTAACTAGATAGCCTTTCAAAAATTAATTTTCAACAATTAGGGCACAAATAAGCATAATCTAGAAGCAGCAATTCCATACATTTGACAATTTCAAGATAAAATTAATGAACAATAAGCACTTACAAGATAACATGTATATCCATCCATTCACCAAAGAAACAGCTCCAAAGACAATCCAAAATAGCTTCCAAACATCGAAATGCATCCAATAAATCTCCAATAGCCAAGAAGGAAAAATTTGTGAATTCCCTTATGAGGTCTGAATTCTCCAAGTGATGATCACGAGAGATTGAAAAGGTCTCTCTTCAATTTATACATGACTAATGATGTCTAATTTAGCCTAAAAGCCCCTCAAGTTGTAAAATAATGGGCAAAACTAGGTGAGGTTACAAGCCAACCTCATAGCCAATGTAAAAGATAAGAAATAACCCACAAAAAGAGTCAAAATGATGACGTCATGCACACGTAGGCCCTTCTAGGGCATGTGTTGGCCTCCTCCAATGCCAAGTTGAATGTAGACGGCTCCAAAAATCCAGATCTAGGGGTTGGTGCCCAAATCTCCATGAAAATCATCTTGTGGAACCCAGTTTTGTGTTTGGAGCATAAAATGGGTCTCATGGGTCTCCTGATGATAGAATAAGTTGGTTTTGCTCCAACATTGAGGGCTTAGAGGATGGCGTTGTCCCTCCTGTTCACCACTACGTGTCAACGACCCATAGCAGTACACCCCCTTTTTTCGCAAAAGGGATAGCGCCTGATCGATGTGTCCATGTCATCCAGCTTTCATCATCAACCTGATCATCATGTTATAATGTAAACCCATTCTGCATGTATATGATGTAAATAATCTCAGGAGATCCGTGTCATGTATGTAATTGCCTAGGTAAACCTACTTTTTTGGTGACGATCTACATTCCGGGAGGTTTTTTGTCTCACCGATCCATTCTCGGATGGTCGACAGAGTTTTCCTTCAGTCTTACCCCAAAGCTGGAATGGATTTTGTCGCTGGGATCTTAGGCGAGTCCTAGTGTTCTAGATTGAGTCTATGTAAAAGTAATTTGGGAATAATCCTGACTATTTGGTTAGGTTATTTTATTACAAATTGCTTAGTCTGCTGGATTATATTTCTGTCGTAGAAATGAGTAGTCTGTGAGAGTCTTTTACAAACGGGTTTTCCCCCTTGAGATGTAAAATGTGTTGAGGGTTGGAAAAATATTTTATCCCCTCATAGCTTAATTAATTAAATTTTCTGGCCAAAAATTAATTAAAATCATAAGCCAGAAATTTAATTAATTATAGGTCCTAGGTAAATTTAAATTCTCCAAAGGCAAAATTTGTCGGTTCTTAAAAATCAAATTTAAAAGGTCTCGAGACTAAGGTAAATTAATTATTTTTCTAAATTTTAAGCCTTTGGTCCTTGGGGGTTAAGTCAGTCAAATTTTTGAGGAAATTAACTCAAAATTTTTATTTTTGAGTTAATTAAAATGCATTTAATTGAAAAATTCGAATTTCCTCAAAAATTTAATATTTCGACGAATCAGATTAAAAGAAATTTTAATCCTAATCAACGATCGAGATTGTTTTGACGAGGATCACTTGAACTAGTCGTTGGAGAATTTATCTTTAAATAGGAAGTCATTTGTCAGTTGATCCATCTGATCTTTGAGTTGTGTGCTAAGCGAAAAGCTCTTGTGTAATCTTTTTGAATAATAAAGAAAGACTATGGGGTTAATTTTTGTCATTGTTACTCTTCATGGAAATACTATAAGATGTGTTGTTTTCATGCATAAACATTTTTTTAGCCATTGATAATAGCTTTTGAAAAAGTGATTTGAGTACAGGTATCTTGCTCAGTCACTGGGGTTTAAATGATAATTTAAATTTTGAATGTAATAGCAGGTATCTCTATTTATCTGAATTTTATTATTATTTTCTCGCTTTATTTTGATGGTTGAATTGAGTTTTGCAGGAAAGTCTTGATTTTTAAATCCTCAGGCGCTAAGGGAAGTTTTTAGTTGGACCAGCCAACTCCCGATCCGTGTTTTCTGAAGAGCCCAGCTTAATTTAATCCTGGGCTTATCATAAGATATTTATTGGTGATGCATGAAGGGTTTTGAGCTAAGCACCTCCTTTAAAATTTAAAAATTTAACTTTTTATGTGCAAAGTTGATGAATCTGGTTGTTGAGAGCCTTAGATTATCAGATCCGAGAGCGGAGTTGGACTCACACTCCTCAGATCTAATAGATCTGTCATTCCTGTGCATAGATCGATAAAAAAAATTGGGTTTTTAACTTGGATTTTTAGGGTTTTATTTATTTTTTGCATATATGGGTTCTGAGTGTTTTTGTTTTCAGGTACAGGTTGCAGATCTGAAGGTGAAGTTTGATTTGAAGCCAGATCTAGGCCCTGGAGGGTAAGCCTCAAAATCATTTTTGCGGGAATATTATCTAGCCTTTTGCAGCCCAAGGGTTTGAAATTTTTATTTTAAATCTGGAAAAAAAAAATTAAGGGTTTCACTGATAAATCTGAAGCAGAAGTATAATATTTTAATCAAGGTTTTCTGGAAAATTTTTGGGTTCTTCGGCTACCATTTTTTGTTGTGTTTTTTGTTGGGTTTCTCCTCATCTTTGCGTCCTTCCATTGTTGCCATCACCTGCAAATCCGCAGCCAAACCCTCCTCCCTTTCCACAGCAAATCTGTCCCTGTCCTCCACTGCATCTCCATAAACCGTCCTCTTGATGACCAGTGGATCCGAGACTCCATCCTCTCGACCTGCAGTCGTCTTCTTTCCTCCAAACCACAACATCATTCCTAACCAGCAGCTTCATCGCTCCATCAACCTATAAAAACCTTTGCGACTATCCTTCACGCGTCTCCCTTCTCGCCTTTCATCGTTGCCTGCAAATCTGTTGTCCACGCCTCTCCTACCCGCAGCCTTCCATATCTCCATTCCCTCGCTGTCGTCAAACCCATGGCTCCCTTCATCGCTTTCCTCTGCGCCCATCGTTGCAGCTCCTTCCTCCCCATGCCCTCTGACCTGCAAACAAGCTCTGGCAACTCTCTCCATCTCCATTATCTCTCTGCCGCCTGACCTGCATTCACAAACAAACAAAAAACATTTAATTTTTATGTTTTATGTATGCGTTAGGTTAGGTCTTATTTCTATTTAGTTTAAGTTAGTCCGATTTCATTTCTTTTGAAACGTTGGTTAGATTCATTTTTTTTAATTTCGATTTTTTGTTTTGACTTTTATTTTTTAATCTTTGGTTTTAATTTGATTTTTTGTTTTTACTTTCATTTCGTTTGATTTATTTTTTTTATTTCATTTAAAAGAAAATCTAAAGCATTTAGAAAAAATTAAAAAAGCTTTTTTTTCTTTGTGACATTTGATTTTTTTATATATATTTTGATTTTTTTTATTTTTTACAAAATTAAAAATCATAAAAATTTCTAAAAACTAAAAAATCTAAAAATCTAAAAAAAATTGAAAAAAAAAATTGTGACTTTGGGATTGAGAATAAAATAAACTAAAAAGGGATTTGCGCTTTCACATTTAATATTTTAATGTGGCCTATGGCCCATTAAAATTTTAATTTTTAACCCTTTGATTCATTTTAATTCCGTCACATTAAAAGATTTTGATTTCTTCATTCAACTAATTGCCTAAGGAATAATTAAAATTCTAATTTAAAGTTCCTTGGTGTTATTTGGTGATTAAATACAATTTTCATGATTTTTCTATGGTCAAGGTGCAATAAATGTTTTAAATCATATTGACTGTTGGAGAAAGATAATTTTGCTAGATTATCCTGCATGTTAAAATTTTGAGCATTTTTCATTTAATTGTTCATGATCGTCGCTTTGCCACATTATAAATTGCTCTAGGTGACTTGTCATTTATTTAGTCTTTGGTTAATTCAAATTAAAGGCACTGGTTTGTAGTCATTTTTATCTTGTGATTGTGTCTATCTATCTCAATTGACCGAGACTTATTCTAAATTCATCAAGTTGTTCATCCTTAAAATCTCCTAGAGCCCGTGTTCCATAGGCTACCCTCATCCATTCACCTTAGGGACTACCCCCCTTGACTTATCTAGGAAAGAGTCTAAACGGAGTGAGTAAGGATTAGAGTGACAGCCTTTACTCTGAGCGTTGTCGCGGTGCCTAGACATTTTGTGCAACAACATTTTTTGGCGCCGTTGCCGGGGATAGAGTTTTTTTGTCCTTGGTTTCATGGACATCATTTTAATCATCTCATCTTTATTCTTCCTGTCATCCGGCTCAACAATTTTTGCTGTCGTTGTCGGGGATAGAGTTTTTTCTGTCCTTGGTCCTCACGACATTTTTCTAATCATCTAATCTTTCATCATTTCTTATCGCATCAGCACAACGTTTCCAAGCATCATTTGATATTTTCATCGTTTTATCTTTTGTCATCTCATTAATTGTTTCATCTACACTTTTAGCACATGGACATTTCGGTTTGTTTCTTGTTTGGGTGGCGACTCCACTTATTCATCCATTATTTCTCAGACAAGAAGCCCTCCCTTATATCTAGTTGTTTTTGCCTTTTGAATCCTAGAGCTAGATTCATGTTCAAGTGGTGACTCCACTTCTTTCATTTCTTACAAGAATTTCTACTAGAAGCTCGCTTCTTGTGGATCTCTTGATTTTCTTGAGCAGGGGTCTCTCTTTAGCATCCATTTGGTCCCTCCTTATCCCTTTAAGCAAGTCATCATGGATGACTTGTTTGCCCTGTGTCATTTTACTAACTTTCTCCATGATATGCCGAAAGAGGCCATTCATAAATTACCTTTGTTCTCGAGTGGTGATTTAGCCGCTGCTAGAAAGCATTTATCTAGGGTTACTCATATAATAATCAGATATTGTCGTTCTTCCTGTTGACCACTAGAGTAGCACCTGATGATTATATGAAGACTCCATGCCCAAGGATGATCCAGAGGACACTTGTACCATCCAATGTTTTAAGACTCCGACTCCGACTCCGACTCGGCCGAGGATCGACTCCGACTCTGACTCCGAAACGGTAATGACTCGGCCGGCTCGATTTCAATGACTTGGTCGTTGTAAAAAACACATTAAATATTTATTTTTTTTATAAAAAAACATAATTTTAAAGATTTTAAACATAATTTTAGAGATTTTCATTCATGTTTCCAAACACACCTACAACTGGAGTCCTTGCTGGCTGTGAGACTGAGGATGGTGGATTGGGATCTGCATTCAACTGAACAACATGTTCAAGTTCAATTGATGTCTCGATATCTAAATCTAAATCAAGATCCTCATCAAGATCAAACTCTGCTAGACGACTCTCCACTACCCAATCTCATGTTGGATCAATGTCTTCCAACACAATGGGATCTGAATCAGGGCTTTTGTTCAACAAATGGTTTCGTCTGAGCCGGAGGTTGTATTGGACATAAACTAGATCATTTAACCGTTTTTGATCCAAACGGTTTCTCTTCTTTGTGTTACTTGGGAGCAGGAGCGAAAATGGGAGTGGGAGTGACATTTTTAGAAGCTCCTGGTTTGGGAGCGAATCCCAGAGGAGTTCGACAACCAATGTCACTAACATCAAGGTACATAGAGGGATTGGTGCTCTTGATTAAATAAGAGTTCCATACCCTAATACATGACAAAATTCAATGGAAACATTGCAATCCTCCAATCCTGAAATCCTGAAAAACTGATAAGTCTGCTGGATTTTGAATGAAATCTAAAATTCTACTTTCTCCATATGAAATCCAATGAGGCCGAAACCACTCTCAAACATCCTGAGTCATTTCATGGTAATGTTAAAAATTTAAGTAAAAGGATGAAAATGAAGATTAAGGAGAATGTCACTTTTACTTTAAGAATTTAACATTAACATGAAATTTGAATAGCATATCAATAGTAGAAAGCATTTGAATGTGTTAAATAGGGTTTGGGAGGGGGAATGGACCCCAAATGACATTTAGCAAATTCATATAACACCTTGGAGTTCAAACCAATCAGAAATCACCTTAAAAATCCATTAAACAAATATTAAATTGTTG
This sequence comes from Pinus tabuliformis, assembly GCA_031772625.1. Classification (NCBI taxonomy): domain Eukaryota; kingdom Viridiplantae; phylum Streptophyta; class Pinopsida; order Pinales; family Pinaceae; genus Pinus; species Pinus tabuliformis. The sequence goes on along the minus strand of CM062819.1, from coordinate 1,337,610,709 downwards.
TTTAACGTGTTCTGGGCCGGCTTTTTGTGACTCGGCCGAGTCATAACAAAAATGGCCGAGTTGGCAGAGTCAGCGATGACTCAAAGGCCGAGTCATGGCTGAGGGTATCGGCTCGGATCAACTCGGCCGTTTCGGTATCGAAAAGGCCGTTTTTTAAAACAATGGTACCATCACATATCGTCAGTCAACAGAGTTTTTTAACTCTACTTCTATCTTCTCATCATCTTTCTTGTACCCAGATTCCACACCCTACGGGGAATTGTAATAAGTGATACTAGTAATGATGAGTTTTGAGTCTGTAACAGGCCTAGGATGTTGTGAGTCGTGACTCGATCAGCAAATGAGTACACTTTGGAGTGTTTTTTTTATCTGGTTAATTATCCCTTCTTTTTCAGAGGCGGATAATTTTTTAGGTTTTTTCACTCACGTTTTACCCCAAAGCCGGGGTGACGGTTTGAAGGTTGAGCCCCTGACACATCTTAGTGTCTAGAGTCGATGTATATTACCATACTATATCACACAAAAAGTTTCGTGAAATTTGGTTGAGTCTAGGTAGTCATTTTTTAATTTTTTAGATTTCCCACAGGTCAAAAATTGCAAATAAAATTGTATTTAAATTGTAATAAGTGTAGTCTAGAGAAGTTGTATGGGGTATGAGTAATCAAAATTACACCTCTCACCCTCAACTTTTTACTATGACACACTTTGAGGGGTTAATAATGTGTTTTGGACCCTCAAAATCCATTTTTCCTAAGTTTAGTGCGAAATTTGGCAATTAATTAAGCCATAAATTAAATAAATAGAAAAAAATAAATATCCACACATGCTAAATGTTGTGGAAATGAGGTGGAAAATTATGGGGGAGTTAAAGTGAAGTCCCAAGGTGATGTGGACTCCTAAAATCAAGGAAAGAACATGTGCTCAAATAAAATCGAATTTCTGGCATTAAATGAAAAAGTTGCTTGGAAATTCGAATTTGTGAAGTTAATGCACATTTGGGAGGATTTGGGAGAATATTTGGTGGAGATTTTTGTGGGAAATTGTCCCCACATGGATTACCACCCATATACACTTGTCATTCCACCATAAAATTCGAATTTGGCACATAAGGGAAGAAGAAAATGATGTCCACTTGCCAGAATTCGATTTTTACACTTGGCATTGGAGCTCCATTCAACAAATTCAAATTTCTCTTTGAGATTGTCACCTCATGCCACTTGTTTAATCACTTCTACGTTGGGATTGGCTCCAATGCCATTGTGTTTGCGGAAACGCTACTGCCTTGTACACTGTAAGAAATATCAATAAAGACTTTGGGGTTTCATTCATGAGGTGTTCCTCCTTTTCGAGTGTGATGAATTGTTGAGCATTGGTATAATTCCTTTTACTCATGCTTTGATCTAATTTGCTTCCATCTGCTCTTGTAGATTTGTTAATGTAGAGCTATCTTGCATTGACATTTGGTTTAGAAGTATGCTCTAGATATAGAATGCTCTAGTTGGTTTTAAATAAATCTCTAGAGTTTCTTATCATTGTTTATTGCTAAATCTATATGGAACTAATTCTTGATTGAAGTTTTGTAAAGGGAACATCTTGTTGGGATTACAGAATCAAGCGTGAGGGGAAGTCTTTGGAGAGACCAACCCACTCTTGATACATTCTTAAAGGAGCTCTCATTTGTTCTTTGAACCTTCATAGACTTATTTTACAAAGTGGTTTTGCAGGGATTTCGGCAGATATCTTGTACACAAGCCGATAACTTCTAAATATAAATCTCTTTTAAAAAAAACATTGTACTTCATTTCTTTCATTTTCGATCTAAGAGCTTAAAGATGGCTAAGCAAAGACGAGAGTTTACTCTCACTCTTTATCTTAGCCTTTTGTAAATTATAATTGTACATATAAATTTTATCTTGCTAATTTTTCCATTAATACTTAACTTATTTTGTAGCCATTGTTTGGATTGTTTGCTAACTCTTGTGTGGCAGATTTTGAAGAGCAACTTCTCACAACATCTAACAAGTGTTTGCAGGACCTTTGGCAAGTGTTGGGGGTTCGATTTCCAAGGATGTCGTGAGCCCTTTTGACACTTATTTTGGCCAAGTCGAGTTCACTAGAGGGCTGCCCATTTTCCTCTTTAAGTCGTGGGCATTTGGAGGAAACTCACACCTTGTTTCCCTTGCATAAGTTTTGTGAGATCTTGTCACTACTTTCTCAAGAAAGGAGGTCTAGTGTCCAAGTTTCAAGAAATTATTGTGAGGACTCTCCTTGAAGTATAGTTGAGAACTTTGAAGGGCCCTCTTCTCATTGTAATATTAATAAAATATCTAACTTGCTTGTGGGAGCTTGGGATTTCTCCCATGGTATCCTATCTCCCCAACTAGAGGGAGGCTTCTCTTGGGTGGACTGACATTTGCATGGTTTAAGCTTTCATACTTCATTCACTTACATGCATGCTTTAATTGGGAATTAACACAACCTCACTATCACATTTCATTAAGTTAAAGTTTGTTACAATTTCATTTGAGCTTTGCATTTTCTTTCTCATTGTTACTGGGAGCTACAAGCTTACACTTTACTTTGGGCAATTCAACCTTTACATGCAAGCATTTTATATTCGTAACAAACTTTGATTCGTTTCCATTTACCTTGGTAAATTGTTTCATGAGCACTTGAATACATGCTTCAATTTTATGTTACATTGTTATCTTGAATATTGGAGCAATTTATTGTCATTGTCTATTTGAAACAAATTTTACTTTCAAACAAATTACTTGTATCATTTTAATTCATTGATGAAACACATGCAACACTTGTAAGCTAATTTTATTCCTCCAATTGAAGTTATAATTGCAACTTATGTTCAACACTATTTCATTTTCATGCATTGCAAATCAATCTCTTTGAAGCATTTGCATGTATCATTATTTTAATTTGGGGAATTAACACAATTTGCATTTTATCTAGGCATTTTAGTGTAGGAAGGCCCCAAGCCTCATTAAAATTTTACTTCCAACATAAGTTGGTTGAAGTAGACATCTTAGGGATTCTCTACTCCTCTATTGACTCCTCACTGTGAGATCCATATCATTGGGCAAGGGTGAGGTCTGAGGATTGAAAAGTTAAATTGTAATCTTGTTATAGAGCTAATTAATAAAATTAACCAAGAGCACTTTCCATTACATTTACTTTACTTGTCTCTTGATGGTTTGAGTTTTCATATGCAATGTCTATTCCAAAAGCAAGTATTGTAATCATTTCAAACAAATGTTTTCTTTTCATGTTTCAAGTCTAATTGCATATTGATGTCTTGGTTTAGCACTTCCTTTCTTTTAAATTTCCAAGTTAATTACTAATTTTTGAGTTTTGTCAAGATATGTTTCACATCTTTTGATTTATAAAGTTGATTATCTCAAAAGCATTTTGTATCTTACATATCTTGTGCTAACAATTTTTATTTACATTTCAAGGTGACTTTGTTTTCTCTTTTGAAAGCATTGCATTTTACTTTGAGCAAATATATCTGTAAAATTGTTGAACAAATTCCTTATAAGGCACTGGTTTTATGGTTTTTAATCATATTAATGATTGGCATTGTTATTTCAAGTTGCTCACGTCATATTTGCTCATAAATCCTTAAAAGTAATGCATTTCCACTATAACACTCTCCTAGAAACTCACATCTTTTAACTTGACTTTTCATTAGGGACCACCCCCCTTAGCTAACCTAGGAGATAGTTCAAACGAAGAGAGTCGGGATTAGTGTGACAGCCCCTTCTTTGAGTTCCCTGCCACCAACCACACCTTGTGGGGTTGAAGGCTTTTCTCACTGACTTGTAGGTACGTGTAGGCGACAAGGTCAACACTTCCCAATATAAACATGAAGATGTCAAGATGCGTCTATTTGCCTTTTCTTTAGAGGGTGATGCTTTGAATTGGTTTCATAATTGTCCTGAAGATTCTTTCGCTTCTTTACAAGGCATCATCAATGCTTTTAAAGATAGAAATGGAAATCAAGGTGGCTCGCCTTGTGCCCTTAATACTATGCAACAGGATGAAAGTGATCTTGTAAAGGATCCATGAAATATTTCAAGACAGTTCTCCATATCAAAATGTGCCATCCACTTGTACCGTTGCAAGACGAATCCATGATAGTGGAAAAACAGGAACAAGTTGTCAAATCAATGTTGACAATGAAAAGGAAAATGATAAGCATCTTATAGAAGAACTAAAGTAGTTGGTTAAAGACATGCAGTTCAGTCAAACGCAGCTGATAAAAATTATGGAGCTTAATCAAGAAAAATTGATAGCTGATTACGCCAAAGATACGAGAACTTTGTACACTCAGCTGGAAAAACGTGATGAGGAGATGGAAATCATGAATATTAAACACTCCGATCACGTAGCCACCGTAGTAGAAAAGTGTGCTCAGAGTATGAAGGCTATGAGGACCGACATGCAAAGTCATCATGAGAAAGAAATGAATCTATCAAATAAATCATAACACAATGATGGAGGTCATGGAAGCAGGTCATGTCAAAGAAAGGACTTCCATGAAAACTATTTACTTGTCATGAGAGAAAAACATGCTAAGGAAATGGAAACCATGAAAGCTAATCATGACAGAGAAATGAGCTCTATGCAAAATTGTTTGATGACCATAAAAGCAGATAATGACAAAGTAATAAAAGATATGTAACAACCCATCTATAAATACAAAAAACGCAAGCATAATAGCAGGTATACGGTACATGCATATGATAGCTACATATGCATGTGTCGCATACACCGCACTAGTATTTTATACTAAATTGATTATAAGTGCTAAATACCATGACACTTCTTGGAATAGAAGTTCTACTCATTCATCAATATTGCGTAATGCATGGTTAGATCTTAAAAGAGGACTATACATATTATATGTTCCAGATTATTGATAAAATTATATTAATAAATTAATAAAATAAAGGTTAATTATTAATATAAATAATTAATTAAAAAGGGTCCAAGTATAAAGTTTATAAATGTTATATTAAAACAAATATAAATAAAACAAAGTGTTATGTTAAAAATATATATAACGTTATAAATGTTCTAATGGTACGTGTATATCCAAATGTGATGGTCATATTAAAAGAATTTAATATGAACCTAAGGCATTTAAATTAAACTAAACCCTAAATATAAGATAAATACACCTGTAAAGAATTATGACTCACGTTCATAAAGGAAAAGCTGTCACTACGATGGAAAACGGTGGGATCGCTGGTGAAGAGGGCGGTCACCGCCAAGGAAAGCTACATATAGAGGTAGACGGAGTTTTTAGAAGGGGGGCTGAAACGGGAAAAACCAGGAGGAAGAATTCGGAAGGCAAGGGAATCAGCCATTGGAAGAGCTTGAGCGTTCTGAGGTTCTGGGCACGGGGGACAGTCAGCTTCTGTTGAGAAGCTTACTGGATTGAGCAGCGAGGCTCTGCTCAGTCTGGCTGGGTGGATTCGGTCTCTCGGTAACTGGAGCAGCATAGCCAGAGGCATCTTCAACTGCAGCAGTTCAGGTAGGTACCTCAACAGTCCCATTAATTGATTTTGTCAGGTCCAATGAAAATGTTATAGGTTCATGCTTTAGATTCCTTACTGTTTTGAAAAACCAGGAGGAAGAATTTGGAAGGCAAGGGAATCAGCCATTGGAAGAGCTTGAGCGTTCTAAGGTTCTGGGCACAGGAGACAATCAGCTTCTGTTGAGAAGCTCACTGGATTGAGCAGCGAGGCTCTACTTAGTCTGGCTGGGTGGATTCGGTCTCTCGGTAACTGGAGCAGCATAGCAAGAGGCATCTTCAATTGCAGCAGTTCAGGTAGGTACCTCAACAGTCCCATTAATTGATTTTGTCAGGTCCAATGAAAATGTTATAGGTTCATGTTTTAAATTTCTTATTGTTTTCTGTACATCTGTTTATTGGTTCTTACAAGAAATGGAAGCTAGTCAGATGTGTCTTCAGAATAGGCTATTGACCATGGAGGAAAACCATGCCAAGGAAGTTGGTGCTATGAAGGTTGAACACTCTAACCAAATGGATGCCATAACAATACAGGTACAGAAATTTCAGCATCAGTTAGAGGATGAAAGAAACAAGGAAACGTCAACAAATCATAAGCCTCCCTATCTGCTGCTGCAAGCTCCATCTTATTATGAGGAGGTCATTTGTTCCATTGAAAAGTGGCTAATAGAAGTCATATGCACCCCACTTTAGATGACCATTGGAAGAAAAAATTGAGGGAGACTGCTTGTGATTACATAGCTAGATGGTGGTATGATGTTGATATCCCCTTCAATGCTTCCTGTTCACCATATTATGAGCCTATGTTTGATGCCATACATGCTGCTGGAAAAGGCTTCAAAGGCCCTACTATGCATGAGCTAAGGGAGTATTGTTTGCAGAAAGAAATTTTCTCCATTAATGAGTATTTGAAAGATTTCAAGGACTCATGGGCAAAAACAGGAAGTACCATCATGTCAGATGGATGGACTGATCAAAGAAACCGTACCATCATAAACTTTCTTATCCTCTGCCCACAGGGAACCATGTTTCTAAAATCAGTTGATGCATCTGATAAGGTAAAAGATGGGCAATTGTTGTTTCAGCTATTGGATGAGGTTGTTGAGAAGATGGGGGTGGCTAATGTTGTTCAAGTCATCACAGATAATGCCTCTAACTATGTTCTTGCTGGTAAATTGTTAGAAGAAAAACACATGACCATCTTTTGGACCCCATGTGCTGCATATTGCATAGACCTCATGCTTGAGGATATTGGCAAATTAAATTGGATCAAAAACACTGTAGATCATGCCAAAAGCATAACAAAATTTATCTACAATCATTCATGGATTTTGAGCCTGATGAGGAAACACATGGGGGGCAGGGATATTATTAGGCCTGCCATCACTAGATTTGCTACTCATTTTTTGAAATTGCAATCTATGCTTTCACAACATAGAAACTTGCAAAAGATTTTTTCCAGTGAAGAATGGAGTCAAAGCCAGTGGTCCCACAAACTGGAAGACAAAGAATTGAAAAAGAAAGTTAATGAAGAAATATTTTGGAAAAAGGCAGCAGAGATTGTGAAGCTTGCTGAGCCACTGGTTAAGGTGTTGCGGTCGGTGGATGGGGAAAGATTGGCTATGGGCTTCATTTATGAGGCTATGGATCAAGCAAAGGAGCAAATAAAGAGGGCATACCAGGATAAAGTGGCTAAGTATGGGCCCATTTGGGCAATCATTGGTGAAAGATGGAATAATCAACTCCATCGCCCTATACATGCAGCTGGGTATTTTTTGAACCCACGGTATCATTATAAAGCTAAGGCGACAGGAGCTTTGAGGGGGGAGGTTAGAGATGGATTGATTGACTGCATTGATCACATGATCCCATTGGAGTGTGATCAGCTGGAGATACACCGACAGGTCACAACCTTCAGCACTGCCTCAGGTACCTTTGGGAAGAACCTAGCAAAGATTGCAAGGGAAGCAGATGAGCCAGGTAAACAAAAATTTCAATTTTCAAATTCTTAATACTTATTTTGTTAAATCATTTATAATTTGAAAGTTGGATATAATTTGTAATTTTATTGAGCTAACTCATTACACTCCTATGTTTTTTGCAGCACAATGGTGGGAGGTTTTTGGTAGCCATTGTCCTGAATTGCAGAAGTTTGCAATTCGTATTTTGAGTCAAACTTGCAATGCTACTGGGTGTGAGCACAGTTGGTCTGTCTTTGAGAGGATTCACACAAAGAAGAGAAATCGTTTGGATCGAAAACGGTTAAATGATCTAGTATATCTCCAATACAACCTCTAACTCAGGCGCAACCAATTGTTGAACAAAAGCCTTGATTCAGATCCCGTTGTGTTGGAAGACATTGATCCAACATCAGATTGGGTGGTGGAGAGTCATCCAGCAAAGTTTTCTTCTGATGAGGATATTGATTATGATTTACAGACGATAGCATCACTCGAACATAATGTTCAGTTGAATGCAGATCCTGATCCACTTGTACCAGCCTCAGCCTCAGAGCCAGCAAGTCCTCCAGTTGCAGGCACTTCCTCTGCTCAGCCACGACAGAAGCGCATATCTCGTCTATCTCAGCTTGCAGCTACTGCACAGCCTGCTAGTGCTACCACTTCTACAGTTGCAGTTGGAGATGATGATGAGGAGGAGCCATGGGGCCCCCTGTCTGACTTTGATGATGATCCACAGATTGATCCACATGATCTCAGCTCCTCTGGCAATAGCCAGTAGTACTGGTCTCAGTTTACTTTTGTTGTAGAGGCCATTTCTAGCCTCCTTGGTTATGTGTTTTTGTTTGATCTCTATATCATGATCATGTATGTATTGGACACTGGCAGTGCACTGGGTGCCATTTTGATATAATGGATATATTCATGAGCCTACTTTGATCATATGTTGTTTTCTATCTATATTCTAATGCTATGTGTTTGGAAACATGACTGAAAATCTTTACAATTATGTTTTTTTATAAATAAATAAATAAATAAATAAAATATTTAATGTATTTTTTACAATGACCGAGTCATTGAAATCGAGCCGACCGAGTCGATACCGAGTCAAAGTCGGAGTCAGAGTCGACCCTCAGCCGAGTCGAAGTTTTAAAACATTGCAAAATGGAGATGAAGGGGTCCAGGGCCAAATGTCGTGGGAAAATGGGTAGGAATAATGAGGAAGTCCACATATTAAGTGTACAAATGTGAGGAGGGAGCAATCGTCATTGTATGAGTTACCCAGCCTTTGTTTTTCCACCCCTCTGTATTTGTCTTTTCTTTTCTTGATTTTTCTTTGTATTACTACTCAAAGCTCTAGGAAATGAGAGCATATTGTGAATGATGTATCGCAGTTATTACCCTCTTAAAGGAGGGGCAGTTCATCGCCCACCAGGGGTTGGGACGTACATGGGTTCTTTTAATAATGTGATGGGGCAACTATATGCTTGAGGAACCAAGGCGATGGCCATAATGATAAGGGGTAGAGCTCAAGCTTGGCTTTTGCCCACATGCTATTATTAATGTCCCGTCCATCTTTAGCATTTTATGATTTTCTTTTTCTCTTTTGTTTCTTACTTGTGGCCACGATATGCTTTTAACTTTCTTTTAGTTGCATCGAGCTCCAGGGCAACATTTCTAGGCTCGACCCAGATATGTGGACAACGGGAAGGGATGTGCTAGACCCTTTGGACCCTAAGAAGGGAAATAGTGAATAGGGCTCGTAATGTGCAGAGGGAAGTGATAAATATGGAATGGGAAAATGGGACCACGCTACCAAAATCAGGGTTTCCCAAGTAGTGCCCTTCCTAAAGCCATAGGCCAATAGGGGAGATCCCACAGGACTAGGATTGAAGATTAACCCCCCATTTAAGGTGAGGGAACAAAACCACGATCAAAGCCCTTCCTTCTTCCAAGTCACCCAATAATCCATGCCAAAATGAAAAACAAGCATAAGCACCTGATTGCACAATGAAAAACATACCTTTTGGGTCAATTGCCCACCTTCTAACATGTGCTCTTGACAAATGGGTGAAGACACACACAACTAATGTAGGTCGTGGAGATAAAGTGGCACATCACATCGGCTACAAGGTGGTTGTCAGGTGCTACTGGTTGTCGGCTGGAAGAAGAAGAATATGATAAAAACTCTCCTAGCAGTACCCACTTTTTGTGGGTAACGAGCCTAAAATTAATAATAAGCAAGAAATAAGCAAAGGTTATTAATAAGTAAACTAGAGAAAAGGTTGCAACAATCTTTCAATGGCTGAGAATGCATAAAACAACTGTGAAACCTTAGATGCAAGCTCTAAAAAGGTGGCTGAAAAATGCATTAAAAATGATACTTTGTGTTTTCAAATTAGTGAATGCAAAGCCTAACCCTAGGACTATGAAGTCCAAAAAAAAAAAAATTTACACTAGTAAACATTAAAACAATTAGGGTTTTGAATTTTATTAGGATTGACACATTGAAAGACTAGTGCCTTTTCTCTATCTTAGTCTAATGGAGTCAAAGGGAGAGCTCTATGGAAGAAGGCTGATTGGAATGAGGTATGAGAGAGAAATGTTGAAATATGTAACTAAGTTCGGTCTTCATAAATGTATTTGAGTCAAAATGAAATGTACTTATCAAAAGAATGAAAAAAATATCTTTATTATTATTAATATGACTTAATAAAGCATGGGTTTCATTCTTGAGTCATCTTGTTTTAGGTCAAATTCCCCATTGAGGACTTGCAGGGTTTATTTTGAGTCATTAGAGTCATTGTCCATTAAAAGAGACCCTTCCTGGGCTTTTGAATCATGTAAAAAGAATTATATTTGAGTCAAAAAAGAATTTAGTCTCCTCCACACCAAGTCGGCCTTAAGAAGGGTAATTGGACCTCACTGGAAGGCTATATATACAAGGCATTTCGAACTCATTTGTTGGGTCTCTATAATACTAGTGATTACCCCATTACTATTGTAGTCGTATCCCTTATTAATATTGTTGTGCCCCTCTTGTCCCCATATTGTTATTATTGTGCCCCATAGAATCCCTCTATTGTTATTTTTGTGGCTTTATATTATTATTGTTAGGTCAGCTGGGTTATATTGTGACTCCTTAGACTCCTATATATAGAAAGGAGGTTTTGTCATTTGAATCATCCAAGAATTATTCATTTATGGAATGTAAAGGAGGTTGCCCCCTAGGCTGAATTCTAAGGCGTTGATCTATCTTTTCTATCTTTTTCTTGAGCTGCTCTCATAACATTTGGTATCAGAGCTTTGGATTCTAGGGTTTCGCTGCTCCAATCAGGTCATCGTGGCATTTTTGCTATAGCTTTTTTCTGCGACATTTCAGAAGCTAAAAAAAAACCCCATTTGAGAAGAATTCGCGCTGAATCTCAGGTCCGAATTTCAGAGCTTTTCGCACTATATTTGCGGAGATATGATCTGAGAAACTTGGTCCTTTTGCAGACTCCTGAATTATATTCCAAACAGGTGACCTGGGGAAAATCGTCATAACTTTCTCTTTGAGCATCAGATTGAAATTTCGTAAGAAGATACAGAAAGAGGATGGACTGTAGTTTCTTGTATATATTTTTCAGAGCCAAAGGTTGAAACAGTGACTCGCGGCATGTCGTACAAGTTCACTCTACTGAACTAATCTATAATCAGGTCACTGTGGGAGATTTCGCATAACTCTTCCTTGGATAATCCAATTTGGATTACACTAGTGGCATTAGAAAGAGGACACAGAGGGCTACTGCAAATCTCAATTTCAGAACTGGATGATCCGAAAGTACAGAGATATATCATAGGCAATATCGAGCTCCTACAAAGTGAAAAAAGGTGTGTAGATTTTTTTAAATTTTGCTTAAGCTTGGTTTGAAAATTTATTTTGAAGGAATTCAAAGGGAATAGTAGAGCATTATTATCGGTAACTGATACCCCGAGGAAAGAAAATGCAAACACCTAGTAAGCAACCTGAAAGCTCTAGCATGACTCATGAAGAAAAGGAAGAAATGCTACATGATATATCAAAATTACAAGACCAAGTGCAACGTCACTCTCACAAAAGCTAATAGAAGCTAAAATAAAGGGTGTGGAAGCTAAGATGGACGATTTGAAGATAGATTTGAAGACAGATTTGAAGAGAGACATGGCAGATTTGAAGACAGATGTGACAAATTTTCTACAAGAAATCCTTACTAATGGTGAAAAGGTAGTAAAGGAAACTCATGATGCGAACAAAAGAAATGTTAATCATGATTTTTTAGACTCTAATGTGGGATCAAAAACCCGCCATATTCCAAAAATCGATATGAGGAAGTTTGATGGCAAGGATCCCGCAACATGGATATTACAGATGGAGCAATTTTTCGATCTCAATAATGTGCAAAACACACAAAAGGTACGTATTGCAACTTTATATTTGGAACCAAATCAGTTTGTATGGTATCAATGGCTTTGCTCTCGTAAACAAATTATCACTTGGGCAATTTTTACAGAAGAATTAACAGCACATTATGAGGATACAAAAAGCAACACTTTTTTTAGCCAATTGATAAGTCTCAAACAAAAGGGTTCAATAATGGAGCACATTGAGGAGTTCCAAAAATTGAACATAAGGGCAAAAATATTCCAGAGGAGCATAGGATTGATGTGTTCATAGGGACTTTAAAGGATAATATCCAACATGATGTTCGCCTTTGGGAACCTGATTCATTAAAGAAGGCATTCAGGTTAGCAAGAAAAATGGAAAGCAAAATTATGGCAACCAGGAAGCATACCAGTGACAACTATAAAAATGGAAATGTTGTTGCCCCTAGTCTTCCACCAGCTATAAGGTTGACACCACAACAATTGGAAGAAAAAAGAGCAAAAGGGCTTTGTTACAATTGTAATAGCAAATACACTAAAGGTCATAAGTGTGCTGAGAAGAAATTATTCTACATAGATTGTGAAGAGGAAGAAGAAAAAGAGCAAGAAAGGTCAAAAGAAGAGGATATACTCCAGGAACAAACCCTAGATAAAGAATAAATGAATCCGGCCATATCTTGTAATGCATTGGCGGGAATTACCACTCCTCAAATCATCAAAATAAAAGGACAAATCAAGAAGAAAAAGGTAATAGTGTTGATTGATTCAGGAAGTACCCACAATTTTATTCATTGTAAGGTAGCAAAAGAATTGAATTGCTTCTTATATCCAGCACCAGAGTGTCAAGTGATGGTTGCAAATGGAGGAACAATAAATTGCTCTGGAAAGTGCCATAATATCAAGCTATCCATGGGAGAATATGTATTGACTAGCCCAATGCTTTCCATTCCAATGGGAGGTGCTAATGTTGTACTAGGAGTCCAATGGCTACAATCCTTGGGTACAATAGCTTTTAATTTTCAAGAACTTTTCATGAAATTTTCTGTGGAAGGAAAGGAAGTTGAATTAAGGGGTATTGCAGGGAAACCAGGAAAGATAATCAACTCTAACGGTATGACAAAGCTTCTAAAAAAGGAACAAAGAGGTGTAATTGCACAATTATGTTCACTAGATGTTTTCTTATTGGAATCATCTATTTCTCCAGATCTCCAAAAAGTCTTGGACAATAATTCCAAGGTATTTGAGACTCCCAAAGGTCTCCCACATATTCGTGATCATGATCATGCTATTCATCTGATTCTAGGAAGTGTTCCTCCAAACATCAGGCCGTACAGATATCCCTATGCCCAAAAGAGTGAAATTGAACGTATGGTTGCAGAAATGCTAGAGGCTGGTATAATTCAACCGAGTCAAAGTTCTTTCTCTGCTCCAGTAGTATTGGTGCACAAGAATGATGGATCATGGCGCATGTGTCCGGATTATAGGGAGCTCAACAAGCTCACTATTAAAGGTAAGTTTCCCATTCCTGTCATTGATGAATTACTGGATGAATTGCATGGATCAATTTACTTCACCAAGTTGGATCTTCGTTCAGGATATCATCAAATCATAATGAAAACTGAAGACATTCCAAAAACAGCATTTAGAACTCATGAGGGTCATTATGAATTTTTGGCAATGTTCCACCAAGGTTCCGGGACGAGGGGGCGAGGGAGCAAGGGGGCGCGGGAGCGGCCTATGCAAAAGCTCCCTACCATTTTTTAGGAAACGTGGGGGAGCGTCAGGGTCTTAAAAATTTATAAATATAAAATATAATTTATTAATTGAGTCCACTATGACAATTTGGTTTGAATTGAAAAGCTGCAAAGCATGATCATTGATATGAATATCATTTGACATTATCCAAATTTATAATATCATATAAAATAATAAATTTAAAATTCTAATTCAGCTTGGTCAAATTCTAATTTAGATTTTGGTCAGACAGAGGGAGAGCTTCAGCTTGATAAGGTAGCCACTGAATTCTGTGAAAAGGTAAATGAACAGATCAGGAACACTGCATTGGCAGTAGAAGGGGCAACTACAATGGGTTGTCCAGCTGTATTGGATCCAACAGCTAGAAAGTTTGTTATATTATATATAATATAGACAGTACACCATATGCTGAAAGAAGAGTTTTAGTTCCAGGAGAGATGAGAAGATCACATGAAAGAGTTTCTGACAGTTTACTATCAAATGACATTGACTGCAGGATGACCATCTACAAACCAACTTGGGTGACCAACGATGGCATGGATAATTTGTCTACCTTATTAGAGCAATGCCATGCAGTTCAAACTTCAAACTAGCAGTGTATTTCAGGGGTGAAAATAATTTTCAGACCTGAGAATTCAAGCTGAGCAACTGTGCTCTGTGTAAATTTTGTAACTGTATAAATTCATATATAACGACAGTTCTTGAGATTTCTTGCTGCCCATAGTATTTTGTCATGCTTGCAGTGAACGCATGTTAGTCTATAGTCCACCCAATTATTTCCCACATGACATAGGTGTTGCTTCCATAGTTTGTATGTCAAATGTCATGCAAATTAAAAACACAAACGGAATGTCTCATATTCTTTGCCCGTCACTCCAGTTATCTCCCCACTGTAATCCAGCCATCACTTGAGAAAAAAATGAGAAGTTTTAAAAGGGAAAATTCATGTATGTGCTATATGGTACAGCAAATTTCCATGATACTGACCCTCTAAAATAACGCTTGTTGAAACCAAAAGACAGCACAAGACGTTATCCCCATACAGAACATGAGTAGCTTTGTACCACTTTAGGTCTATTAAATCATAAACTATAAGCAAGGCCATTTTTTTGGGAGCGTGGGGAAACGTCCCCTCAGGGAAGGGAAACGTTTCCCTGGCACGTCCCCCTGAGTTTCCTCCATTTTGGGAGCGTGGGGAAACGTCCCCTACTCGTCCCCAAGTCCCCGGAGCGCAGGGGAGCGAGGAAACTAGACCCCTAGGGGAGGGGGCGAGTCCCCGTGGAACACTGATTTTTGGTCATGCCTTTTGGCCTTACCAATGCACCTTCAACATTTCAAAGTTTGATGAATTCCATTTTCAAACCATTCCTTAGAAAATTTGTGTTAGTATTTTTTGATGATATAGTAATCTACAGCAAGTCTTGGAAGGATCATGTTAAACATGTTGACAAGGTGCTACAACTATTGGAGGAGAAACAATTATATGCAAAAAGATCCAAATGTTTCTTTGGAGTTCAAGAGGTGGAATATCTAGGTCATATTGTATCTCATGAAGGAGTTAAGGTAGACCCTAGCAAAATTAAAGCCATTAACGAATGGAAAATCCCCACATCCATAAAGCATCTGCGAGGATTTCTCAGGTTGACAGAGTATTATCGCAAGTTTGTTAAGAATTATGGGAGAATAGCAGCACCTCTAACAACATTATTGAAGAAAGATGCATTTTCATGGACTTTAGAAGCAACAAAGGCCTTCGAACATCTTAAAAAGGCAATGTGCCAAGCACTAGTCTTAGCTACACTAAACTTCACAAAAACCTTTATTGTGGAATGTGATGCTTCAGGAAATGGAATTGGTGTTGTTTTAATGCAAGATGAAAGACCCATTGCTTTTGAAAGTCGTCCAATCAAGGGAAAGTTTTCACACAAAGCTATTTATGAGAAGGAAATGTTCGCAATACTCCATGCACTTAAGAAATGGCGACCCTACCTAATGGGAAGACACTTCAAGGTAAAAACGGATCATGATAGCCTTAAATACTTTTTAGAACAAAGATTATCCTCTGAAGAGCAACAAAAGTGGGTCACAAAGATGTTGGGTTATGACTTTGAAATCATCTACAAAAAAGGGAAGCAAAATGTGGTGGCAGATGCACTCTCAAGAAAGGATGAGGATGTGGAAGCATTGTTGTGTGTCATTTCTATTATCCAACCAGATTGGATAAATGAAGCAAGGGAGAAATGGAAGAATAACGAAGAAGTGTGGCCACTTATTCGAAAGTTACAACAAGATTCCAGTGCGTCTGATACATTTAGTTGGCAAAATGATTCGTTATGGTACAAAGATCGCTTATACCTCTGTAAGAATTCCCAGCTAAAACAAAATATTCTTATGGAATTGCACACTTCTCCCTTAGGAGGGCACTCAGGATTTTTAAAAACTTACCACAGGGTTAAGAAGGAATTTTTTTGGGATGGCCTTAAATCAGATATTCAAAAGTTTGTGGCGGAATGTTTGGTTTGCCAACAAAATAAAGTTGAAACAATTAAGACACCGAGTCTATTACAACCTTTATCCATTCCAAGCCAACGTTGGGAGGAGGTTTCAATGGATTTTATCACAGGTTTACCCAAGTCTGAGGGAAAGAGTGTCATCATGGTGGTAGTTGACAGACTTACCAAGTATGCACACTTTTGTGCATTATCACATCCATTTAAAACCAGTACAGTTTCTATTGCATTTATGGAAACAATTCAAAAGCTACACGGAAACCCAAGGATTATTATAAGTGACAGAGATCCCATTTTCACTAGAAATTTTTGGACAGAATTATTTTCTTGTCTTGGTACTCAATTAGCTCATAGCTCATCTTATCATCCTCAATCTGATGGGCAAACTGAGATAGTAAACAAATGTTTGGAAGGATATCTTCGCTGCTTCGTATCTGATAAACAGACACAATGGGTCAAATGGTTGCCTCTGGCTGAATGGTGGTATAACACTTTCTTCCATACAGCAACAAAAATGACCCCACTTATGGCACTTTATGGATATCAGCCACCATCCATCACATCATATTTAAGAGAAAATTCTAAGGTTCAAGCAGTGGAACATCACATCGAACATCAACAAGAAGTCCTCCAACTCTTAAAGGATAACCTCGTGTTGGCACAGAATAGAATGAAACAACAGGCAGATCAACATCGCAGCGAAAGAAGTTTTGATGTAGGTGATTGGGTATTCCTACGGCTACAACCATATAAGCAAATGTCCCTCAAGCAAGCTAAGAAGGATAATAAATTATCACCAAAGTATTATGGTTTGTACAAGGTGTTTCAAAAGATTGGTACTATGGCATACAAATTGGAGCTTCCTGCAGCTTCTCGATTGCACCCAGTTTTCCATGTTTCATGTTTAAAGAAGGTTATAGGCGACAAGCTCCCAGTTCAAACAATATTGCCAGAACTTAACGAGGAAGGAAAAATTATATTGGAACCAAAAGCAGTCACAGAAACAAGAACTCGACAGCTATGAAATCGATCAATTTCGGAGTATCTTATCAAGTGGAAGAACTTATCCGCTGAAGATTCCACATGAGAGGATGAGAATTTTATACAGAAGCATCCAGAACTACTCAAGCGTTGAGGACAACACTTTTTTGAAGGAGAAGAGCATGTTGGGTCCCTATAATACTAGTGATTACCCCATTACTATTGTAGTTGTATCCCTTATTAATATTGTTGTGCCCCTATTGTCCCCATATTGTTATTATTGTGCCCCATAGAATCCCTCTATTGTTATTTTTGTGGCTTTATATTATTATTGTTAGATCGGCTGGGTTATATTGTGACTCCGTAGACTCCTATATATAGAAAGGAGGTTTTGTCATTTGAATCATCCAAGAATTGTTCATTTATGTAATGTAAAGGAGGTTGCCCCCTCAAAGAGGCTGAATTCTAAGGCGTTGATCTATCTTTTCTATCTTTTTCTTGAGCTGGTATGAGAGAGAAATGTTGAAATATGTAACTAAGTTCGGTCTTCATAAATGTATTTGAGTCAAAATGAAATGTACTTATCAAAAGAATGAAAAAAATATTTTTATTATTATTAATATGACTTAATAAAGCATGGCTTTCATGCTTGAGTCAACTTGTTTTCGGTCAAATTCCCCATTGAGGACTTGCAGGGTTTATTCTGAGTCATTAGAGTCATTGTCCATTAAAAGAGACCCTTCTTGGGCTTTTGAATCATGTAAAAAGAATTATATTTGAGTCAAAAAAGAATTTAGTCTCCTCCACACCAAGTCGGCCTTAAGAAAGGTAATTGGACCTCATTGGAAGGCTATATATACAAGGCATTTCGAATTCATTTGGAAGAATTCACTCTCACACACATTGTTCGATATCTAAAGCTGGAAGCTGGGAAGTGCTAAGTTGGAAAAGGGTTGGAAAGGAGTGCGAGTTTTTGGAGGAAGATAAAAGACACCAAGTTCGAAATTTTGGGCCAACTCTCTCTCACTTCTAAGGTGTATCAAGGGAGATCAAAGTTTTCCTAGTCAAGTCGAAGTTGCTGTTACTTCTGCTACTGGGTCAAAGCTGCTACTACATATTGATGTTGTTAGGTCGAAGTTGTTTTTGAAGGGTTATCATCTGCAAGAAGGATTGAGGGTTCACTTGATGTGGAGGAAATTTTTGTCTAGGTCAAAGAGTATTGGATCATTTTGAGAAACTATTGAAGGAAGAATTGTTGACTGGGTTTTCCCCTAGATAGGGGTATTGCCCTAGTTGTTTGCCTACATCTATTTTCCTTCTTGTTATTGTTTTGGTAATTGCTTGATGAATTAAAAGATAAAAGAAATACAAGTAATTATCTATATAAGAAAATCTTTCTGCCTTTCTGAATTTCTAACATGTAATCAAAGCTAAGGTGAAGGAGGAAAAAGGCATTTTTTGAGTATCTACTAGAAGGAATCTAAAGGATTGATCAAGGGATCATATAAGGAGTTCTTATAAGAGAAGAAGCTCACTATCTTCAAGGACAATGTCTAACACAATAAAGAGTGAGAACAAATTGGAAGGAGCATCAAACTACAGATCTTGGAAGAAGAAAATTAACCTCATTCTTGAAAAGAACAAGGTTGTTGAAATTTGGTACCGGATGACAGGTGGTTCCCTTAGGCTTTGATCTTTGGCCTAGGGAAAAGTGTCCAAAAGAATTTAATTTTTCTCCTAAAGTGACTTTATAATTTTATAAAGTTAAATCTAATTTAAAAGTGACTTTAAGTGATAAAGTTACTAAGTCTAATTTTAAAGTGACTTTTATAAAGTCAATGAAAAATTAGAAAGGAAAAGTGACTTTGGAAATAAATGACTAAGTGGGTCTTTATTAAAGTAAGGTGAATTAAAAAATAAAAAGTGAGATTTAAATGAGCATTTAATCTCAGCCTTAGATCTCAATCTATTTCAGCCATTGGATTTAGGGATCACCCAAAAGTCACTTGGGGTTAGATTAAAGGAGGAAAAGGTCATTCAATTCTTTCATGAGCAGATTGAGAGAAGGAGAGCAAGAGAGCAAGGGAGATTTCTGGACAGTGAGCTGCGAAGTTTCAGCAGCGGAGTTTCAGCAAGTCTGTACAGCGGAGTTTCAGCAGGGCGGAGTTTCAGCAAGGCGGAGATAAGTTGTAAAAGTTTGCTTGCTGATTTTTGCTGAATATTTCTCTTACTGTAAAAAGGCATTTTCCAAAAATAAAGAAGAGCTCTCAAACTGGTTTACCCCAAGAGTTGTAGGGGGTTTTTCCATGGTCACATTGACCAAAAATCTCAGTGTTTAAATGTGTTTTAATGGCTGTTTATTACTGCTGATTTTTATTTCTGCAATTTCTAGCATTCTGTAAAATTTCTAGAATTTGTGTTTTCAGCAAATTTATTTTTTGCAGCTTGTTAAATGTATGGTTATGGGAAAGGGCATTTAACTATATGGGAGAAATAAGGAAAAACTAAAAACCGGGGTGGGAAATGAGAAATTTCTACATGGTATCGGAGCTTGAGTGCTGAAGGACAGTTTGGGACAGCAAAAGGAAAAATTACAGCTGCTGATTTTTCACTCAGAAAATTCCAGCAAGCTGATTTTTTTCATAAACAGCAGTTTTATCTTTACTACAGCAGTGTTATTTTTCAGTTTTAGGACAGCAGGATGTCATTGGGATTGAGGGTGGAGGATAGGCTGGATGGGCATACAAATTACAGCGTTTGGAAGGAGAGAATGCAGAGTATCTTTGAGGAGGCAGAAGTCTGGGATATCATGGTGCATACCACACAGAACCCTGTTGTTGTGCCTACTGATGCTCCTCAGTTGACAACTTATAATAAAAAGAACAACAAGGGTAAGAGACTGATTCTAGACGGAATCAAAGACCATTGCATTCCTCATGTGAGAGGAAAGAGCAATGCCCATGAGATGTGGACAGCATTGTCCAATCTCTACCAGAGTACCAATGAAAACCGGAAGATGGTCCTGAAGGAGAAGCTGAAGAACATTAAAATGGGTAATGATAGTGCAACTGGATATCTCACAAAGATTACTAATGTGAGAGATGAGTTGGCAGCGATTGGAGAAGCCATTCCACCCACTGAGTTGGTGCGGATTGTATTGAATGGCCTCCCCCGTTCATGGTTGAACTTTGCTGATGGGGCTTGTGCACGTGAGACCCTTCCCACATGGGAGAGGTTTTGGGATGATTGCATTCAGACGGAGATCACGAAAGGTCAGCTTGGGGCAGCCAAGCCAGTTGAGCAGGATGAGGATGTAGCACTGGTGGCAGGAGGCAAGAAAGGCAAAGGGAAGAAGCAGGCTTCCACAAGCAGTGGTGGGGGCAAAGGCAAAGGTAAAGGTAAACAGGGGAACACAAAAGGACTATTCCAAGGTGAAGTGTTGGAATTGTCAAAAGATGGGACACTATGCAGTTGTGTGTCCGGAGAAGAAAAAGAAGAAGGGGAAGAACCAGGACGTGGCAGCTTCAGCAGAGATTGAGGACTTTGTAGATCGTTTTGACTGGGAGTTTGCGTTCACTACGTGTGAGTCCTCTAGTGCAGGATCACCTGCCACACAGGTTCAAAGGGAGCATCTTTAGGTATCTGGTATGTGGACAGTGGGGCTTCATGTCACATGACAGGAGTCTGTGAGTACTTCTCAGAGCTTTCAGAGAGTGGCACTGATATAGAGGTAGTACTCGGTGATGACAGAGTTGTTAGAGCAGTCGGGGTGGGGACATTGACATTTCAGAGGGAGTCCAAACCTCCCTCTAAAGTGTCAGATGTTCTTTATGTGCCAGGGATGAGGAAGAACCGCATATCCGTCTCAGCTTTGGAGGACAGAGGATATGAGGTACTGTTCAGGGGAGGACAGGTGTTGATGTATCCCAGGGGCACTCCAGCTGATTCAGCTAGAGTGATAGGTGTACGCCATACAAAGGTGTACAAGTTTGCATTCCAGCCCCTTTTGGCATTGAGCAGTAGTACCGACAGCAGAGCTAGCAGTTCTGAGCTGTGTGAGATTTGGCACCGCAGGATGGGACATATGTATCATGGAGCCTTGAGGACATTGCGGGAGATCACTACAGGTGTGCCAGATTTCAGTACTGATCACTTTGATACTTGCAGAAGTTGTGCGATGGGCAAGTTTGCCAAATCCCCTTTTCCCAGCAATGACAGCAGAGCGACTGGGATACTTGATTTGATTCATTCCGATGTGAGCGGTCGGATGTCTCATGTTTCCTTGAGTGGATATGAGTACTATGTTTTATTCATTGATGATCACTCCAAGAGGACCTGGATTTATTTTTTGAAGACCAAGAGTGAGGTCTTCAAGCGATTTCAGGAGTTCAGAGCTCTTGTGGAGACACAGACAGGTCGAAAGATCAAGTCCCTGAGGTTGGACAATGGAGGAGAGTACACCCTTGGAGAGTTTGTTGACTATTGTGCGGAGGCAGGCATTAAGAGGGAGTTCAATGTTCCTTACAACCCCCAGCAGAACGGGGTTGCAGAGAGGAAGAACAGATCCATCATAGGGGCTACCAAAGCCATGTTACATGATCAGGGGTTGCCATTGTTCTTGTGGGCAGAGGCCTGCAACACAGCTGTTTACTTGCAGAACAGGAGTCCGCATCGTACCTTGGGGCACATGACTCCGGAGGAGGCTTTCTCTGGGAAGAAGCCTGATATTGGTCATCTTCATATCTTTGGATGCATTACATACTCCTATATACCCAAGGAGAAGAGGACCAAACTAGAGCCCACCGCAGAGAAGGGTATCTTTGTGGGCTACAGTGAGACCTCAAAGGCCTTTCGGATTTACATTCCTGCACAGAGGAGAGTTGTTGTCAAACAGGATGTGAAGTTCGAGGAGGACAGGGCCTTTAGGAGGTCATGGGAGTTAGAGTATCTGGATCAGCCAAACCCTCAGCAGCAGTTGAGTCAGTCGCAGGGATCCAGTGGGCAGGGATTAGGAGGATCAGGAGGTACATCTATGAGGATGCCAGGTCCGTCAGTGAGCAGTGGCTCACCGAGCCAGAGGGGTGGTGCTCCGAGCAACATGCAGAGTTCACAGAGCAGTTCACTAGGGAGTCCACTGATGGACAGTTCACACGGTACCTCAGCTTCTACAGGTTCAGGTGCAGGCAGGAGGACAGCAGACAGACAGTCAAGAGTTCAAGCTCCTGATGATGATGAGGAGGAGGAGTTTCATTCTCCGGTGGGAGAAGTGCGCTCAGGGTGGCTTCAGGACACCTTGAGAGATGCCTCATCTGTTGCTAAGCCGAAGAGGCCGGTCAGAGAGAGTAGACCACCTGAGAGGTTTTGTAGCTATATGGCGATGGTTACCAGCATCCTTGACTCTGAGCCTTCTAGCTATGAGGAGGCAACTAGCCAGCAGGTCTGGAGAGAGGCCATGCAGGAGGAGTATTCTTCTATCATGAAGAATGATTTTTGGGAGGTGGTGCCGAGGCCTGAGGGCAAATCCGTGGTTACTTCCAGATGGCTTTACAAGGTAAAGCATGCTGCAGATGGCAGCATTGAGAAATTCAAAGCGAGGTTTGTGGCTAGAGGGTTCTCCCAGGTAGAGGGAGTTGATTATGAGGAGACCTTCGCTCCCGTGGCTCGATATACTTCGATCCGCTCCATTATATCGATAACAGCAGAGATGGGTTGGAAGATCCACCAGATGGATGTGAAGATTGCATTTCTCAATGGCTTCATACAGGAGGAGGTGTACATTGAGCAGCCACAGGGCTTTGAGGTGCATGGGAAGGAGTCCCATGTGTGCAGACTGAAGAAGGCCCTTTATGGCCTGAAGCAAGCTCCCAGAGCTTGGTACTCCAGGATAGATACATACTTGCAGGGGATGGGTTTCACAAAGAGTGAGGCAGATCCGAACCTTTACCATATTGTGATAGGTGAGGAGCCTCTCATTCTGGTGCTCTATGTGGATGACTTGGTCATTACAGGTGCAGAGAGACTCATAGAGCACTGCAAGAGAGATCTTGCGACGGAGTTTGAGATGAAGGACATCGGCTTGATGCATTACTTTTTGGGCTTGGAGGTGTGGCAGGAGGAGGGGCATTTCTTCCTGGGGCAGGGGAAGTATATTGTGGACATCCTTAGCAGATTCCACCTGGAGGATTGTAGACCCATGTCGACACCAATGATCACCAACTGGAAGAAGCTTCATGCTTCGGATTCCGAGTTGGTGGATCCCACATTGTACAGGCAGCTGATTGGTTCCTTGATGTATTTGGTCAACACTAAACTAGATATCTGTTTTGCAGTCAACACGATGAGTCAGTTTATGTGTGAGCCTAGGAAGGTTCACTGGGTGGCTGCAAAACACATTGTGCGGTACTTGCAGGGGACAGTGGATTATGGTCTGGACTACAGGCAGGGAGATGGAGTGAGATCGGCAGGATACACTGATTCTGATTGGGCAGGTTGTGCTTCTGATAGGAAGAGCACTTCAGGGTGCTGTTTTGGGTTGGGTTCAGCAGTAATGTCATGGTTCAGCCGGAAGCAGCAGTCAGTAACACTGAGTTCAGTGGAAGCAGAGTATATGGCAGCCAATCTAGCTAGTTGTGAGGCTATCTGGCTTCGCAAGATGTTGTTTGGCTTATTTGGTCAGCTGTTGAGACCTTCAGTGATTTACTGTGATAATCAGAGTTGCATTAAACTCACGAAGAATGCAGTATTTCATGACAGGTCAAAGCATATCGGGATCAGATATCATTTCATCAGAGACTATGTTCAGAAGGGAGCTGTGAAGCTTGAGTATATTTCCACTGATGAGCATGTTGCAGATATTCTTACCAAAGCCTTACCACGGGGCAAGCATGTCTACTTCAGAGACAAGATGGGTGTGGTGAGGAACACCTTCCTCGGTAAGAGGGAGTGTTGAAATTTGGTACCGGAGGACAGGTGGTTCCCTTAGGCTTTGATCTTTGGCCTAGGGAAAAGTGTCCAAAAGAATTTAATTTTTCTCCTAAAGTGACTTTATAATTTTATAAAGTTAAATCTAATTTAAAAGTGACTTTAAGTGATAAAGTTACTAAGTCTAATTTTAAAGTGACTTTTATAAAGTCAATGAAAAATTAGAAAGGAAAAGTGACTTTGGAAATAAATGACTAAGTGGGTCTTTATTAAAGTGGGTGAATTAAAAAATAAAAAGTGAGATTTAAATGAGCATTTAATCTCAGCCTTAGATCTCAATCTATTTCAGCCATTGGATTTAGGGATCACCCAAAAATCACTTGAATCACCCAAAAGTCACTTGGGGTTAGATTAAAGGAGGAAAAGGTGGAAAAGGTCATTCATTCTTTCATGAGCAGATTGAGAGAAGGAGAGCAATAGAGCAAGGGAGATTTCTGGACAGTGAGCGGAGTTTCAGCAGAGCGGAGTTTCAGCAGAGCAGAGTTTCAGCAGCAGAGTTTCAGCAAGTCTGTGCGGCGGAGTTTCAGTAGGGCGAAGTTTCAGCAAGGCGAAGTTTCAGCAAGGCTGAGATAAGTTGTAAAAGTTTGCTTGCTGATTTTTGTTGAATATTTCTCTTACTGTAAAAAGGCATTTTCCAGAAATAAAGAAGAGCTCTCAAACTGGTTTTCCCCAAGAGTTGTAGGGGGTTTTTCCAAGGTCACATTGACCAAAAATCTCAGTGTTTAAATGTGTTTTAATGGCTGTTTATTACTGCTGATTTTTATTTCTGCAATTTCCAGCATTTTGTAAAATTTCCAGAATTTGTGTTTTCAGCGAATTTATTTTTTCCAGCTTGTTAAATGTATGGTTATGGGAAAGGGCATTTAACTATATGGGAGAAATAAGGAGAAACTGAAAACCGGAGTGGGAAATGAGAAATTTCTACAAAGGTCTTGGATTTGGTCAAAGGAAAGGTGAAGAAACCTACTGAAGAATCCAGTGATGCAGACAAGGTGAAGTATAGAGAATCAGAGATATTGGCTATGACACTGATGGTAGAAAGCATAAAAGGCAATCTTGTCCCATACATTTCCAATATTGACCATGCTCAAGAAATGTATGAAGCATTGTTAAAATTATTCACTATCAAGAACATCGGTCAAGTAGCAAGTTTGAAGAATGAGTTAAGAACTACAAAAATGACAAAGGATGATATTGTGGCTTCCTTCTTTGTAAGGATATCTAGAATTAGAGATAAACTTCAAGCCATAGATGAAATTGTACCGGAAAAGGAGCTAGTAATCACTGCATTATTGGGATTACCACCTGCTTGGAGTTTTTTTGCTTCAGGTCTCAACAATTGGAAAGAAGCTCCTACCTTCGAGCAATTATGGAATGCTTGCACCCAAGAAGAAATGAGAAACCTACTGAAGAATCCAGTGATGCAGACAAGGTGAAGTATAGAGAATCAGAGATATTGGCTATGACACTGATGGTAGAAAGCATAAAAGGCAATCTTGTCCCATACATTTCCAATATAGACCATGCTCAAGAAATGTACGAAGCATTGTTAAAATTATTCACTATCAAGAACATCGGTCAAGTAGCAAGTTTGAAGAATGAGTTAAGGACTACAAAAATGACAAAGGATGATATTGTGGCTTCCTTCTTTGTAAGGATATCTAGAATTAGAGATGAACTTCAAGCCATAGATGAAATTGTACCGGAAAAGGAGCTAGTAATCACTACATTATTGGGATTACCACCTACTTGGAGTTCTTTTGCTTCAGGTCTCAACAGTTGGAAAGAAGCTCCTACCTTCAAGCAATTATGGAATGCTTGCACCCAAGAAGAAATGAGAATCTCATTAGTATCCAACAATGAAAAAGAAAAGGTTTCAAATGCATACTCTGCTTCTCGCAAGAAAGGAAACTCCAGGAAGTCAAGAAGGCCAAGAAGGAAGGTCGACATGTCCAAGATAGAATGCTACCAATGCCACAAAATGCGTCACTATAGAAGTGATTGTCCTAACAATCCAAAAAACAAGAAAAGAAGCAGAGACCAAGCCAATGTTGCTGGAAAAGGATCTCCAAAGAAGAATAAGCCCGAAGAACTGGATTTAAGGGATTGACACTACTAAGTCCTTTGATATAAGTTTTAGTTATTTCATTTTGATTTCTAGTGTTTGTAGGTTTAACATATTTTGGAAAAACATTTTTATTTGTTACTAAGGCTATAGGTATCCCTTAAGCTTGGAGGGAGTCGTCACCAACCTCCAAATATAAGTATCTTATTACCTTTTCCATTTTTAGTTTTCCTTACTTATCTAGTTTTGTTTGCATTAAATACTAATCACATTTCTGCTCATATTTTCCTTGTTTAGGAAAGGTAGCTGAATACTCAAAGATTATGAAAAAAGGCCTCACAAGACAAAGCATTGGGATTACAAGGTTTGTTAAGAAACAAAGGTATGCCTTATACCATAAGCTTTGTTCTCTTCATGATAAAGGTATATTCATTCTTTTTGGTAATCTATTCTACATTACTAACATTGTTCTGTCTAGAACTCTTGAATCGTAAAGATTCTTGATTGGGTGATTCATCAGTAGATAAATCTACCCTACAGCTGTACTGTTCAACAACCCGCATTTTAATATATTATAAATTTCCTATGAAAACTATTATATTAAAATAGGGACCCTTCAATTTTAGAAAATAAACATAAAAATTGTTTAAAAAATAACTATAACCAAAGTTTAATACTTAGGCTTTTTAATTAAAACCCAAGTATTAAACCTTGATTATCCCAAAAAAACAAATTAAATAGCCCCCGAAACCCAGACTTATACTTAGGCTTTAAAAGACCTTAAGTAATAAATAATATGGGTTATTTAATTAAAAAACAAAATAAACCAGAGATTTTAATCCCCAAAGATTAAAATCTTTATAAACAAAAGTTAACTCTTTACAAACTCCGACTCTCCGCCATAACCTGCATCACACATCCCATAATAAAAAATCCAAAGGCAAAGACTTCCCGCTAACACCGAATTGCAAATTGCGATTAGACCAGACCCGACGGGAAAATACATGCAAATCCATAAAATCCCGCGTCCCCAGGCTATCGCAAAAGTTCCAAAGTCCATACTCTGTTCCCTTTCCTGATTGTGATATGCGATAAGGCCCGAATCCGACGAGATTATACACTGTAATTCCATAAATCTCTCGTGTCTAGAGCTATCGCAGTTACCAAAGAGTCTTGCCTCCTGCCTATTGCGATAGCAATTAGATCGCACCCAACGGGGTTATTAACTGCATTTCTAAAAAACCCCGCGTCCGTGACTATTGCAAAGAGTTTCAAAGGCTTAAGTCCTGCCTCACGCTGATTGCGATTGCGATAGCCGGACCCGATGGGATTATTCACTCCAACACATAAATCCCCCGCGTCCCCGCAATCGCAAGAATCATAGTCTCAATCCTTCCGCACCGCCGATTACGATTTGCGATAAGCACTGGACCCAATAAGAATTACATGTCAATTCATAAAAATCTCGCATTCGCGACTATCGCAGTTCTATTAGCCATGCCGCCTGTTCCAAAGACTCCTGCCAAACGCAATTGCGGTATGTGATAAAACCCAAGCCATCTGCCACATCATCCATGTCGTCATCCGTGACATCATTCTCCACGTCAGCTGCCACGTCACCCTCCATATCATCTGCCACGTCACATCATGACATCATTCGTGACGTCACTGCCATGTCACCCCGGGGCTTTGCAATCGCAAGTTTCAAAGGAACACAACTTATAACAAATCCTCCACACCACCAATTGCGATTGCAATCAAATCATGTCATATCCACGACACATGTGATGTCATCCGCCATGTCACCCCACCCGTCGCAAATCGCAAGTCTTTCGAGACTTAAAACATATGTCATGTGTACCTCCGCTTTGAACGCCGATTGCGATATAACCAAAGCCAGACTTATCTACTAAAATGAATGGCCCAGATCTATCTACTCAGATCAACGGCAGATAATGGTTTCGGACCCCCCTGCGCTCAATTTTAAGTTTCTCACAGGAGGGGTCCGAAAAGTGGTTTTCCCGTCTAAGCCCTATCTCTACGTATCACTCCTTCGTTCTTTCGAACTCCCCCCTTCACAAACTACTTACCACTTCGAACCCCCTCCAAAAAAAAACCACTAAGCCTCTCGCTTGTTTCGCGATCTGCGATAACACATCATTCTGCCACGTCACCATGATGTCATACCGCACTTCACAATCGCAACTTTAAAAAAGACAGTTTATAACATCACATCCACCTTTCCGACCACAGATTTTTTTTTTTTAAGAAAGCACCTTCTGATTTTTTTTAAGAATACTCCAGACTTTAAAGCGATTGCAATTATTCTAAGTTCTACCTCCGGTCTAAAAGCGATTGCGATTATTCTAATTTCTATCCCCGGTCTAAAAGCAATTGCGATTCACGTTAAAATAGTCAAGTCTAGCTCGTCTTATCACAGGCATCACTATGCATTCCTCTCCATGGTGGTTGTATTCGAAATTTATTGCAACTCTACGTTTTTCCTAATTTCCTGCAAAAGTGATTTATTTCAAATAAAACTCGCTTATCAATTTCATTTATTTCCAACTTATCAATTCATGTTTTTCTTGTTCAGGTTCATGACAGAAGAGGGCAGTTAAGATGACAAGCAACATTTCAGTTCAAAACAAACAAACAAGCATCCAGATAATTCGATGGAACAAACAAAGCTGATGAAGACAGCAAATCACATTCAGAAATTTCCACCAAAAAAAAAAATTATTTTCCTTTAAACGTTGTTGAAGGGATCTATTTAAAGGCCCTCAATGCTCTGCACAATAGATTCAGTTGCTTTCTGCTATTTAAGCTTACTTGTTATATGAAATATAGGTCTGGAATTTTATGAAGAAAGGCTTACGAAAGCTCGCACTATTGTACTTTCAGTTGCTTTCTACTATTTAAGCTTACTTGTTATATAAAATATAGGTTTGGAATTTTATGAAGAAAGGCTTACGAAAGCTCGCACTATTGTACTTTCACACTTTTCTCAATAGAACGACTGGAACATTGTTTTAGGAATTTTCATAAAGAATTTTGAGAAGTTGCACTACTGTACTCCTAGAATCATCTTTGTGAGAAAGACTAAATTGTTGCTATTTCTTTTGTGAGCTAAGCAACGTTCATCTCGTATTTCTATCTTTGTGCCTCTGTTTTGTTCATAAATAAATAGTGAATTTATCTTTTCAGATTGCTTATTACATGGTATTTCTATTCTTCTCTGCAATTCACGAATTCTTGAAGGTACTATTGTATAAAGGATTTAGAGTTGTAAGATAGAGGAGAAAACTCAGATCTGAAGGATTATTGAGGATTTTTCTTTTGCACTCTGAATTATGTTTTGATGGGCAGAGTTCGTACTATTACAGCTCTAGTTTTAAAAGCAGAAGTTCAAGCATTGTAAAACACTGTTGTAGACCAAAGCCAGAGAAATGCATTTAATAAATTGGTATTTTTAATACTATTGCTTTAAATATTAGTTTCATTTTATAATGGCAGGAATGCATCATTTTATTCATATTTGTGCACTATTGTCGGTATGAGTAATTTGTCTCAATCATATGTTATTATTTATCTCTGCTCTTATGTGTTGAATTCTGATTTCTGAGTAACTATTTACTCAGAAATCTGTCTTTTAATATCGATTTAACAAATAATGATATGATGTGAACTATTTCCTCATATTCTTGTTTAATTATTTGAATTATTGATTTAACAATCAATATCATTTTTTGAACTACTTCCTAAATGTTATTGGTTGATTATTTCAATTAAGAGGTCTCTAAATAGAATATGTTTTGGTATTCATAATGTCAGTTAATTGAACTATTTCGTTAGCTTGATATTCATTATAAGCCAAACATATTTAAATCCCAAATCATTTAAATATTTTGCTCTCAGTTGGGTTAGATCTATATCTGCCTAATTGAGATAGGATTAGGATTTAATTCCTTTTTCTTGCATTTTAGAATTAGTTTGCATTTAGATTAATTCTACATTTCTAGAAGTCCTCTTTTGAGGCAAAACTTTAGATTGGTTTGGTTGTTCCATAAAAACAACTTAAGGATCATTCTTCTTACCTGATCAGCTCAAAGAATTGATCTGATGGCCCTGGCTATTAGCAATTAGAGATATATTTAAAGTTGATAGCGATTGGGAGAGGGCAACTGGACCTAATTGAACTAGTTGGAGCCACTATCCCAAACGGAAAGAGAGTTGTTTTAAGGTTCGGACTGGGTGGTTATCCCCAATGTTGTGGCAGCGATTTTCAAGGCCTCAACATTTTTGCGCTAGAAGGAGGGCCCTGAATTAGTTATTTGTTTAAATTTTGTTATATCATTTTTAACTAATCATGACTCCCATATGCATTCCTACACTTGGTCATGCATTCAGTTCACCTAAGCCTACACGAGGCATGCCCAAGAAGCAGATCGAGTCTTTGTCACAGTTAAAGTTCGATGGTGACAGTAATATTTCTGCATTAAATCTTATTGTTTGTTTTTTCAATAGATGTAAATCTTTTAATATAATCATTGATAATGAGATCTGCAGGCTTTTCACTCTCACATTCAGAGGACGGATCCGCAAATGGTTCTTGGTGCTTCCCGAGAAGTCGATTCATTCATGGAAACATTTTTGCCAGGTATTTCTCAAAGCACATCAAAATTACAATTACAATAGTTTGTGTTTAGAATTAGATAATCTTTACATGTATGATAATGAATCTTTAGATGATTTTTATAATAGATTTTGGTCATTTTGTTACAGATTTCATCTAGATGATTTTCCTTCAACTGAAGATTTAATTGAATGTTTCACTTCTCTTATTTCTTCCCATATTGAAAATGATGAATCAATTAATGAAGAACAAAACACATCTAATTCATTAACTAGTCTCGAATCACTAAATGGTTTTATGGAACCCGAACCTAAAACTGTAATTAAATCACAACGTTCTTCTTTAGAAAATTCCAATTCTCATTTTCTTTTTGAAGATGCAATTGAAACAAATTTTAATAACGCATGTGATCAATCACTAAGTCCAATAAAATCCAATCTACAAGGCTTGAAAAATTAACACATCAGTTTATCTTCTTTGAAGGCAACTTTAGAAAATTCAGAACATGTAACTACAATTGAAAGAATTTCCTCAAACCTAGATTATAATACGGCAAGTTCTATAAACGATTCATTTCAGTCGTCATTATATTCTGGAATGCATTATTTTCTTTATCCTGATGTCTTTTCAAATCAGAGTATAGTTAATGATGATCACGCTAATCTTTCAGTTGATAATTTTCCTAGTTCTTGTTCTGAAAATTCTACATCTAGCAATCATTTGAATGATAATCCTTTAATTGCAAAATCTTCTTCTTTTGTATTTTCTGATTCTGTTATTTCAGATCAATCATTTGATTTTCATAAGAAGAAGGTAATTTATGATGATTATCATGATGATGATGACAAAGAATCACATCTTGTACAAACTGCACCAATTTTGAAAATTGATTTATTTCGTGAAGATTCACATGCTTTAATTTTGTCTCCTGAACACAAACTTAGTTTTGAGAATTTTGATGAGTTAATTTTGCGAGTTTCTAATGTATTTCATTCTGATTCTCTTTTAGAAATTCACATTTTTTAATTTTTCAGGGAATGTCCTTTTAGTGGCAATTCATTGACTGAAATCCACGATAGGTTCCAGAATTGCCTTGTAAAATTATTTTGTAATTTTAGCTTTCATAACAATTTAATTGTTTTTCCATCCTTTTATTTTCTTTTCTTTTCTTTTTGCAAGCATGTTAAATCTCTCAATATTGAATATCATCGAGATTTATTAAATAAAAATGATGAATTGGTTTCTCATGATCCTGAATATCAAAGATTATTTCGTTTCCAATTTAATTCGACATTCAGAAATTCATTCCAATCATTTTATCATTAATGAAATTTAAATCTTGAGAGTGTTCTTTTTTCACAACATGCTATGCCATCATCTTCTTTAGAAAGTTTTCATTCTCTAACAAATATTCATCCATTCTTTGATGATCCCATTGATATTTGCTTAAAGAATGCTTTCCAAAAGAGATGGTTTAATAACAGGTTAGTTTTAAATAAATTTATTTTTGTACATAATTTTAAATTAGATGTAAATAATAAATTTTGTTTTATTTTGGTTATTCTTATCATATTTTACTAACGCTTGACTTGTACGTATAGGTAGATAATAAAACAAGAGAATGGTTAAATTGGAAGTATGATTATACATAGTCATGTTTTCTTCATTAAGTTAGAATTAGGAGTAGATTAGTTTAGATAAGATTTAATAAATAATGATTTTGAGTTAATTGCCTTGCATTGGAGAAAGTCATATCTTTCTAGTAAGATTAAATGAAATTCTTCAATGCTCTTCACAAGCATTTTCACACCTTCACCAGATCAAATTGCGAGCTCAAAGAAGCAATAACGATTTTCATCGAATCAGCCAAAATGGGGAAGTTCTAAACCTTAATCTTTTTCTTCAAAAGTATTACTCTGATTAGAAAATGGTTAAAACGTTTTTTTCAAAGTTCTTCTTTTAAAAAGGATAAATAAATAGCAAATTTCCTCATTCAAACTGAATTATTACTAAATGCTTTTAACTTTGCAAATTCGATTTATCTAGATTTCGACATAAGAAGGAATGTTTATTCATTATCTTTTTCCTCTTTTGTTAAGAAATTTGCATAAACAATTTTGTAAAGTTTTCCTTTTAGATTTGGTTTTGAGTGATTTTATCATCATACTTGTGAATGGTTATATCTTGAGAATTCAGTTATCATATCACATTTATTTTTCCTTTTAGATAATAATGTTAAATGACATACTCTTGGCCTTTCATTAACATCTCTTGAAAACCATTTTATGATTTTTCAATTTGGAAGTATGAATTTTTCAATAAGTGGTTATAAAAATTGAAAATTAAATAAAAATTATTAACTCTGAAATTTTTCCATTAAGTTGTAAAATCTTTAAAAACCTCAAAAATTATATCATTTTATTCTAGTTTCAGCCAAAAAAGGTTATCCTTAAAAAGTAAAGACCGTCTTACGACTAAAACACTTTCAACTCAGATTTGTCATCCAAAACCCTTAAGGAGTCAATGATCCTCTTCATCCATTAAAAAGGAAATTTTTAGAGTGTAATTCTTAAAAAAAAAAAAAATCTAAACAGATAAGAGATCTCATCACAAGCCTGCTTACCATGTTCATAGGGAACCAATTAAACTGACATTACCACAGTGAACACCAAATCAAGGTAATGGCTTATGATTTAATTTGGGGTCTCATCATGAACTAGCTTGTTCAGTTTGATTGTTACCAGTGAATGGCATTGTCATTATCTAGCCACCAAACCAAGACAACGGCATTTTAGCATCAAAAAAAGAAAATAAAAGAAAAATAAAATTGACCTCTAATTATTGCACTATTAAATGGATGGGATACTGGATTTTTGTTGGTTAAAAGGTAACCTTGTTGGGGCTATGAACGCTTGCTGGCAGCAGTGGCTCTACCTGTGACGAACGAGTACATTATAAGCTAGATCGTAAAAGGCCCCCTACTTTATTTTCACAACTGATTAATGACTGATACAAGTAAATAGGAGTTTTTCATTCACAAAAGGTTCTTAAAAGAAATTGCAATTTAATGAGTTTTATAGCCAGAGTAATTTGTATTTATCAAGATATTTCGAAAAATAGTTTTCACTTCTTAGATTATTTTGCTTGAATTTTTGGAAATTTTCGTTTATCAGATATCACTGGTTCTTCCAATGAATCACCATTTGTTACACTGTTCAACAACCCCCATTTTAATATATTATAAATTTCCTATGAAATTTATTATATTAAAATAGGGACCCTTTAGTTTTAGAAAATCAACATAAAAATTGTTAAAAAAAAGAACTATAAGCAAAGTTTAATACTTAAGATTTTTAATTAAAACCCAAGTATTAAACCTTGATTATCCCAAAAAAACAAATTAAATAGCCCCCGGAACCAAGACTTATACTTAGGCTTTAAAAAACCTTAAGTAATAAATAATATGGGTTATTTAATTAAAAAACAAAATAAATCAAAGTTTTTAATCCCCAAAGGTTAAAATCTTTATAAACAAAAGTTAACTCTTTACAAACTCCGACTCTCCACCATACCCTGCATTACACATCCCATAATAAAAAAATCCAAAGGCAAAGAGTCCCCGCTAACACCAAATTGGAAATTGTGATTAGACCAGACTCGACGGGATTATTAACTGCATTTCTAAAAAGAACCGTGCGTCCATCGCAATCGCATGATCCACTATTATATAAGTCCATGCCTCCTACCTTAGTCGATTGCGATATGCGATAAAGCCCAGACCCGACGGGAAAATACATGCAAATCCATAAAATCCTGCATCTGCAGGCTATCGCAAAAGTTCCAAAGTCCATACTCTGCTCCCTTTCCCGATTGCGATAAGGTCCGGACCCGATGGTATTATACACTGTAATTCCATAAATCTCCCGTGTCAAGAGCTATCGTAGTTACCAAAAAGTCTTGCCTCCTGCCTATTGCAATTAGACCGGACCCGACGGGGTTATTAACTACATTTCTAAAAAACCCCGCATGCGTGACTATTGCAAAGAGTTTCAAAGGCTTAAGTCCTGCCTCATGCTAATTGCGATTGCGATAGCCGGACCCGACGGGATTATTCACTCCAACTCATAAATCCCCGAGTCTGCGCAATCGCAAGAATCACAGTCTCAATCCTTTTGCACCGCCGATTGCGATTTGTGATAAGCACCGAACCCGATAAGAATTACATGGCAATTCATAAAAATCTCACATCTGCGGCTATCACAGTTCTATTAGCCATGCCGCCTGTTCCAAAGACCGCTGCCAAATGTGATTGTGGTATGCGATCAAGCCCAAGCCATCTGCCACATCATCCATGTCGTCATTCTAAACGTCATTGCCATATCATCTACCACGTTAGATCATGATGCCATTCGTAATGTCACTGCCACATCACCCCGGGACTTTGCAATCGCAAGTTTCAAAGGAACACAGCATATAACAAATCCTCCACACCACCAATTGTGATTGCGATCAAATCACGTCATATCCACGACAGATGTGATGTCATCCGCCACGTCACCCCGCCCATCACAAATCGCAAGTCTTTCAGGACTTAAAACATATGTCATGTGTACCTCCACTCCGAACGTTGATTGCGATATAACCAAAGCCAGACTTATCTACTAAAATGAAGGGCCCAGATCTATCTGCTCAAACCAACGGCAGATAATGGTTTTAGACCCCCCCGCGCTCAATTTTAAGTTTCTCACAGGGGGGTTCGAAAAGTGGTTTTTCCGTCCAAGCCCGATCTCTACATGTCACTCCTTCGTTCTTTCAGACTCCCCGCTTCACAAACCACTTACCACTTCGAACCCCCTCCAAAAAAAAACCACTATGCCTCCCACTTGTTTTGCAATCTGCGATAACACATCATTCTGTCACGTCAACATGATGTCATCCCGCACTTCGCAATCACAAGTTTTAAAAAACACGGTTTATAACATCACATCCACCTTTCCGAACGCCGATTGAGATATGTTTTAAGAAAGTCCCTTTTTATTTTGTTTAGGAATACTACAGGCTTTAAAACGATTGTGATTATTCTGAGTTCTACCCCCGATCTAAAAGCGATTGTGATTTACGTTAAAACAGTAACGTTTGACTTGTCTTATCACAAGCATCATTCCGCATTCCTCTCCATGATGGTTGTATTAGGAATTTATTACAACTCTACGTTTTTCCTAATTTCCTACAAAAGTGATTTCTTTCAAATAAAACTCGCTTATCAGTTTCATTTATTTCCAGCTTATCGATTCTTGTTTTTCTTATTCGGGTTCATGACAGAAGAGGACAGTTGTCCTGACAAGCAACAGTTCAGTTCAAAACAAACAAACAAGCATCCAGATAATTCGATGGAACAAACAAAGCTGATGAAGACAGCAAATCACATTCAGAAATTTCCACCAAAAAAAAAAAATCCTTTAAGCGTTGTTGAAAGGATCTATTTAAAGGTCCTCAACGCTATGCACAATAGATTCAATTGCTTTTTGCTATTTAAGCTTACTTGTTATATGAAATATAGGTCCGGAATTTTATGATGAAAGGCTTACGAAAGCTCGCACCATTGTACTTTCACACTTTTCTCAATAGAACGACTAGAACATTGTTTTAGGAATTTTCATAAAGAATTTTGAGAAGTTGCACTATTATACTCCTGGAATCATCTTTGTGAGAAAGACTAAACTGCTGCTATTTCTTTTATGAGCTGAGCAATGTGCATCTGGTATTTCTATCTTTGTGCCTCTGTTTTGTTCATAAATAAATATTGAATTATCTTTTCAGATTGCTTATTACATGGTATTTCTACTCTTCTCTGCAATTCACGAATTCTTGAAGGCACTATTGTATAAAGGATTTAGAGTTGTAGGATAGAGGAGAAAACTCAGATCTGAAGGATTATTGAGGATTTTTCTTTTGCACTCTGAATTATGTTTTGATGGGCAAAGTTTGTACTATTACAGCTCTAGTTTTAAAAGCAGAAGTTCAAGCATTGTAAAAGACTATTGGAGACTAAAGCCAGAGAAATGCATTTAATAAATTGGTATTTTTAATACTATTGTTTTAAATACTAGTTTCATTTTATAATGGCAGGAATGTGTCATTTTATTCATATTTGTGCACTATTGTCGATATGAGTAATTTGTCTCAATCATATGTTATTATTTATCTCTGCTCTTATGTGTTGAATTCTGATTTCTGAGTAACTATTTACTCAGAAATCTGTCTTTTAATATCGATTTAACAAATAATGATATGTTGTGAACTATTTCCTCATATTCTTGTTTAATTATTTGAATTATTGATTTAACAATCAATATCATTTTGTGAACTACTTCCTAAATGTTATCGGTTGATTATTTCAATTAAGAGGTCTCTAAATAGAATATGTTTTGGTATTCATAATGTCAGTTAATTGAACTATTTCGTTAGCTTGATATTCATTATAAGCCAAACATATTTAAATCCCAAATCATTTAAATATCTTGCTCTCGGTTGGGTTAGATCTATATCTGCCTAATTGAGATAGGATTAGGATTTAGTTCCTTTTTCTTGCATTTTAGAATTAGTTTGCATTTAGATTAATTCTACATTTCTAGAAGTCCTCTTTTGAGGCAAAACTTTAGATTGGTTTGGTTGTTCCATAAAAACAACTTAAGGATCATTCTTCTTACCTGATCAACTCGAAGAATTGATCTGATGGCCCTAGCTATTAGCAATTAGAGATATATTTAAAGCTGATAGTGGTTGGGAGAAGGTAACTAGACCTAATTGAACCAGTTGGAGCCACTATCCCAAACGGAAAAGGAGTTGTTTTAAGGTCCGGACCAGGTGGTTTGTTGTGGCAGCGATGTTCGAGGCCTCAACACCTACTCACATATTTGATTATTCTTGTGGAACACTAAAGGGGTTCTTTGTAAAACCCTAACTTAAGGGTATGTCAATGATAATGTGTGAAACCCTAGCCTACTTAGGGTTATTGATGAAGTCTAAAGAAAATGTTTGATGCTTTGACAATGTCATGTTTGGGGTTTTGGTATGGTTATGAAAACCCTAACTTTTTGGGGTTGAAAGGTGATATCTGAAATCCTAGACCTTTGAAGTTTTGGTAATTTTGGGTTTGTTATGTTATGTATTGAAACCCTAGATCTTTAGGGTTTATTAGCAAGACCCTTATGACCTAGGAATGAATCCCTAGGTATATGTTTGTTCGTTTGATCAAGTTTGTTATATGTCTGACTTTAATATATTTGTGTCATTGGGTTTGCCTGACATATGTTGTTATGATATGCTCATACATGATGATGAAATCCTAGATATGCATATGTGTTGACCTAATTGTTGGTGGTCATAAGTCCTATCGTTTGGAATTAATCCCTAGTCGAAGTTTGATATTCTAGGATGATATTGTTTGTGAATTCTAGGATTGTAGCTAAACCTTAATGGAAGTTAAAATCTCTGATATATGATGACAGTGTGATATTGTAGGATTTATGAAAAGCTGATAAAATCTGAAATTGTATTGTGATTGTTGAGATTTAGTAAAACTCTAGGGTTTACAACAAACTCTAGTGGAAGCTAGTCATGTTGTTACTTTGAATTGAGTTGTGATTGGTTTTTATTGTTAAAAGCTCATCTATGAAGTCTATGGTTTCGCACTAAATCATAATAGGAAGTCTAACATATGAATTCTAAAGTTGTTAGATACGTTGTAGATCTATGTTTGTCTGAATTGCTTCTAGGGTTTGCAATATGATGTAGTAAGGTATGTCATACCTCTGAAAGAAACATTGAAACCCTAGATGTAATGAATGTTGTTCTGAAATGTTCAAAGTCTTGATGATATAGTCTAGGGTTTATGACAAAACCCCTAGAAAGAAGTTGAAGAGTATGTGTCTCTTGTTTGTAACTAAGTTTGAGTATTTAATGTCCGGAATTGAATGCTTCCATGTTTTTGATATGGTTAAATTCATGCTTCTATAGAATTGGTTGTACATGCTATCTAAGTTGTGCAGGTACAAAATCTTCAAGATGGCGAAGATGTTTGTAAAGTAAAGGTGATATGATAAGCATGATGTGACTGATGGTGGTCATGATAACTCTAATAAAGAAGGATGGAAGCCATAAAAGATTCTTCGATGTCATAGAAAATAAGTTGAGCCCCCTAAGTTAAGAGGGAGCTTGAATGAAAGAAATTTCCCTAAGTTAAGAAGGAGCTTGGATGAAAGGAATCTCCCTAGTTAAGAGGGAGGCCATATTATAATCATGATAGACACCTTGAAAGAAGAAAAGAGGAGAATGTATTTTGAGGGGCTGCTGAAATGAGAAAATACAGATCTATCTAGAATATGTTGCTACATGTAAAGTAGGAAAAGAAAATGTATGACTGAAGAAGCTTCTGTCAAGATTCATTTGAAGTCCTACTGTGATAAATTGAGAAGCAACATCAGTTTTCTGGAAGACCCCAGAGGTTTGTGTTTATTTATGTATATTTGAAAGTTTGTTACTAATTGGGGTTGTGTTTGTACAGGTAAATCTCTCAGAGGTTTGATAGCATGTTTTACATACATAATGTTATCAATCAGTGTGATTGAGAGAGATTTGTTGTTATCGATCTGTTTGATTGGGGAGGATCTGTTACCAATTGTAATAATCGGGATAGTTTAGGCTTTTGTGTAAGACACATTGCCTGGGAGGACATCTGGTCAGCACTCTTTGTTGATGTCTAGTTCCCGAAGTAGGGAGGGTGGCGTTGGTCATGAAGCTCTAACCTCGGATACACACCTAGATCCCTGGGTTGATGGTTAGTATGTAAGCCTGATGGTATCTAGGGAGGTTGAAAGCTTTAGTCCATCTTAGTCCCACCTGGATAGACTGCTCTGGTCAAAAATCTAGTCCATGGCATTGCAGTGCCTAAATTGTTGGAGGACCTTGGATAGATTGCCCTGGTCAAGAATCTTGTCCATGGCATTCTAGTGCCTAAATTCTTCATGGTTTATGTGTTCTGAGATCTTCCTTGTACTCGTGAATACCTCCCTAGTTAAGAGGGAGTGTTGAAATATGTAACTAGGTTCGGTCTTCATAAATATATTTGAGTCACAATGAAATGACTTATCAAAAGAATGAAGAAAATATTTTTATTATTATTAATATGACTTATTAAAGCATGGTTTTCATGCTTGGGTCATCTTGTTTAGGTCAAAGTCCCCATTGAGGACTTCTAGGATTTATTCTGAGTCATTAGAGTCATTGTCAATTAAAAAAGACCCTTCTTGGGCTTTTGAATCATGTAAAAAGAATTATTTTTTAGTCAAAAAAGAATTTAGTCGCCTCCACACCAAGTCGGCCTCAAGAAGGGTAATTTGACCTCACTGGAAGGTTATATATACAAGGCAATTCAAATTCATTTGGAGGAATTCACTCTCACACACATAGTTCGATATCTGAAGCTGGAAGCTAGGAAGTGCGAAGTTGGAAAAGGGTTGGAAGGAGAGCTGGAAAGGAGTGCGAGTTTTTGGAGGAAGATAGAAGACACCAAGATCGAAATTTTGGGCCAACTCTCTCTCACTTCTGAGGTGTATCAAGGGAGATCGAAGTTTTCCTAGTATAGTCGAAGTTGTTGCTGCTACTACCACTGGGTCAAAGTTGCTACTACATATTGATGTTGCTAGGTCAAAGTTGTTTTTGAAGGGTTATCATCTGCAAGAAGGATTGAGGGTTGACTTGGTGTGGAGGAAATCTTTGTCTAGGTCTAAGAGTCTTGGATCATCTCAAGAAACTATTGAAGGAAGAATTGTTGACTAGGTTTTCCCCTAGATAGGGGTTTTGCCCTGGCTTTTCATGCTTGGGTCATCTTGTTTAGGTCAAAGTCCCCATTGAGGACTTCTAGGATTTATTCTGAGTCATTAGAGTCATTGTCAATTAAAAAAGACCCTTCTTGGGCTTTTGAATCATGTAAAAAGAATATTTTTAGTCAAAAAAGAATTTAGTCGCCTCCACACCAAGTCGGCCTCAAGAAGGGTAATTTGACCTCACTGGAAGGTTATATATACAAGGCAATTCAAACTCATTTGGAAGAATTCACTCTCACACACATAGTTCGATATCTGAAGCTGGAAGCCAGGAAGTGCGAAGTTGGAAAAGGGTTGGAAGGAGAACTGGAAATGAGTGCGAGTTTTTGGAGGAAGATAGAAGACACCAAGATCGAAATTTTGGGCCAACTCTCTCTCACTTCTGAGGTGTATCAAGGGAGATCGAAGTTTTCCTAGTAAAGTCGAAGTTGTTGTTGCTACTACCACTAGGTCAAAGTTGCTACTACATATTGATGTTGCTAGGTCAAAGTTGTTTTTGAAGGGTTATCATCTGCAAGAAGGATTGAGGGTTGACTTGGTGTGGAGGAAATCTTTGTCTAGGTCTAAGAGTCTTGGATCATATCAAGAAACTATTGAAGGAAGAATTGTTGACTAGGTTTTCCCCTAGATAGGGGTTTTGCCCTGGCTATCCGCCTACATCTGTTATCCATGTGTTATTGTTTTGGTAATTGCTTGATGAACATAAAGATAAAAGAATTGCAAGTAAGTATCTATATAAGAAAATATTTTTGCCTTTCTGATTTTCTAACATGAAAATGCTACAAAGAGTTTTCTCTTCATCAAACCCTAGCGACTTTCAATCAATTAGAGATAGAAAAAGTCAAGGAAGCTATATCAAGATTCCTTGATTAAAACTAAATTATAATTTGCAATAAGAGATGTTAGAGCCATAAAAGATTCAACACATATGATGAAAAATTCAATGAAACCCTAATTCTACAACAATTACAAAATGGAAGAAGATACAATAAAATTGCACAAAATCACCATAGAATCACTTCATCATCCAAGAGAAAATTCCCTCCAATCGCAATATCCTCCCCAAGACAATTCACTACATCAATGCTACATTGCGTCCAAGAGGAAAATAGGCTACTAGTGCACACTCTAATTCATGAGTGAGTGTGTTACAATGAATCTCTCTGAATCAACTTACCTCTATTTATAATAGAGCAGCCAAGTCAATTTAGGAGTAAAATTAATTAAAAGTCATAAAAATAATAAAATATTTGATTACAAGTTAAATACATCACAAGCCGACCTAAAAGACAGTTATCTCAATGATAAAACATAATAATAAGCTTGTTTTTAACCCAGGAGTGAGTGAAAACAAGGACTCCAAGGGTGACATCATTCTCTAGAAGTGGATATCTCCATCAAAATATGACATGGATGGATCTAAAAAGTGCTCCTCACTCAAAAGGCCATCTGATCAACAAAGTGTCCAATCATCAAGCAAAACCCTCCTCATTGACACCTCATCATCAACTAATCCCACATCATCACTCCAAATCACATGAGGGGAGCATCACAAGGCTAGGGCATGTTGTCATCATCTAGGGAAGTGTACCATCCCCTCCAAAGGGGTCTCAAGTCATCATCCTTATTAAATCAGCTCAACAACAAGGCAACATCCATTAACAAGGTACAATGTTAGCTTGGAGTGTCCTACTGTCTCTCGGATACATCATCTCTCTAGGCAATGTCATGATTCAAATACACAACGTTTCAAGCTCTAGAGGGAGAGAAGAAAGTATCATCAGTGCCGAATACATGCCAAGGTCAACACTCCTCAAAAGGTGGTCAATTTCCTAGCTCTAGTGCCCAGAATTGGTCATCAAATGGGGCTAGACATCCTCTCTGAAGTGCTAAAGAAGTCTCATGCAATCTCTCAACAAATTGTAGCTCTACCTAGAAGTAAGCATCAGAAACGTACCCTTAAAATCAATTAAGATCAGCATTGTAGGTAAAATAACCATAAGAGTACCACAATGGGACATATCTATTAATTTTTCCCATACCAAATCTGATTTAAATTCCTAGTAGCTTATTTTATGCATAAAAAATGTATTCACCCAATAATTTTTTATTTTTTTTCTGAAAAACTGCTAAATAAAAATACACGGGTATTTTAACTTCAATAATTTGTAG
The DNA here is from genome assembly GCA_031772625.1 of Pinus tabuliformis. Taxonomy (NCBI): domain Eukaryota; kingdom Viridiplantae; phylum Streptophyta; class Pinopsida; order Pinales; family Pinaceae; genus Pinus; species Pinus tabuliformis. The sequence continues at coordinate 1,337,567,806 of CM062819.1, read as the reverse complement.
TGGAAATTTAAATAGAAAATTAGCCACAAACACAACAAAAATTTTCTCCCTCTAAATTCTCCTTCACTTTTATTACTCAGGAAAATTAAGGGCTCTATTAACAAGGAAAATGACCCTTAGAGAATACACAAAAAATACAACAAAATAGAACCTGGAACTATCATCTCCCTAGAATTTTCGGCCTCCTGAAAAATTCGACCCTTATAAGCTCAACTTCTCCAACTTGTAAATTGGCCTCCTTTCTAGATAGCCATGTATGGCCCCCTACGTATTGGAAGAAACTCACCCTTCACCTAGGCGATATGGCCCCCCTGCACAAGCCTCAAGCTAGAAGTCAGCCTCCTCACAAATATCGCCCTCCTCGCTTCAAGATCTTGGCCCCTTAGAATTCTTCTAACTGGAATCACCTTCCTGAACACTTTTCTTTCTCTTCAATTTTGAGTCTCTTACTCATTTTTGTTGGAGAACGTAACTAGATTCAATCTTCATAATGACCTTTGTAAACATGACATTGTATATTTCGTATATAAAAAGAGAAAAAAATATATATTTATCAAAGCATGGGTTTCATGCCCTAGTCTAGGTCAAACCATGTTCTTCATGCTTCTAGGGCTCTCTAGGTCAATGAAGAATTTTTGTCATGTATTGTAGTCCCATTTGGACTCATTGTAACAAAAGAAAATAATTATTTTTGAGTCAAGAAAGATAATTTATCCTCCAAGACAAAGTCAGCCCAAAGACAGGCTATTCGACCTCACCAGAGGGCTATAAATAAGGACTTCAACTCATTTGAAGCACTCAGTCACAAAAAGCCTCATCTACAATTGACAAAGAAGAAAAGGAAGTGTGAAGGGCAAGAAAGAAAGTAGAATCACCTAGTGAAGGAAGGAACGAAGAATTATTTTTGTCCACACATGCGAAGTCTAAGGTTTTTAGGCTTATTACAGGGTCAAGAATCGCAGGTCGAAGGTACAGATCTGAATTTGGAGCAAACTTGAAGAAGGTTCAATCTTTGTTGACCTTGGAAGAATTTGTCTTGCTTGAAGAAGATGTTGTTGAGGGGTTGGCTTGGTACTTGGGAAGAATTGTTGGCTTTGGTCTTTGGGTCTTGGAAGTCTCATTTTGAAGTGATTCTATAAGAAGAGAAGTATTATTTCTAGGTTTTCCCCTTGGAGGGGTTTTGCGTTGGCTTGGGGCCTATATCTTATGTACTTTGTCTCTTTGTGATCTTCATTATTTTGGTGATTGCTTGAAGAACAAGAAATAAAAATTAATAAAAGCCCAACTAACATCACAAGTAATTATCAAGGGAAGTCAATCATAATATACAAGAACCTTGATTTTCCAACATGGAATCAGAGCTAAGGTGCAAGGAGATTGAAGATCACATCTTAGTTGGCACTTTCTTCTCAATGGCAAGGTTTATGAAGAAGGGTTTCAAGTTTCTTAGGAGCCTTGTTACAACTATCAAAGAAGGCATCTTGAAGAACATCTCCAAGCTAGCAAAAGAAGTGATGGATGGAAGTTTCTTCTCTGCTCTCTCTGGCACTTTCAAGGATGATAATGTATGGGTTATTGACAGTGGAGCTTCCAGACATATGACAGGCGAATGTAGTCAACTCCAGACTTTGTCAAAAGGAATCTCTTCTCATTCAGTCGAACTTGGAGACAAGAAGAGCTATCCAGTGAAAGGAATTGGATCTACTTCGTTGGAGCTAGAGACCGATGGGAGCATTCATCTCAATAATATACTCTATGTTCCAAGTTTGAAGAAAAAATTACTTTCTATTTCTTGTCTAGAAGATAAAGGTGATAGGATTGCTTTTGTTGATGGCAAAGTTTTGGTTTGGGGTAAGGGCTCTAGTATTGAACATGCTATGATAATCGGGCTTCGTGAGGGGACACTATATAGACTTCTTACAACCCTCCTTCAAGCCCTAATACACTTGGATGTTAGCCCTCTTGAACTATCACATAGAAGGTATGGGCACCTTAACTACAAGATATTGCAATCTCTGAATCAAATGGTCACTGGCATCCCTGAATTAAAGGAAGATCATGAAGGAATTTGTAAGGGATGTGCTCTAGGCAAGAATGTGAAGAAACCCTTTACAAGAAGTGATACCAAATCAAAGGAAATCTTAGATCTCATACACTCTGATGTGTGTGGACCTATGGTAGTAAAATCTCTTGGAGGCCATCAATATTATGTGACATTCATTGATGATTTCTCTAGGAAAACATGGTTATACCTCCTCAAGAACAAAGATGAGGTATTCGAGAAGTTTCAAGAATTCAAGAATGAAGTAGAGAATCTGACAGAAAGGAAGATCAAGACTCTAAGGTCTGATAATGGTGGAGAATATACCTCCAAAGAGCTTATAGCATTTTGCAAGGAAGCAGGGATTAAGAGGGAGCTAATTGTTCCTTATAATCCTGAACAGAATGGTGTGGCTGAAAGAAAGAACAGAACTATTGAAGAATGTGTAAGAGCCATGCTACATGATCAAGATCTCCCTCAATTCTTATGGGGAGAAGCATCTGTAACAGTTGTCTACTTGCAAAATCGAAGTCCTCATAAGATTCTCAATAATATGACTCCAAAAGAAGCATTTACAGGAAGGAAGCCTAGTGTGGATCATCTTCGAATATTTGGATGTCCAGTTTACATACACATTCCAAAAGATAAAGAGGAAGAAGTTGGATCCTACCAGTACAAAAGGCATCTTTGTTGGTTATAGTGCTTCATCAAAGGCGTACAAAATCTACATTAAAGAGGATCGTCGTATTGAAGTAAGCAAGGATGTCATCTTTGATGAAAATATAGCTTACAAGAGATCCAAAGATATTCCAGTGGATTCTGATGAAGAAGAGATACCCATCTTTGAAGAAATCTCTAAGGATGACAATGTTCAAGATCCTACATCAATTCAAGAAGATGTTGAAGGACCTGTTACCCACCATTTTGTGGGTTATATCCCTAGGAGAAAATTTTCTCCAAGATGGTCCTCAACCGGCAGTCAGCAGCTCGTTGCAGCCACCAACTAGCTCGTTGTGCCATTTCTCCACCTCCTGAGCTAGCCACGTGGTCCCTCGCCCATCTGTCATGATCATATGTTTGAAGGTGGTCCTCCCAAACCTAAAGGTATGCCTTGCCATTTGGTAATCGAGTATTGTAGTTTACTTATCATGGAAACTTCTAGGCATGGATTAAAGGGGGGATTCGGCGGAAAGAGTGGGCTAGGTCTGTGCTCTTGTCCCCTAGACCTCTTTTGGACGTTACCCTTGGATCTTAGTCCCATCGGATCTTTTTTACTGACCTTTGAGTTTTGGGAATGGTACTACATGGGAAGCCCTAATTTTGGTTGCGTGGTCCCGCTTCCTCATCCACATATATCACTCCCCTTCCGTTCATTATAACCCCATTCATCATTTTTCCTACCTAGGTCCACATTCCTCCACTGGGTCCACATAGGGTTAGCCTCCCCTTCCCCTTGCCCACACCTTGGGTCGAGCTTGAAGCGATGCCCCGGAGGTTGATGCAACTAAAAAGAAAGGTAAAAGCATAATTGGCCACATTCAACAAGAAAATGTACCACAAAATGCAAAAGATGGCTGGACAAACACATTTAGCACATGGCCAGAATCCAATGAATGAGCTCTACCCCATTCCCATGGCCATAACCCTGGTTCCTCTAGGCCCTAGATGAGCCTCCTTTATCATTCAGGAACCCATGATTGTCCCAACCCCTGGTGGGAAATGAACCACCCTACCTTAAAAGAGTATCCACTACTATACCTTACACATCATGCTCTTATCCCTTGAGCCCCAAGCAGTGAATCAAAGAAAAATCATAAAAGGCAAAAGGCATATGAAGAAGGATAGAAAAATCAAGGTCAGGGTAACTCATGTACCACGATTGCTCCCTCCTATACATTATATACCCAAGTGTGGGGTTCCCTTTATTAGCTACCCTTGTACCTCGACATGTGACCCAGGATTGCCCCTTTCATCCCCTATTATGTCCCATCACTTTATCACATGCCACCACCATTTGAAGGATGTACCTTGGGCATAATGTCCCCTTTAAAAGTAGAAACCACCTAATAGCATACTTGGTTAACCCCCCTTGGAGCTTGGAGACATTAGCACATGCCAAAGCCCACTATGGAAGGGCATGCCATTATGAAGTGTCTGCCTTTTTTCCAATTTCTTTAATGACTTGTTGTACTGGCAGCCAAGGGGGCGCTTGGATCTTATGAAG
>CM062819.1:1336113541-1336248541 GCA_031772625.1 Pinus tabuliformis | reverse complement strand
ATCCCTACCCTGCGCTATTAGGAATAGATTGGGCCACTAACATGAACGGGGTGATAAATTTGAAAAAGAACAAGATGATTTTTGAGAAAAAGTCTCTGCACCTAGTCGTACCTTTGGACCCTACAGAAGGATCGCGCTACACAGAGCTAGTGCACGACTATGAAAGCGACGACGACTTAGACTGCATCTACAAGATAACCGCGCGAGAGCAAGACTGGGTAAATCCCACCACGGATGGGCGAATCTCATGGGAGCACGAAAGCTCCTGTACGTCAGATTTGGATGAAGAGATAGAGCGATGGCAGAACCGGTTACACGAGGTAACCACGCTGAACTGCAACATGATGACAAGATCGTTGCGCTGCGTATCAACGGAAGTAAGGGATCTGCCTACGTATGATGGGTTAAGCAAGGTCGATGCCTTCTTGAATAGATTTGAAAGAGAAGTTTCAGAACAACAACGTTTTGAGGCATTGAAATGGGTACTACGCGCTACATTCGCGAGGTGGTGGGGTACGCACCAAGGAAGCTTTGAGGATTGGCGCGAATGTAGGAGAATGATGTGCATGAGTTTTGGGAAGCCTTAGATGCATCTAAAAGACAAGTATGACAGATGGGATGATCCGCGCACGCATTTGTCCAGGTGGGTACAGGCATATGGTAAACAACCTGCGCGGATGCACATGGACTTCGCATTCGGAAACACAGTCAATAAGCAGGTGTTGGCAAGGCAATTGCGCGAACAATTCCTCTAGTTGGGACGACAAAGTTTGGAAAGAACGCATGTGTAGAAGTTTACCCATGCAGAAGCCTTTAACGGAGTGTGCAAAGCACTGAACAAGGTATATAATGCGCAGAGGAGTGATTGGGACCTGCGCGTACCAACAGTTCTATGGGCTTATAGGACAATGTGCAAGAAACTGATGGGGCAGATGCCTTCTACATTGGCCTATGGAGCAAACACTATAGTTCCAATAGCGCGCAGTAAGCCTAGTTCGCAGAGCCTTGGAAGAAGGGATCGCGCAGCTGAACAAAGCAGAATGCTTGGGACTTGAGGAAGAAATTCGACAGGGTGATCTTAGGCTCCAAGAACTTATGAAAGAAAGGGTGCGATTAAGGGAGAAAAGCGCTCTGGTGGAAGCGGAAGTCAAGAAGCTTGAGGACGAAATAAAGAAGGATTTTCTCGATAAGAAAACCAGGGTGATAAAACAGGGTGCGCACGATTACGTTGACAAATTTTGGGACTACCGTCGAGAATTGATCAGCCTGATGCCTTGGATTGGACTGCATATTACTAAAGGGATCACCCATGGTGGCGCGATGCTAGTAGTAAAGTACGTGACACAAACAGTAAAAATAAAAGGCGTATTTTCTCCAATAAGAGTGACGGATGACCGGTTGGAACCCTATACAAGTGGTATGGCCACAAGACTAGCCGTGGGAAGTACAGTCTTAGCACTCCTGACAGTTGAAAGGAGGCGTGGGACTATAAACTACTCTGCCCGAGAGCTACGCGATGTCGGGGGTGCGCGCAGAGGCAAAGTGTCACAAGGTCCGCAACCGTGCAAGGGAGGCTGCGCTGCCGCGCAGGTTGGCTGGAAAGTGACCATTGTAGTCACTATTAACGATGTGATGCTTGACTCGAGACCAAATGGAGTGGGCAATGAGCATTTAAGACGAGCTTTATAGGCAAGATTTGGGAAAATCTGCCGCCAAGGGAGCATTAATGGACTGGATTTGGGGGGAACGGTCAAATTCAAAAGGCGCCATAAAATACGAAAGGTTTCCTAGCAAACAACACTTGGTCATTTGCGAATTGAGTTGTCAAGCACCCCGAGTATTCCGAACTGAGATTTGTTTGTCCTGTGGAGAGCGTTGGTTGAGCGCCTGAGTGAGCGGTTGAGAGATTTCTGGATGAACAAGATGGCAGCGTCTGAAGAAGCTAGGGAAATCATAGAGATGACCATCGAAGAAGCCGCATAGGCTATGACCATAGAAGATGCCCCTGAGAGCGTCGGGTTTGTGGCGGAAATCCCTAAATTACTACGCACATTGAGACCGAAGAAAGATAAACAACCAATGATTTTGGTGTGTGTGTCCCCCCGAAACCCACTGCGAACTAGATTAACTATGGAGGAAAAAGGGAAAGCGATTAACCTGGAAACCGATGAGGAGGAAGAAGACCTTGAGGACCTCATAATCGAAGAAGACAAGGACGAGGGTATGGAGGAAGAAACTGAGGGTGCGGTCCCTCTAAATAAGCTTCTCGTGTATGTCCCTCCACAGAAGGGGAAGGTGAAGGTGCCCAAAGACATCGATGAGAGCAAGAGCTCTCTATAGATTTCGCTCCTCCCGAAGGATATCATCTTTGAAGGAACGCACTTGGGAAGGGTGCCAAGCTTAAAATTCGAAGACTGGGATCTCGCTGACCACGAGAAATTCCCTCACCTGGTGGCCGTGCACTTCATGAAGCCAAAGAAACACACTACGGCGGGAGTCATATAGTTGGAGCCGCACAAGTGTTTATGTGGAGTCGAAAAGGTAGGGTTGTTGAACCTGCTTTGGGTGCCACATTACCATCGCGCCCTAGTGACTATCTTCATCATCAGGCAGTTGCTCTGCCTGGTGCATGGGGGGTGTTTGTGGCTGTAGGATCCAATCCCCATCACGAACCACCTAATCAACTGAATTACTTGACTCTCGTGTAAAGGCGAAGACCCCGTAGACATTTTAGAGTGGAAGAGTAGCGATTTGGCCATCGTCAAGGCCATGAAAAATAAATACAAGCTGGAAAAGAAGAAGAGGGGCTACGTGATCTCCAATATCAACAACAAAGCAGTCAGAGTGGCGACTCAGATACTAGCGGGTAAGGTCATGTGGAAGTGCCGTGCGGACGAGGTACCCGCACCGGTGGTGGCACTTACTGAACAATGCGCAGAAGGGGTCCAGTTTAACTTGTCTGAATTCTTGTGCAAGGATTTCCTAGAAAATTGCCGCGAGGCACAGGAACAAGGAAAAACTTTCCACTATGCACGACTTCTGCTGTTCGTAGTGCTGGTGGCTGGGGAATTGCCGGAGGACAGCCAGTTCCCCAAAATTTTAAGGATCCCTTGTAGGCCGCGAAGTACGCTTCGTTGTGGGTCACTAAGGACGCGAACTGGATCCACGACAATAAAATATTTTGGATGTTCATGGAGATGAAAATCATAATGGGGATTAACCGCAAGCCACGGTTATCACCCACTGTCTACAACAACCTACAAAGTTTTGCAGAATTTAAAGCAGGATTTCATCACATCTACCTCAGGGCGCTCAAGGACCCTAAAAAAAAGTGGAATGAACTGCCTTATGTAGCCACAGATGATGTGATCTTCAATGTGCTTGAGACGTGGCCTCCGAAGTGGTGCACTCCGGACATCTCTACGTTGGAAAAATTTGCTGCGCAGAAGAAGAAGGAGGAGGCAAAACTGTGCGTGGCGCAGTTGGTGGAAAAGAGAAGGAAAGAAGCAGCAACAACAAAAGCGTAGGAGGTGCGGGATGCTGTGCAGACAGCAGCAGAACAGAAAAAGGCCATAGTAGCAGCACCACAGAAGGCAACAAAGAAGGCACGCGAGGGCCAGAAGTCACCTTCGCCTGAGCAAGAGAAAGAGATGGAAACAGAGGAAGGAGAGGGCGGCATAGACCCACAAACAACGTCAACACAATTTAAGTGCTAGCGCCCGAGTGAGCGGGCCGTGCAAGAAGTTAAAATCGTCCAAGATGTCTATCGACCCGATAACCCTTACTGAGGGGGATCTGCATGATATAGGAGAGACAGTGTGTGACGTCACCACAGAGGCCCACCGGAACTTCATGGAGGAGAATTAGATTTTGTTAGGGCCCCTCCGAACACAGATTCAAGAGTTGCAGGTGCGCGCTCCTCAGGCTAGTATCCTCTCGACCAACCTCGTAGTAGGAACAACTACAGCCAAGGAAATGCTATGTGATCGTACAACCAACACAATAGTGATGCTAGAAGGGGAACTGGTTACAGAAAATGAGGTCGACCAGCCTACGGTTAGTACACTGAAGGGGATAGGGATCAACATGGCTGCGCTCTTGCGGGAGATATTCTATGTTCTGTAGGATGGGATTACTGCAGAATTGCAGGCTAGGGAGAGTTGCGCGTTGCAGGTGTTGAGTGAGCAGAAGATCAACATGGAGCAGTTGAGCTTGCAACGGGACAAAGTCGTGTCTCAGAACAACCAAATGGTGCAGGTATTGGAAGAAGCCTACCATATGGTCCCTAAGATGGCCATTCCAGCCGAAGCACCAGTAGATGCGCACATCCAAATATTAGCAGCAGGGGTGCGCGAGGCACGAGAAGAAATGGATAAGGTTCAGCTGGAGCTGAACCTTTTGATTGTAGAGCTACTGTTGAAGGCACAGCCTTCAACTCATCTAGAGGTAAGGGAACAACGCGCCAACACCATTACATCAGGGTTGGGGGAGAACAGCCGTACAGTAAGAGACTGCACCAGAATGTTAGAAGAATCATTCGAGGTCCTCACAAATATGCAGGAGGACCTGAACATACAGCGCTTGGAAACAAAGGTGCATGAGCTACACCAACAGTACGACAATGTTAAAGGACCGTGCAGACGGTGGTCCTCTCTCAGAGGCTCGTGCGAATGCAATAGGCCAAAGCGCTGAAAGAGCAAGTAGACGTAGTGTGACACAAAGAAGCAGTTTTGAAGGCGCGTGTTCAGCCTTGGATCGATGAGGCCTTCATAATCACAGCAATAATCGGAGGCAAGCTCGTACAGATGCAGGGGACGCAGTAACAGACACAGGGGAGCATTTCCAACACCGCGGTCTCAGAACAACGAGTACAGGAGATTCAGCAGACAGTTGCTCAGTGCGTTGCCGACCTTGCAGCCATTTGAGCAGAGTTGGGAGGTCTCCACGCGAAGATCTCCGCATCGACAGAGTGACTTGAGGGCGAGTCACGATGTTTTTGTTGGGGGCCTTTTGGGCGTGGGATCCCTCGAAGGCAATTTTTGGGGCTTAAAGCCCAAGTTTTAACTAAGTCCATTGTAAAGACTCCATGAATTGTGGGCACAGAGCGCAAAGTTGTAATAGACTCATAGGGTTATTCTCCCTCACTTTTTCAATGTAGTGGCAGTTTGAGAGATTTACCCATGGTCCACAGACCATGGGATTGTATAAATAGAGCGAGGATCTAAGTAGTTAAGGGAGGGATTGATCATCTAAGAAATGGATGAAGCAGTAAATAGAAGTGTAGAGTTGTGTCTTTGGGTCATAGAGTAGGAGAAGGCTCTGCAACTGAGTGCGCAAAGGCCTAGTAGTTCGCAGCTGAGTGCGCGGACCCCTGCAGTTGAGTGCGTAGGGCAAGTCGAGTGTGTAACTGTGGGAAGCATTAATAAAGAGAGGTTTTACCATATTTCTGTGTATCTTTTCCTGTTTTATGTATTATTGGGTATGGGTTGCAAGTTTACTGTTTATTTACTGCGTGAACTTATATAAATGTGTTGAATAAGTGAATATAATATAAGGCATCTATTTATGTGAAGATAACTAACTGTCATAAGAAGATAAGTAAGATCCCTGGTGTGACTTAGGGAAATAGTACAGATCGCTGCTCCAATAGCGTGAAAGCCCCACGACCCCTAGTTAGGGCTATGCGAAGGCGAATGTATCAGGGCACGAAGGCCTCGCGAACCAGGGAAGTGCACGAAGTAACCTATGCAAAGGTATTCACAGTTGGACCAAACCAACCCCTCAGACATCTCAAGGGCGCGGAAAGCTGGTTCCATCATCCCCCCCATACTGCTTCGAGTGAGACCTCAGTCCGTGCTCCGCAGACTGTTGCCAAAAGTGCTAGTAGTACAGGGATTTTTTTGGCTAATTTACTCCGAACCTAGGTTAGGCCCCAACAAGCCAACAATGCTTTAGGGGGCAGCTGTTATAGATCCATTTGGGCACATCAATACCATCATCCAAATTAGTGTTTTAGGGCTCATCAAACCCTAATTTTAGTTGCTACATGCCCTAAAAAATCACCCCTTTGAATGCCTCCTTCCCAGATAGTTTCATGACTTGAAGACATCTAGAAATGGCCTCTAGAGGGACTAGCGCAGGTAGGACCATGTAAGGGTGCGTTGCAGAGCAGTTAAGTCCATGCCAGGGTGCTCTGCAGAGCACTTAGGCTTCCTTTCACCTGCGCTGGGTGAGTTTGAGTGAAATTCACATAGGGTTTGGGAAATATTCTTATCTTTTGGAGTCATCTAGAAGGTTCCCTCACTTATCAACTCCTATGAGCTCGAAAATGGATGAGGAATGAGTTAAGATGCATCTTATCCTCTCATCCCTTCCTCCATGGAAATAATTCTAAGTATGGAAGGCCATTCAATGCCACCATTTATGACAAAACCTCCTTCATCTCCCTATAAAATGACCACTCATCTAAGTGATCAGGCGCTGGATTATGTTGAATTGTAAGGAGATAATGTTGCTATGAGATTTGGATTTGAAGCAAGTATTGTAATGCTACAATTTTGTCATGCTTTTGATGTGATGTGGATGGGATCCAAGCTGGAGGAATGACTTTGAATCAGACACAAATGGTTGTAATTCCTTCTTCTATTCAATAAATTGTTTGAACCTTTCTCCCATATGTTTGTATTGTTTTATAATGCTTATATGTGTGAAATGTATCTGATTCCATTCACTTATATTCAATAGATCTTTTGCTTTGATCAATTCTTTATTCTCTGTTGTGTTTATAGGTACTTCTCAAGCGTATTAAGTACTGGAAGGAGCGACAGGATCGATACAAAGGAGACGAGATGAAAGTGGAACTACAAGTAGGTCTTCTCATCTTATCTATTGCTTATAGGGAAAGACTAAAATACTTTAAACTGTTGTTCTAGATATGGTTACTTATCTAGAGAATTAGTATTTATCCGTAGATACCAAATTCTCCAAAGCACCCATCATTTTCCTTCTCCTCATACTCCATATTAGCCTCCTTCGTCTAGTTCTTTTCCTCTCAACTCACCTTTGATTTTCTCTTGGGAAATATTCTTTGGGATAAATAACCATGACTGAATATATTATGGTTTACCAACCTGTATCTACTACCATGGCTAATACAACCCAATTTGCAACCTCATACATGTTTTTAACGACACCAAAGGCACATTTGTATGGTGGCCCGTCTGTCCTGCCTAGTTACCAATCTTTGTATGGTACCTTCTCTAGTGAAACATCTACTCCATGGACCTCTCCCATGAAATCTACATTTGGAATTCCATTTGGAACTTATTTAAGGAGTGCTACAAAGTCCACTCCTCTTCCTCCATCTATACCTACATTTCAACAACAAACTGGCCCTTATGTTGGTGGACACTGATATCTACAACAACCCAATTTGTCTCCTATTGGGAACCCTCCTCTTTGGGGGAAGTTTCCTCCATATTATCCTCTTCTTTCAGTATGGGGGTGACTTGTTATAGGGACATTTACATCTCCTCAAGTTAGTGCTCAACCTCAAATGATTTCTCCATATTCAGGGATGATTGCTAATGTTTGGAAACCTACTACGTCTATCCAACCTAGTTCAGTGGCTTCATCTTTAGTCTCTCAAACTATTCCACATACATCATAGATTTTTATTCAAAAACCTATTCAAACTCAAATGAATGTGAGCCAAAATTTATAGGTTGTACCTTTAACTCAACTTATTCCGTCGGTATCTGGCACATCTCAAGCCATGTATACCCAACCTCTTCAAGGTAACTTACAATCACAACAGTTTGGGCAGGCCATTCCTCAAACTCAAATGGGTCAAAATGTGTATGGTATGGAACATGCAAAACCACAGCTGAACCCACCTTTTGTTGGGATGATGAAAAATCATTCAGGGAAACAATATCAACCATATCAAGGTATCACTCAAGTACGTTATGGTCAGCAAGTCCAAACTTAGTCGTTTCAACCTTTGCAAGGTTATCCCAGAGTTGGACAACAGGGTTATGTGTATATTGGTTATAAAAATCCTCCCTATCCTGGGACACAGATAACTATTGCTTAGGCTATCCCATCTTATCTAGGATATCCTCCACTGAACCTCAACAAGAAGTTGCCATTTGTAGCAACTCTCGAATTTCCAGATTTGACCAGGCTCACCAATGATCCCATTGCTCATTCTCCTTGGTGGTTGGTTATTCATACGAAGTTTCCTTCTGATATTCCTAAATTCAATGGAAACCCTGGAAAAGACCCATCCACAAACGTGATGTCTTATCATTTTTGGTGTTCTTCGAACTCCCTCAATGATGATTTTTATTTTTTTGCGTCTTTTCTAGTGTAAACTCACTGGTACGAAAATAAAATGGTATATTGTATTATCTTGAGCTTCATTTGATAACTTCAACGCCTTGGCTACTACATTCCTAACACATTTCCAGTTATGCATCAGATATGAGATTGAAACAGGAACCTTGAGCAATTTCAAACAGTATAGTGCCACTCACGTCTTTGAACATATTCCTGAGTGGTGATGCCATCGTCATTTGGTTAAAACTTTTGTTCTTGACCAATTGTTAGTTGAATGGTTCATTGTTTCTATTGCCATATATCATAAAAGACATTGCGAAAGGTGAATTCACAACCAAAGAGCGGGTAATTTCTCATGCCCAGTACTTGGATCTCATCTATACCTAATCTACCACGCTTTATGATAAGATACCAAATGCTCTGCGACCTACCGATATTGTTTCTCCAACACCTGGTAAAGAATCACCTGTTGCCTATGGTGTGATTGGTTCTACCAGTCAACAGTCAATGAGTAAACCATCTAGTTCAACTCATGTTTTCACTACTCAAATCCCTCCTTCCACCCCTTCAACTTCTACTTTCGAGATCAATGTCATTCAATCATCCAAAGGTAAATCTCTGCAACCAAAAACTAAGAAGAAAGACAATGCTTCGTAGGATAAACAAAATAACTAGTCTTCTAAAGAAAAAAGGAAACCTCATTACCTATGTTTGTTCTGTAATGAGGAGCATTTCACTCGTGATTTTCAAGACCAGGCGGAGGTGAATTAATTCCTTAAATCATCCTCTACGCCTGTTGTGCTGAAATGCCTATTTCTGAATCAGGAGACCAATATGGTTTCCTGGGAACCCACTTCCTCTAACTTAGTTTTGATGCTTTCCTCTACTGAGCCCAAAAATGATGTTATGGTGTCCACCCGAAGTAAATGCTACGGTAATGCAAATCCTTCAAACGATCAAGCTAATTATCAACCTACCAGTTCAACCACATCTCCATCAGATCCTACTCCAAATGTTGTACCTACTAAATTAAGGATTAAGCCTCCCAAAGGCGTTATCCATAAACCAACATTCAACCCTTGCACAAGAGTTGCTCAAAATTATAACATAGTTGAGGACATGGCTCAGGCCCCATCAGCTATGTCAATTTTTGAGGTGTTGCGAAATTGCCTCACCCAAAAGAAGGTTTTGCTTTCAACAATTGGTTGTATTGATCCTTCGAATTCCAACCTAGTAGTTTTTAACCATCAAAACTCTATACCTCGACTTCCAACTCAATTAACTTCATGATCTAGGTTGTTGTTCATGATAAGAATATCCATCATTCCATTACGGACGAAGGAGCCTCAACTTGTACTATGTCCATGTCTTACTGAAAGGTTATTGGCTCTCCCCAATTAAACGAGTCACCAACCACTCTAAAAGATTTCTATGGAAGAACTTATAGACTTTTGGGATTTTGAGTTCTCTACAGGTATAATTAGGTGGCAAGACTGTATTAGTAGAAGTCGAAGTTATTGACGAACCTCTAGATTATAATGTTCTACTAGGTTGTACGTGGGCTATTCCATGGCTGTAGTTGTTTCCACATATTTTATAATGATCATTGTTCCTCATAAAGGCAGTATCGTAGCCATCAATCAACTCACTTTCTTTGCCATTGATTCTTATTTTACTGGAACTGTCCCTCTCGTGGGGGAACACCTCACCCATATCAACATATTGGGGTTGGATTGCTTAAGGCTTCCTCTCTCATGGGAACCTTTTCGCTTTCTCCTCCTTCACTCCTCGATAAATCTACTTCGGCTGCCTATATTAATATGATATTTTCTTGTACTGCTCCAGTTGGTCCTTGGGTAGTACCATATCAATCTAATATCGACAGTTTTGATGACCGTATGCCCCTCAACTCCATTGAGTTTGATTACGAAGCCATTTATTTAGCTTGCACGACCTATTATCCTCCTTCCTCTTTGATCAATTGGGTTGATCGTTCTTTAGATTATGGTACTTTGTCTGATCCTTTATCTCGTACGTTTTCCACCAATGAGGGAATCATGGAGATCATGATGTCGTATGATGCACCATGGGACGACCATCATCATGATTCCTCCTTGTCAGATTCTTTCGAGGACAATCTTAGTGAACTTTATCAACCCAATATTGTTGATTTATCTATGAATTTTGCATCCATCTACCATTTCGAGTGACACTTTAGAGTAAAAAAAAATGTACCCCACCCCTCCATCCCCAAAAGGAATGGGATGGGATGGGAAAAAAAAAGGGATAGTGAGTCGGCCTAATATTCATAACAATGAGGAGATCATCATCTTAGCCAGTATGTTGTTCAGGGGTCCTGTAAGATTCCTCTGGAAAATCTATGAAGCATGACAAGAGATGTCTTAGCCAGAATGTCGTTCAGGGGTCCTGTAAGACTCCCTCTTTTACTTTACGAAAACCTCACCTCTTCCTGAGGTCACCTCACTGTAGGGTGAATTGGTCGTGGGCTCAACCAAAGACCTGACTCCCCGGAAATCTTGAACCCAATAGCCGGTCCTCTCCACGGGGAGTAATGACTCTCCGGTGTTACCGAGGTGTAGTGAGAGGGGGATGGTCGCTCCCCGGAAATTTTGAACCCAATAGCCAGGCATCTCTACATTGAGTGATAAAGGACCTTCATTTAGTTGTTAGAGATGGATGGGTTTTAAACCCAGGGTAAGGCAACAAGACTTCCATCCAGGGTATGGCAACGGGAGGTGGCCAACCACTTGAACTGAGCTCACCTTAAGTTAGCCCGATAGGGTTAGTATCTAGAGCTAGCTTGGTACTGGTACGGGTTGGTAGCCATGAACCAACAGGTACTGAACTCACCTCCGTATCTTCTTAGCTACGGGCTGGTAGCTAGATAAGGGATGGTTGCTCAAGACCCCAACAGGAGGGTCGCAATTGATCATCTACAACATGGTACTATTCCCCTTGCCCCATTTTTACTCTGAAGGTTTTTTCACCCTTCAGGACATTTCCCTTGCACCATTTTTGTTGTGAAGGTTTTTCACCCTTCAGGACTTTTCCCTTGCCCCATATTAGGAGACCCCCTCCATCAGTGATCTTGTCACCTTTTCTCCTCTAAGGACTTTTCCCATTTCACCTTTTCGAGAATTTGTTAACTCGTTTGAAAGGGGCGCCATCAAGGCTCAAGGCTTGGGGGCCCCATCAAGGATCAAGGCTCAAGGCTCAAGGAGGGGCCCCATCAAGGCTTCAACCCGTCGGGCAAGACCATTGAAATGAATAAATAACTTGCCTGACGGGTTGAAGCCTTGATGGGGCCCCTCCTTGAGCCTTGAGCCTTGATCCTTGATGGGGCCCCTAAGCCTTGAGCCTTGAGTCTTGAGCCTTGATGGGGCCCCTTTCAAAAGAGTTAAAAAATTCTTGAAAAGGTGCAATGGTAAAAGTCCTAAGAGGAGAAAAGGTGACAAGCTCATTGATGGAGGGGGTCTCCTAATATGGGGAAAGGGAAAAGTCTTGAAGGGTGCAAAACCTTCACAACAAAAATGATGCAAGGGAAAAGTCCCGAAGGGTGAAAAAACCTTTAGAGAGAAAATGGGGCAAGGGGAATAGTACCATGTTGTAGATGATCAATAAATTGCGACCCTCTTGTTGGGGTCTTGAGCAACCGTCCCTTATCTAGCTACCAGCCCGTAGCTAAGAAGATATAGAGGTGAGTTCAGTACCTATTGGTTCATGGCTACCAACCCGTACCAGTACCAAACTAGCTCTAGATACTAACCCTATCGGGCTAACTTAAGGTGAGCCTAGTTCAAGTGGTTGGCCACCTCCCGTTGCCATACCCTAGATGGAAGTCCTGTTGCCTTACCCTGGGTTTAAAACCCATCCATCTCTAACAACTAAATGAAGGTCCTTTATCACTCAATGTAGAGATGCTCGGCTATTGTGTTAGGTCCCTATAATACTAGTGATTCCCTTATTACTATTATTGTTGTGCCCCTATTGTCCCCATATTGTTATTATTGTGCCTTTATATTATTATTGTTAGGTCAGCTTGGTTATATTGTAACCCCTTAGACTCCTATATATAGAAACGAGGATTTGTCATTTGAATCATCTAAGAATTTTTCATTTGTGTAATGTAAAGGAGGTTGTCCCCTCGAAGAGGCTTATTAAGGCATTGATCTATCTTTTCTATCTTTTTGTGAGCTGGTTTCATAACATTTGGTATCAGAGCTTTGGATTCTAGGGTTTCACTGCTCCAAACAGGTCATCTTGGCATTTTCGCTATAACTTTTCCCTTTTTTTTGACGTTTCAGAAGCTACAAACAAAACCCATTTGAGATGAAATCGTTCTAAACTTCAGGTCCGAATTTCAGACATTGTCTTGCTATATTTGCAAAGATATGATCTGAGGAAGTTAGGGTTTTTGCAGACTCTCGAATTAAATTCCAAACAGGTGACCGGAGGAAAATCGCCATAACTTTTGTTTTGAGCATCAGATTGAAATTTTGTAAGAAGTTTCAGAAAGAGGACGACCTGTAGTTTTCTTTGTATCAGTTTCAGGTACTAAGGTTGAAACAGTGACACGTGGCACGTCATACAAGTTCGCTCTACTGAACTAGTATATAATCAGGTCACTGTGGGAGATTTTGCATAACTCTTCCTTGGAGAATCCAATCTTGATCAGACTTGTGGGGTTAGAAAGAGGAATCAAAGGGATACCGCAAGATGAAATTTCAAATATTCAAGATCCATAGTTACAAAGATACAATAGAGTCAATATCGAGCTCTTACAAAGTGAAAAAAAAAGTGTGTAGTTTTTTTAAATTTTGCATAAGAGTGGTTTGAAAAATTAGTTTGAAAGAATTCAAAGGGAATAGTGAAGAATTATTAGCATTAATTAATGCCCCGAAGAAAGAAAATGGAAACACCTAGTAAGCAACCTGAAAGCTCTAGCATGACTCATGAAGAAGAGGAAGAAATGCAACATGATATATCAAAATTGCAAGACCAAGTACAACAAATTTCACTCTCACTAAAGGTAAATGAAGCCAAGATGAATGACATGGAAGCTAATATGAATGGCATGCAAGTTAAGATGAATGGCATGGAAGCTAATATGAATGGCATGGATGCTAAGATGGAAACCAATATTAATGGCATGGATGCTAAGATGGAAGCTAAGATGAATGGCATGGACGCTAAGATGAATGGCATGGATGATAAGATGGAAGAATTGAAGATAAATTTGAATAAGTGGCTACAAGAAATGGTCACTAATGGTGAAAGGGTAGTAAAGGAAACTCGTGATGAGAACAAAAGAAATGTTAATCATGATTTCATAGACTCTAGTGTTGGATTGAAGACCCACCATGTTCCAAAAATCGATATGAGGAAGTTTGATGGCAAGGATCCCGGAACATGGATACTACGGTTGGAGCAATTTTTCGATCTTCATAATGTGCAAAACATACAAAAGGTACATATTGAAACTTTATATTTGGAACCAAATCAGTTTGTATGGTATCGATGGCTTTGCTCTTGTAAACAAATTGTCACTTGGGCAATTTTTACGGAAGAAATGATAGCACATTATGAGGATACAAAAAGCAACACCTTTTTTAGCCAACTGATAAATCTCAAACAAAAGGGTTCAATGATGGAGCACATTGAGGACTTCCAAAAGTTGAACATAAGGGTAAAAATATTCTAGAGGAGCATAGGATTGATGTGTTTATAGGGACTTTAAAGGATAATCTCCAACATGAGGTTCGCCTTTGGGAACCTGATTCATTGGAGAAGGCATTCAGGTTAACAAGAAAAATGGAAAGCAAAATTATGGAAACCAGGAAGCCTACCACTCACAACTATAAATATGGAAGTGTTGTGGCCCCTAGCCTTCCACAACCTACAAGGTTGACACAACAAAAATTGGAAGAAAAAAGAGCAAAAGGGCTTTGTAACAGTTGTGATAGCAAATACACTAAAGGTCATAAGTGTGCTGAGAAGAAATTATTCTACATAGATTGTGAAGAGGAGGAAGAAAAGGAACAAGAAATGTCAAAAGAAGAGGATATAGTCCAAGAACAAACCCTAGATAAAGAAGAAATGAATCCAACCATATCTTGTAATGCATTGGCTGGAATTACCACTCCTCAAACTATCAAGATAGAAGGACATATCAAGAAGAAAAAGGTAATAGTGTTGATTGATTTGGGAAGTACCCATAATTTTATTCATTGTAAGATAGAAAAGGAATTGAATTGCTTCCTATATCCAGCACTAGAGTGTCAAGTGATGGTTGCAAGTGGAGGAACCATAAATTGTTCTGGAAAGTGCCATAATATCAAGCTATCCATGGGAGAATATGTATTGAATTTCCCAATGCTTTCCATTCCAATGGGTGGTGCTGATGTTGTACTAGGAGTCCAATGGCTACAATCCTTGGGTACAATAGCTTATGATTATCATGAAATTTTCTACGGAAGGAAAGGAAGTTGAATTAAGGGATATTGCAGGGAAACCGGGAAAGATAATCAGCTCTAACGGTATGACAAAGCTTCTAAAGAAGGAACAATGAGGTGTAATTGCACAATTCTGTTCGCTAGAGGTTCCCACATCCAAATCATCTATTTCTCCAGATCTCCAAAAAGTCTTGGACAATCATTCCAAGGTATTTGAGACTCCCAAAGGTCTCCCACCTATTCGTGATCATGATCATGCTATTCATTTGATTCCAGGAAGTGTTCGTCCAAACATCAAGCCGTACAAATATCCTTATGCCCAAAAGAGTGAAATTGAACGTATGGTTGTAGAAACGCTAGAGGCTGGTATAATTCAACCTAGTCAATGTTCTTTCTCTGCTTTCGTAGTATTGGTGCACAAGAAGGATGGATCATGGCGCATGTGTCTGGATTATAGGGAGCTCAACAAGCTAACTATTAAAAATAAATTTCCCATTCCTATCATTGATGAATTATTGGATGAATTGCATGGATCAATTTACTTCACCAAGTTGGATCTTCATTCATTATATCATCAAATCATAATGAAGACTGAAGACATTCCGAAAACAACATTTAGAACTCATGAGGGTCATTATGAATTTTTGGTCATGCCTTTTGGCCTTACCAATGCACCTTATAAATTTCAAGGTTTGATGAATTCCATTTTCAAACCCTTCCTTAGAATTTGTGTTAGTATTTTTTGATGATATACTAATCTACAGCAAATCTTGGAAGGATCATGTTGAACATGTTGACAGGGTGCTCAAACTATTGGAGGAGAAACAATTATATGCAAAAATCTCCAAATGTTTCTTTGGAGTACAAGAGGTGGAATATCTAGGTCATATTGTATCTCATGAAGGTCTTAAGGTAGACCCTAGCAAAATTAAAGCCATTATGGAATGGAAAATCCCCACATCCATAAAGCATCTACGAGGATTTCTCGGGTTGACAGGGTATTATCGCAAGTTTGTTAAGAATTATGGGAGAATAGCAGCACCTATAACAACATTATTGAAGAAAAATGCATTTTCATGGACTCCAGAAGCAACAAAGGCCTTCGAACATCTTCATGAGGCAATGTGCCAAGCACCGGTCTTAGCTACGTCGGACTTCACAAAAACCTTTATTGTGGAATGTGATGCTTCAGGAAATGGAATTGGTGTTGTTTTAATGCAAGATGAAAGACCCATTGCTTTCGAAAGTCATCCAATCAAGGGAAAGTATTTACACAAAGCTATTTATGAGAAGGAAATGTTGGCAATACTACATGCACTTAAGAAATGGCGACCCTACCTAATGGGAAGACACTTCAAGGTAAAAACAGATCATGATAGTCTTAAATACTTTTTAGAACAAAGATTATCCTCTGAAGAGAAACAAAAATGGGTCACAAAGATGTTGGGTTATGACTTTGAAATCATCTACAAAAAAGGGAAGAAAAATGTTGTGGCAGATGCACTCTCAAGAAAGGATGAGGATGTGGAAGCATTGTTGTGTGCCATTTCTATTATCCAACCAGATTGGATAAACGAAGCAAGGGAGCAATGGAAGAATGACGAAGAATTGTGGGCACTCATTCGAAAGTTAAAACAAGATTCCAGTACATATGATACATTTAGCTGGAAAAATGATTCATTATGGTACAAAGATCGCTTATACCTATGTAAGAATTCCCAACTCAAACAAAATATTCTTATGGAACTGAACACTTCTCCCTTAGGGGGGAACTCAGGATTTTTAAAAACTTACCACAGGGTTAAGAAGGATTTTTTTTGGGATGGCCTTAAATCGGATATTCAAAAGTTTGTGGCGGAATGTTTGGTTTGCCAACAAAATAAAGTTGAAACAATTAAGACCCCATGTCTATTACAACCTTTATCCATTCCAAGCCAACGTTGGGAGGAGGTTTCAATGGATTTTATCACAGGTTTACCCAAGTGTGAAGGAAAGAGTGTCATCATGGTGGTAGTTGACAGACTTACCAAGTATGCACACTTTTGTTGATTATCACATCCATTTAAAGCCAGCATAGTTTCTACTGCATTTATGGAAACAATTCAAAAGCTACATGGAAACCCAAAGATTTTTGTAAGCGACAAAGATCCCATTTTCACTGGAAATTTTTGGACAAAATTATTTTCTTGTCTCAGTACTCAGTTAACTCATAGCTCATCTTATCATCCTCAATCTGATGGGCAAACTGAGATAGTAAACAAATGTTTGGAAGGATATCTTCGTTACTTTGTATCTGATAAACAGACACAATGGGTCAAATGGTTGCCTTTGGCTGAATGGTGGTATAACACTTCCTTTCGTACTGCAACAAAAATGACCCCATTTATGGCACTTTATGGATATCATCCACCATCCATCACATCATATTTAAGAGAAAATTCTAAGGTTCAACTGGTGGAGCATCACATCGAGCATCAACAACAAGTTCTCCAACTCTTAAAGGATAACCTCACGTTGGCACAGAATAGAATGAAACAACAGGAAAATCAACATCGCAGCGAAAGAAGTTTTGATGTAGGTGACTGGGTATTCCTATGGCTGCAACCATATAAAAAAATGTCCCTCAAGCAAGCTAAGAAGGATAATAAATTATCACCAAAGTATTATGGTCCGAACAAGGTGTTGCAAAAGATTGGTATTATGGCATACAAATTGGAGCTTCCTGCAGCTTCTTGAGTGCACCCAGTTTTCCATGTTTCATGTTTAAAGAAGGTTATAGGCGACAAGCTCCCAGTTCAAACAATATTGCCAAAACTTGACGAGGAAGGAAAAATTATATTGGAACTGGAATCAGTCACAGAAACAAGAACTCGACAGCTACGAAATCGATCAATTTCGGAATATCTCATCAAGTGGAAGAACTTATCCACTGAAGATTCCACATGGGAGGATGATAATTTTATACAAAAGCATCCATAACTACTCAAGCTTTGAGGACAACACTTTTTTGAAGGAGAGGGGCATGTTAGGTCCCTATAATATTAGTGATTCCCCCATTACTATTATTGTTGTGCCCCTATTGTCCCCATATTGTTATTATTGTGCCCCATAGAATCCCTCTATTGTTATTTTTGTGCCTTTATATTATTATTGTTAGGTCGGTTTGGTTATATTATGTGACCCCTTAGACTCCTATATATAGAAAGGAGGTTTTGTCATTTGAATCATCTAAGAATTGTTCATTTGTGTAATGTAAAGAAGGTTGCCCCCTCGAAGAGGCTTATTTCTAAGGCGTTGATCTATCTTTTCTATCTTTTTGTGCGCTGGTTTCATAACATATTGGGTTCAAAATTTCCGGGGAGCGACCATCCCCCTCTCACTACACCTTGGTAACACCAGAGAGTCATTACTCCTCGTGAAGAGGGCTAGCTATTGGGTTCAAGATTTCCGGGGATTTAGGTATTTGATGGAGTCCACGACCAATTCACCCTACAGTGAGGTGACCTCAGGAAGAGGTGAGGTTTTCGTAAAGTAAAAGAGGGAGTCTTACAGGACCCTCGAACGACATTCTGGCACTTGTCGAACATTGAAGAGACTATCCCTCTTGACATTTCAATTAAACCCGAAATTGTCGAAAACATACATATCGATGCGTCTTTCTCTCCCGATGAGGTTAATAATGTTGAAAATAACAACAAGAAATGCTAAAAATATAATTTCAGGATATTTTAATTTTAATTTGTCCTTGAATTAAAATTGAGAATTAAAATTTGAATTTAGTCTCACCAGTTGCTTGAAAAATAATTAATTAATTCATCTTGAGTTAATTAGTTGGAGAAATTCAAGCATGAAGTCTTTGTGAAGTCATGCAACAGTTATCCCTTTGATTGAGGAAGTTATCCCTTAATTAAGGAGATAAGGATGAGTTGTAATTAGTTAGCTCAGTTAACTGAGTTAAGTCCAGTTAGATTAGTTCCAAATAGTTTGAGGAACTGATTGTGAGTTCAGTCAGTTAGTGCATGCATGCATGCAACTAGTGTACTCCAGATAACTGAATATTCTCTCATAAATAACTCATGCATGTTAGTTCAGACAAAGACCCAGTTGAGATTAAAGGCAAGGATAGTGTACTATCAGTTGCAAGAATTTTCCCATAAGGATTGTGCAATTTTACAGTGTGTAAGAGCAGTGTTCACTTGGTTGAAGGTAAATCATCCCAGAGGAACAACGCAAGGAAATACGAGGCTTGGAGGATAGAGGAGAAGGCATATGTGTTGTCTGTTCTGTCTATGAGCAACAATGAGGGATTGTACTGAGAGCTGGATAGCTGTGAGAGCTAAAGCTTTGTGTAATCCTGAGATATTTCCACTTGTATGATAATACAGTTAGCGTGGATTTTAGCTGAGGCTTTCCCCAGAGTATTCTTCTATGTTTCATGTGTGATTGATTCTTCTTCTCTGTTATATGTGTTCTGTTTGATCTTGCTCAAATCAATTAAGCTTCTGCAAGTTTGATTGTAGAAGTAGATTAAGTATTTTTCTTTAGTACATTGCATAATCAGATTAATCTATAGTGAGAATTTCTACATGGTATCGGAGCAAAGGTGATCAAAGCTATGAACAACATAACTGAGAAGGGAAAAGTTTGAAGTTTGAAGTTCTTGATTGTAGGTACAAAATCGAATTCTTATCACACCTCAAAGTTCACCAATGGCATTTAATGGCTTGAGACTCGAGTATGCCTAGGATGGCAGCTCGAATTACATAGCATGGAAGGATCACATGGAAGCAGTATTAGAAGACAATGGTTTGAAGGATTTCATTGATCAAGAAATCCCCAAGCCAGCAACATCTAATGCCCAAGAATTGGCGGAATGGAAGAAGTGTGTGGCGAAGGCGAGGAGGATTCTTTTAGAGGGAGTTCGAGACCATATTGTCTCGAGGCTCCATGGGAAGGAGGCTCCGTTTTCAATGTGGAAGACATTGAAGGACCTATATCAGAACAACATTGACTAGAGGAATTTGGCGCTTAAGGACAAGCTTCGGAAAATCAAGTGTGAAAAGGGCGACACTATTTCTACATATCTAAACAAGCTCACCACCTGCAGAGATGAGTTTGGGAGTGTAGGAATAACGATTTCCGATGATGACATGGTGAGTCTTGCTCTCCTCGGTCTTCCAAAGAGCTGGCATAGCTACCAGGACTCGGTGAATGGAAGAGAGAAACTGTCGGATTGGGAATGACTATTGTTAGATTTGATGCAGGAGGAGATCAGGAAGAGCACATGAGATGGTTCTTCATCTAAGCATGATGATGAAGAAAATATAGCCTTAGCAAGTAAGGCAGGGAAAGGGAAAGGGAAAGCTTCCCATTCCAAATCAAGTTCTTCCCATGGAGGGAAGAAGATTTACAAATATAAAGTGAGATGCTTTAATTGTCATGAGGTGGGCCATTATGCAACTAATTGTCCATTGAAGAAATCCAAGAAGGGATCCTTGAAAGGATCAGAAGGTGAGGCAATGGCCTCTTAGTTCGAATTGGATTTTACCCTCATCGCATGCATGGTTTCATCGATGGTGGGTTGTGTTTAGTACCTAGACAGTGGAGCCTCATTCCACATGACTGACAATAAGAGTTTATTTAGTACCTTGGAGGAGAAAGACCTCAAGATGTGCATAGAGATGGGTGACGATGGAAAGTACCGTGTTTCAGGTGAAGGTACAGTTGTTTTTCAGAGGGAGCATGGAGCTCCTCTCACCCTGATTGATGTAAAGTATTTGATTGGATTGAAGAAGAACTTGGTATCGGTCACGATGTTGGAAGACAAAGGCTATGATGTAGTCTTCAGTAAAGGAAAGGTGTTCCTGAGACACATAACGACGGGTTAGACAAAGAGGATTGGGATTCGAGTGAAGAATCTCTACAAGCTGGAGGTAGATGACTGTGTTGCATTGAGTTCAAAAGTAGAATTGGTGCAAATCCAAGATATAGGCGAGCTATGGCATAGGCGGTTGGGCCACTTGCATCATGGGGCCTTGAAGATAATGTAGTAGGTTTCTACCGGACTTCCCAAAGGTAAACTTGAGCAAGTGGACACATGAAAAGGTTTCACCTTGGGAAAGTATGCCAAGTATTCCTTTCATGATTGAGACAGTCGAGTTGAAGCAATCTTGGAGCAAGTTCATACAAATGTGCGTGGACCACTCTCGACAGCCTCCAATGCTAGATGTATTTCATGCAGAAGAAGGATCAAACCTTCTCAAAGTTTTGTGAGTTCAAAGCTTTGGTTGAGTAAGAATTAGGGAAGAAGATCAGGGCCTTGAGAAGCGACAATGGTGGAGAGTATGTCTCTCAAGAGTTTAAGGACTTCTGTGCAGCGGAAGGAATTAAATGGGAGTTGAAGGCACCTCATAACAAACAGCAGAATGGGGTGGCCGAGAGGAAGAACAGAACGATTGTGGGGGCAGCTTAGGCGATGCTGCATGACGAAGGCCTACCACTTCACTTGTGGGCTGAGGCATGAAACACATAGGTCTATTTGCAGAATAGAAGCCCGCATCACATTCTTGGGATGAAGACACTAGGGGAAGCTTTCTCCGAGAAGAGACCAGATGTGGGTCACTTCAAGATCTTTGGCTCATCGGTTTATTTTCATGTGACCAAGGATGCCCGAAAGAAACTTGAGCTGACACTAGAGTTGGGGACACTTGTGGGGTACAGTGATAGACCCCACAACTATCAGGTGTATTTGCCTACCAGTCAGAGGACAATGGTCCGCAAAGATCTCAAGTTTGATGAGCAGAAGGCGATGTGAGTTTCCCTTGAGAGGGAGCTCCAACTATAGGCTGTGGAGGAACTTTTGGTTCTTAAGGAGGAGGAGCCTCAGACTGATGCGGAGCAACTACACCCAGAGGTTCTAGGAGTGGAGACATACGCTCAAGGAGAGTCTTCCATAAATGGGTGGAAGCGCACGAGAGAAGCTGACAGATTATTATCGGATGCGAGAGAGAATG
This sequence comes from Pinus tabuliformis, assembly GCA_031772625.1. Lineage (NCBI taxonomy): Eukaryota > Viridiplantae > Streptophyta > Pinopsida > Pinales > Pinaceae > Pinus > Pinus tabuliformis. The sequence continues at coordinate 1,336,226,715 of CM062819.1, read as the reverse complement.
TGGGAGAACCATCTTCTCAGCGCAGACAGAGGAGGTCACCTGATAGGTACACTAGATACATGGACCTTGTTGGGGAATGTGTTGAGACCGAGCCATCTTCCTTTGAGGAAGCAGTGCAATAGCCGATTTGGGTTGATGCTATGGTGGAGGAGTATGACTCCATAGTTCGGAATAGTGTTTGGGATGTGGTTCCAAGATTAGAGAAGAAGTTAGTTGTGAGTTCTCGTTGGCTTTACAAGGTAAAGCAAGCTGCTGATGGTAGCGTGGAGAAACATAAGGCAAGATTTGTTTCCCGTGGTTTCTCACAGGTCGAGGGGATCGACTATGATGAGAATTTTTCTCCTGTAGCAAGGTACTCATCTATCAGATCGATGTTGGCACTATCAGCACAGATGGTTTGGAAGATCCATCAGATTGTCGTGAACACTACCTTCCTCATTGGAAAGATTGAGGAAGAGGTGTACTAGAGTAGCCGGAAGGTTTTGAAACCTTCGATCGTGAGTCACATGTGTGCCGAATCAAGAGAGATTTGTACGGGCTAAAGCAAGCACCTCGTGCTTGGTAAACCACGATTGACAACTACTTCACTGGGTTGGGCTTCACAAAGAGTGAAGCGGATGCGAACTTGTACCACATCATGGTGGAAGGTAAGAAGTTGATCATTGTTCTTTATGTTGATGATCTGATATTAATAGGTGATGATCAGTTGATCATGTCTTGCAAGGAGGACCTTACAAGAGAGTTCGAGATGAAAGACATGGGTCTCATGCACTACTTTCTAGGCATGGAAGTGTGTCAGAAGGATGGGGAGTTGTTTGTGTCTCAAGGCAAGTATGCCAATGAGATACTCAGGAGATTCCACATGGAGAAGTGCAAGCACATGCAGACTCCTCTAGTAGGTAGCTGGAGGAAGGAGGATGCTACTTCAGGAGAAGTAGTAGAGGCTACTGTGTATCAACAACTTGTGGGTTCACTGATGTACTTAGTAAACACACGACCAGATTTGTGCTATGCGTTGAACCAGTTAAGTCAAGCTATGGTTCAGCCTATCAAACTGTTTTGGAAGGTAGCAAAGCATGTTTTGAGATACCTCAGAGGCACATCTCAGTATGGATTATGTTATAGACGATTAGAGGGAGTGAAGCTACAAGGATTCACATATGCAAATTGGGCAAGGAGTCCATTAGATTGGAAGAGCACATTAGGAGGAATTTTCAACCTTGGTTCAATTGCAGTTTCTTGGTACAGCAAGAAACAGAGGTCAATTGCACTCAGCTCAGCAGAGGCTGAATACATGGCTGCAAGTCAGGCAGCATGTGAGGCCATTTGGATGCAGAAAATTCTAGTTGGTTTGTTTGATCAGAGGATGGATCCAACTGTGATCTATTGTGATAATTAGAGTTGTATCAAACTCTCTGAGAATCCAGTGTTTCATGACAGGTCCAAGCATATCGACATTCGGTATCATCATCTCAGAGACTGTGTGGCGAGGAGGATCATGTTGTTGCAGTATATTTCGATCGAGGAGCAAGATGTTGACATTTTGACTAAGGCATTGTCAAAGTGTAAATTCGAGTTCCATAGAGACAGGATCGGGGTGGCAGATAATCCCTTTCTTGTTGAGAGGGAGTGTTGAAAATAGCAACAAGAAATGCTAAAAAAATAGAAATGCTAAAAATAACATTGCTAAAAATAACATTTTAGGATATTCCAATTTTCATTTGTCCTTGAATTAAAATTGAGAATTCAAATTCAAATTTAGTCTCACTGGTTGCTTGAAAAATAATTAATTAATTCATCTTGAGTTAATTAGTTGGAGAAATTCAAACATGAAGTCTTTGTGAAGTCATGCAACATTTATCCCTTTGATTTAATTAAGGAGATAGGGATGAGTTGTAATTAGTTAGCTCAGTTAACTGAGTTAAGTCCAGTTAGATTAGTTCCAAATAGTTTGTGGGATTGATGGTGAGTTCAGTCAGTTAGTTGCATGCATGCATGCAACTAGTGTACTCTAGATAACTGAATATTCTCTCATAAATAACTCATGCATGTCAGTTTAGACAAAGACCCAGTTGAGATTAAAGGCAAGGACAGTGTACTATCAGTTGCAAGGATTTTCCCATAAAAAAAGTCTCTTGCATGCAGAAGGTATTCATTCCTTGAGGATTGCACAGTTTTACAGTGTGTAAGAGCAGTGGTCCACTTGGTTGAAGGTAAATCATCCCAGAGGAATAGCGCAAGGAAATAGGAGGCTTGGAGGATAGAGGAGAAGGCATATGTGTTGTCTATTCTATCTATGAGCAACAGTGAAGGATTGTACTGAGAGCTGGATAGCTGTGAGAGCTAAAGATTTGTGTAATCCTGAGATATTTCCACTTGTACGATAATACAGATAGCAGGGTTTTTAGATGAGGCTTTCCATAGAGTATTCTTCTGTGTTTCATGTGTGATTGATTCTTCTTCTCTGTTATATGTGTTTTGTTTGATCTTTCTCAAATCGATTAAGCTTCCGCAAGTTTGATTGTAGAAGTAGATTAAGTATTTTGCTTTAGTACATTGCATAATAAGATTAATCTATAGTGAGAATTTCTACAAATACTTATAAAGCCCTATTCCTGGAATTAAGAGATGTTTTTTCTTGGTCTTATGAAGAAATTCTAGATATTGATCTGAACATCGTTGTGCATGAAATTAATATGTATCCTGGTTTCATCTATCCCATACCTTTAACTAGTTGGGTTTCTAACATTGTTCCTGTCATGAAGAAACAAGGAATAATCCACGTGTGTCAATTATTAGGATATCAACCATGCTTGTCCAAAGGAAAATTATCCCACCCCATTCATCGACCAAATTATTGATGATTGTGTCGGTTGTGAAATATTTTCATTTATGTATGGATTCTTCGACTATAGTCAAATTGACATTCTCCCGACGGATCAACATAAAACTGCATTCATTTGTCCTTGGGGTAGATTTGTGTATAGAAAACTCCCTTTCAAATTAAAGAATGTTGGGGCTACATTTCAAAGGGAAATGAATTTTTCCTTCCACGACATCAAACATATTTTGTAACCTTATTTGGATGGTTTTCCTGCTCATTCATGACATCGGGTTGATCACCCGATGCATCTTAGGGCCATATTTTTACGATGTAGACATTATAACATTCAACTCAATCTGCACAAATCTGTGTTTTGTGTAATTTATGTTCGTATCCTTGTTTTTGTTGTATCAAAACAAGGAATTCGTATTTATCCCTTGAAAGTTCAGGTGATCATTGATATGCCTGCTCCTTCTTCCCTCCTTTAATTTCAACAACTCCAAGGGAAAGCTAACTTTCTTCGGAGGTTCGTTCCCAACTACATCGAACTAACCAAAGGATTTACTTGCTTGTTAAAGAAAGGGGTTCCCTTTCATTGGGATGTCGTTTCTCAAAAAGTGTTTTATGCCTTGGAATATGCACTAAGTTCAGACATCCTTGTTATATCCCCCATATTACCAACGCGATTATTTCTTGTATCTCGCTGCTACATTTACTACCATTGTTATGGTATTGAATTGTGAGGATGATGTCAGAACTGGACATACTATTTATTACTTGAGTTGGAATCTCAATGATAATAAAATAAAGTACACCCATGTCAAAAAGTTAGCTTTGGTTGTTTCCCAAGTTGTACAGAGATTTCACCATTACATATTGCTCCGAAAAATTATGGTTGCTTTGGATTGCAATCCCATGATGTACATATTATCGCGACAATTGTTGGGGGGGAATACTCTAAGTGAATTTTCATCCTACAAGAGTTCTATTTGAAATTCATCAAATCCAAGTCAAAGAAATCCTTAGTTTTTATTAAGCTAATTTTTTACCTTACCAATTCTGAAAATGAAACAACATCTAGTGATTCTATTCTAGATGAGTCGTTGTTTCTGACCTCGTCTTCTGACTCGTGGTGTGGAGACATTATTATATATCTCCATACCCATACTTTTAGGTCTGATACCTCTCACTCTGACCAACGACGTATCTGATATCAAGCCAAGCATTACATTATAATCGACGACACCCTTTATTGCCATGGTATCAATACAATTTTTCGAAGGTGCCTCACTCATGAGGAGGTCAAGAAAGTGTTAAATGAATACCATTAGGGGGCATGTGGTGATAATTTGTCTGGATATGCCACCGCACAGAAGATCCTACGTCCTGGTTACTTTTGGCGACCATATTTCGCAATTTCATCCTTGCCGCCCAAAAGTGTCATGCATGCCAGATATATGATCATAAGATTTGTGCTCCCTCTACTCCTTTGCATCTAGTTATCATGGTTGGTCCTTTTGTGAAATGGGGCATTAATTTCATAACATGTAAGCCTCAATCGGTTGGGGGAATGGCTATATCATCGTAGCAGTTTACTATTTTACCAAGTGGGTCGAGATGATGCTTACATATAATAATACTTGCGAAAAAATGCTTTATTTTTCTTCAACCATGTTATTGCACGGTTTGGTATTCCACATGTTGTAGTCATGGGCCACGGAAATCATTTTGGCAATCACATGATGTCTGAACTAACTGCCAGACATACTTTCCCATGAAAGTTCCACTCCCTACTACCCTTAGACAAATGGGCAAGTTGAGGAAATCAATAAAGTTCTCAAAACGATGCTTCAACGTATGATAGGGCTCCATAATTCAGAATGGTATCTTATTATTTATGCAGCCTTATGGGTGTACCGAACCTCTGTTATGACTGCTACCAGGTTCACACCATTCCAATTGGTTTATGATCTGGAAGCAATCCTTCCGAATGAATGTGAAATTACGTCTCTCAAACTTGTTGTTGAACTCCTTCCTGCCTCTTCTGCAGAAGAGGTACTTCTTACATCTGACGTGCTTAGATGGAATCCGATGTGATGTTGCGATGGCTAATGAATCCGATAAGAAATATATCAAGGCAAAATACGACAAGAGTGTCAAGCCTCATGTCTTAGCGGAAGGAGACCTTGTTTTGTTATACGATCAATATTCTGATAAATTAGGATAAGGAAAGTTAGATCTAATGTGGCTAGGTCCATACATTGTCAAACGTATTCTTTCTAAAGGGGCATATGAGCTAATTGATTTTCATGGAGTTCCCTTGGCACAACCTAGGAATGGGTTGTACCTTAATAAATACTATGCTTGATTTTTTGTGTAGCACACATATTGTATATAGGTGCGATTGAGTGTGTTTGCAGTGTGTTCCCTTTGGAGTTTCCTAGGTTTTTGTTAATCTTGTTTACATTTGGTTTGCAGATGTCAACATCCCTCGAACCATATGTTGGTTATGCTGATGGTGCTAGTTGTAGTACTCAGAACCTCTCTTCTGTAACTTGGGCTATATATGATCCAAATGACGATTTAGTGACTTTAGAAGGTATTTGTATTGGTGGCTTTACAAATAACATCATTGAGTATAGCGCAGTGATCAAACTATTGTCTAATGTTATTTCCCATGGTATCCACCATATAGTTATCAAACTCAACTCACAGTTTGTAGTACTATGATTGACTAATGTCTATTCGGTTAGAAGTCCAACTATGTTTCACATGTTCATGAGGGTTCGCCTTCTGGAAATATATTTTGATTTCATCCAGTATCAAGATATTTCTATAAATATAAATACATTGACATATGAATTGGATAATCATGTTTTAGATAAACATTTGTGACATGTGTAAATTAATTCAATACACATCACATATATTGAAAGGAATAATAGAACCGTACGAAACACTGAAGATATATATATATATATATATATATATATCAAAGTTTTGGTTTTACAAAATTTGTGCCCGAGACACATGTGGCCACATAGACTAAAATATACATGCAGTGAAAATATAGCTATAAACCTCCTAGTAGAATAATCATAGCGCTCATGGTAGCATGCCATTGCGCGAGCCATTTTGCACAATAACTGACTTATACGACGAGGAACGCCAATAGTATGTTGTTGCAATCTCCTAAGAAGTTTTTTGATCCTGGTCTCATCTATGCCATGGGTAAACCCCTCCATGTGATGCTCAACCTTTGGAAGGGTCTCGGCCACATTGAGATCCTGTAGTACTTCTCGCCCTGCTGCAACAACCTGTACTGCTACTAGTTCCTGTTGTGAGTGTCCTACACGATGAAGATAAGAATATCCCACAGGTCGAATGAGTCGAATATCTGCAAGTGTATCAACCAATAGTTTAGTCTCAGATACATAAAAAATTACATATTTTTATTTTTTGTAAAACTTAAAAATAAAAAAATGGTCAAAATGATTTACTTATGGCACCCCATAGCTCACCATCAGGAAGCACGAGCTCCAGGTCTCTACGAAAATCTATCCCTGTGTATGGATAGTCTTGTATCATAATGAGTTGCATGTGTAACCATATGAAGAAGACAGGTGTGAAACTCATTGACGACAGACTTGCATGTCTAGACATGAGATCCACCCATCTCCTCCTCTGTGGGACTCTCGGATCTACAAGCTCGAGCGCGATATGATGTTCCCTAAACAATGGAGTTCGCTCTAAAGAAAAATAAACCAAAATCGAACCATGGCCAAAATTCTTTAAGCGTCCATCTTTTTCCTTAGTCATTTGTTCCTTCATGTTTACCAGTACCCCTCACTCTACTTGAATATTGTTGGCTCTAGACATTCTAGATCATACTGCATATGTGACTTATTCTCCACATGAAGAGATGCACTACTACCCAATATAGTAAACATGATCGTTCTTAAAGGAGAACAGACTACATCATTGATGTCAATTTTTCCATCCTTAGTCGATTGGGATCTCGATCGACAATGTGCATTGATGTACTCTTTGACTGTCTCTCCACCACTCCTTGAACCAGATAAAGAGATGGGGGTACCTCGCCTTGATAGACCAGTCAATAATTATCTTCTACCTATATTTCTAGTATATGCACACCAAGTATGAATTCTTATGCTTGAACATCCCATGCATAGACAAGATACCTCAATAATTCCATCTGTTGCCTCATATTAGGAAGCCAAAAGTATTTTAAGAGTCGACAATCTCTGAAAGCCTGGATTATGGTAGGATCATTAGCTACAGTGAAATCTTGTTCTTCATGGTCTCTTTCCCTCCGTATCAAAGCCATTTTGTTCCAATAGACACTTGAAACATCACAATAAGGATCATTATGACAAATTTCATACAAAAAACTAGATAAATTTTGAGGCAAAGAAGCAAAACAAAGTTGGGAATTGTGCCCAATGCACCATGCTAAGGGCAGACAGTGGATTGCAATGCTCCCCCCAGTGTATTTTTCTCTTCTTCAGTGCAACTTTTGACCTTCTAGGGGTGCATTGGACCTAGGGCGAGGATTTGGAGCCCTAGGGCCCTCAAAAACTTGAAAAATGTGCATGAAATCACAAAATGGAACCATGAAAGGAAAAAGAAAGGTTATAGCTCCTACTTGGAAGTGACGATGCTTGAAATGATCCATTGGATTGGTCACAATCAACTATAAAATATTGGGGCGAAAACACTCATAACTCACTCTCCAAGAGGTAAACGTGAAATGGTAAAAATGAATTGCCTTTTGCCTGTTTTATGGTCATTTTCATAATTAATTTATTAATTTTTTAATGTTTTGGCCTAAATATGACTAAGTTTTATCATAAATAGGTCTTTTTAATCATTTTGTGATGTTTTGGGCAGGGTGAAAGTTGTTTTAACGAATTTGACGATGTATAAATTGAAACAAGTCATTTTGACCACGGAGCATACTTTTATCGTTTTTTCGGGCTCTGTAAACCTATGAAAAAGGAACACCCTAGAGTCCTCTTTCAGCTCTTTTCAGACATCCTAAACATGAAAATATTTTCAAGAACTTTTATTTTTGAACTCTTTAAAGTAAATGAAAAGATGTCTACTCAGTATAAGTTTGACCCTTTTCTGGACTGAGCTAGACTATCTACGAAAAAGGAATACCTTAGTAAAACATGGTTAAGAGGTTCCCTTGAGTATTTTTTTCTACCTTTTTGGACTCAAGAGACTATTTATGAAAATGAACCTTTGGAGTTTTATTTTTCACCTCTTTTTCAAACTTTCTAAAGATAAAAAGGAGTTGAGTTAGAACTTCGATGGACTCGTAAAAACATCAAACAATGATGGACTTGTTGAACATGACGAGACCAAACCTCTCCTTCTTAGGGTTCGTTAAAAATACTCAAAGGGATTCATTTGAAGGATGAACTTACAATTCAAGTATATGTTATCGATCCGGATATCTTAGCTACCATAATTAATCAAGATCTTTTACTTCCGTGACGTTACAAAAATTGCATATGAAAGAGCATGAAAAACTGCACTTGCATACATTAAAGAAGAGGAAACATAATGAAGACCATCAAATCAAAGGACACACACACATTGATAACAGAGTTCACCTAGTGTGGGTTACGTCTCTGGTCCCGGTGTCAAGAGTGCAGAGCATGCTTCATTAAATGCTGCAAGATGATGATGTACATGGGATATTCTTTGTCATTACAAGGATAAACTCCCTCAACAAGAGTGGCATGCCTCTCAATGAGACGTTCTCTTATAGGAACTCTCACTCATATGGGCCCTCCTTCAACATAATGGTAACAAGGATCTCAACAACAAAATCATTGTCTCAGAAAATCAAAAGAAAGACATGGCATCACTGCTTCATATACCTCCATTTTCTAAAATGGTTTGAAAATTCAAAGCTCAGTTGCAGAAATAGACATCAACGTTGAATTTGTGGCGCTAAATCATATCAAAACACTATAAAATTGGCCCCTTTCTGACACCGTCAAAATATGGACCCACGAGAATCTTGAAGATCCCCCCAAAGATTCCTTCCTGGAGATGGGAGAAAAATTTGCTGCTCAGATGAAAATTCTGAGCACACCACTGCCCTCCTTGTGAAATTATGAGGAAAATGATTATAAAGTCTTCAACATTCTGCCTTTGTTAAAAATCAGCCTCAAAGGGAATCTTTTAGATTCCTCAAGATTCTGCAAAGATTCCTCACTGCTAACTATCTAAAATTTTGTTGTTCAAATGAGCAAACAGACCGCACCATCATGTTCCCTGTGAAATTTTGGTTCATTTGAGTATAAACTTGGCATGATTATGTCTCTGTCAAAAATTAGCCTCCAAGGGAATTTGAAGATTCTTGAACATTTTGCAAAAAACTATTCCTTTGAATATTCCTGCCTCAAAAATCGTGCCCTACTTGGGCTAGGTTCCGTGCGCACTATTCTCCCCTAGGCGAATAAGAGTTTAGGTTATTATAGAATTTTTTGGGTGAATGATACAAGGCAAGGGTTGTTGGCCCAATGGTAAAACTTGGCAATTGGTTGGAGGTGGGTCGAGTTCCAACCCATAACTCACCTGTTGGCTCAAATTGGCACATTTGTTTTTTTATATGGTTTAATTGTTTGTATTGGTGTGGTGGGTTATGTGTTTATTTAGTTTTTTAGTTAAATAAGTGATGGGGTTGCTCGGTGGTGGGTCGGCCCATTGGGCCAGGCGGGTTCAATCCCCGCCGACCTCATTTAAATTGAATGTTGTTTGTAATGACCTATATACATGGTGGGAGGGGTTGGCAGGGGTGGTGGTCATCGAAAAAATTAAAGAGGTGACAAATTTTCTCGTTTCGGCAATTGGAATCCATGTGTCAGAAAATATTAAATTGTTGCCTCGTTAGTGGTTGCCACTGGGCCTAGTTTGACCAACATTTTGATCGCGAATATATTGAACATACAACCTCGGATTTCAGTGTCGTTCAGGTCGTTGGAATCATGATGACGAGCACTAATATCGGGTCCTGGTTTGGGAGAAATCCGAGAACTTTGATTTGTGAGGCTTTTCTTAGCCACTTCTAAATTTTGAGCATTTATTGAGCCACCTGGATTAGTTCTCCTCCTCAGGCTTGTTAAAAAATAAATAAATACTGACCAACAATGGTTGGGGAAATTGGGAAAATGGGATACTCTACCTATTAATGGTAGTGAGTCGCTCTTGAACATGACACTCTTCCACTTCATCTCTGTGGTTGTTGGGTTGGAAAATATGCTTGTCTTTTTGGTTCATCACACTATATCAAAGCCTCTGCTTTAAGTTTTGGGTCAATGCTTCCAACTCCATTCAATGTCACTGATGTGTCCAAGAGAAGTCATTCAGTTGATATCTACAACAATACTCTTAATCCTTCATTCCATGTATGTCGTTCTTGAACCAGTTCCACATCAACATCATTTTGTCTCAAATAATGATACTTGTTTCATGTCATTGATGGGGATACATCAAGGCCCTCCTGCGATGGGTCGATTCCAGTCGACATCAACTCATTATCTAGGATATTGAATTAGAAACTCTTCCTTCAGTACCTTGGGACTTGCATACATCAATGGCAAGTTTCCTTGCTCTCGGCGATAGGTTTTCATCATTGGCCTTCGACCGACAAATTCTGTGTGGTGTTCAACTTCAACTCATTCATTCACACCATACAGACTGTATTGATGTACCTTGAGATCCATTAACACCATTGGTGGTTTCTCTCGCATCTGTTAACATTTTACATCATTGGTCGGTAATTAGATGGTGCCTTCCATGTTTGATTTCAGCTCCTTTATTCACATAGTTAGACTCATAAATTGGACGATCAAGTGAATGAGATAGAAGACCCCAGATCTATTTCCATCCATTTGGGCTGCAATTTCAGGTTTAATGCAAGATTACAAATCATGATGTCTATGATCATATAGTCATCCAATCATGGATCCACACTTCACCATGAGTGGACAAAAATTCTTGATCAGTGTACATGTAATGTTAACTTATGTGTTGAGTATGGGTATTCCTCCCTTAGCAAAGATATCATGATGAAAATGTATTATAACAGATGATGATCTGACCAATTGTTCTTGATCCAAACTTGTCATGAGGTAAAGCACTTCAGTCATTAGTTTCCATTTATGACTTTGCACTTCAGGGGGAAATCTGTTATAGGCCATTTTGGCGCACCTGGTCAATAGGCACACAAACTGGATCAATCAACATCTGTGAACACCTTGTCATCATCTCTACACAAATACGTAAGCATGAATCTCCCAAATCCCTGAGTTTCTGATCATAATTTCTTCATTTCAGTGCTTTTAAGGCCCAATGCACCCTGACCCTTTAGGGACTTGCGTTCAATATCAGGTTGCTCAATTATGCACCTGCTCTGATTAGCAATAGATTGTCTCATATTAGGGGTGCATGGATTCTATAAATTCGGGAAAAATAAAAATAATCTCGAAGCTTCCTATTCCAAAAGCTTCCAGGAGTTGTTATAACCATTTACCTTAGATAAGAACTTCGAATCCTATTTGATCCTACCTTGGAGTTTTCACCTCTTATCCCTTGAGTTCATCCTCCCATCAAGAGTGGATCTCAAGCCTAGATTGGTAAATGGATAAGAATTCCTAAACTAACATCCTCTCCTATATATTTACTGCCATCCACAAGCTAGAGGTTGACTTTTGGAGACTAATCATACCCTCATATTGTTGCTTTGATCCTAAGAGAGTTATCATTTCCATGCATTAGGGTGACCTTGAGGTGTGCATTGTGACAAGGAAGGACAAGTCAACTTGGGGAGATCTCTACAAGATCAACTTCCACTTTTGGTTGTAAACTCTCTCCCTTTCATATTAATACAAAGAGTATACTATTTTCCTATATGTGTTATGTTATGTTTACATTCATATATTTCAATGCTATGCTGATCCATTGAATAGAGTGATTGGATAATGCTACATAGATGTCATAGATCTTTGTCTTTTGTTGATTGTTTGTGAAGGTTCTAATTATAGAGATTGAAACTAGGGTTGGAGCATATAATCCAAGAGGAGATAAGTGCTTCCGACAGATCACAAGTAAGCATCTTTCCATTCTCCAATTTCTCTAAGGAAAACTTTATATTATTTTCTTTCTGTTGTTCTAGACCAAACAACTAGGTCTAGGGAAGATACTTCTATCCATAGTCGTAGATTCTGTATAACATACCCAGTCTTGTAGCAGTTTCAAGATGTATTCCCAATAAAGATTTCAAAGTTGCCTCATCACAGGGAAGTGAACTTCTCTATTGAATTGGTACTAGGGGCAACACCAACATCAAAGGCACCTTATAGAATGAGCACTCCAAAGCTAGTGGAATTGAATTTGAAGTTGAAGGAAATGCTTGAAAAGGGATACATAATGCCAAGTGTGTTGCCTTGGGGTGCACTAGTGTTGTTTGTGAAGAAGGATGGTACTCTCAGGTTATGCATTGATTAAAGGAAGTTGAATAATGTGACGATCAAGAATAGGTACCCTTTTCCAAGGATCGATGACTTGTTTGATCAATTGGAGGGAGAAATGATGTTCTTGAAAATTGATTTGAGATCAGGTTATCATCAGGTACACATCAAGGAAGAGGACATCTACAAGAATGATTTCCAGACCAGGTATGGGCATTATGAGTTTGTTGTAGTTCCTTGCGATTTAACTAATGCTCCAACTACTTTCATTTGTTTGATGAATAGTGTGTTGCATCCTTATTTGGACAATTCTATGATTGTATTCATTGATGATATATTGTAATAACGAGGAAGAGCATGTCGAACACTTAGCAACAATATTGAGATTTCTAAGAGAGCATCAATTGTATGCCAAGCTTAGAAAATGCAGTTTATTTAAGACATAGGTACATTATTTGGGGCATGTTGTTTCCAAGGAAGGTATAGCAGTGGATCCAGAAAATATAAAAGTTATCATGGAATGGGAAGATCCTATAAATGTGGACGAGGTCAGATCATTCATGGTGTTAGTAGGTTACTACAGGAGGTTCATTAGGAACTTTTCACAGATTTCATATCCTATTACATCATTACAAAGGAAAGGAAAGAAATTTAAATGGACAGAGGAATGTGCAGCGAGTTTTGAGCAGTAGAAGTAGTTGTTGACAAATGCTCTAGTTCTCAAGATTACATATCTAGATAAAGAGTTTGTGGTATGTACATATGCTTGTAAGAGAGGATTTGGTGGAGTCATGATGTAGGAGGGACATGTGGTATTCTACGAATCAAGGAAACATAATGAACATGAGCAGAACTATGTGACTCATGATCTTGAGTTGGCAACGATCGTTCATGCATTGAAGATGTGGAGGCACTATCATCTGGTAATAGGTTTGTGTTGATGAGTGATCACAGTGGGTTGAGATATTTATTTGACCAACCTAATCTGAATTCCAGGCAAGCTAGATGGTTGGTCACAATCAGTGAGTTTGACTTCGAGATCAGGTACATTAAACGAAAAGAGAACAGGGTTGTAGATGCTCTTAGCAGAGGAATACAGGTGAATCACATAGCAACTATGAGTTCTTATGGGACAGATTTACATGATCATATATTACAAGTAGGACAACAAGATGACATGTAACAATAGCTTAAGCACAGGTTATAACAGTAGGGTGCATGTGAACATGATGTGTATTATCATCTCACGACAGATGGTTTGGTGAGATTTAGGGACAAAATCTGTGTTAGACACCAACAAGCTCAAGAATCTTATGTTGAGCTAATCTCATGTTAAGCCATATTCAGGTCACCTGTGATATCAAAAGGATTTGATAAGGGTGAATAATTTCTACTATTGGTTGATCCTAAAGAAGGAAATGGTGGAGTTTGTGGCTAGATGTTTGGATAGTCAACAGGTAAAGGAAGAGTGTAAGCATCCAAGTGAATTACTACAGTCGATTCTGATTCCATAATGGAAATGGGAGGTCATTTCCATGGATTTCATTGTAGGTTTTTCGAGGACATCTAAACAACATGATTCTATCATGGTTGTGATTAACAGTTTGAAAAAGGTAGCTCACTTCATAGTGGTTAAGTCTACTTATTTGGCTAGTGAGGTAGCTCAGGTCTTCATCAATGAAATAGTGAGGTTGCATGGTGTTCCAAAGAATATTGTGCTAGACGGAGATGCCAAGTTCATTTCTAGGTTTTGGAAAGAGTTATTTGCAGGTTTGGGTACATAATTGGCCTTCGATACGACTTATCATCTGTTATCACTCTGTAATTTCCCTAGGTTGTGGAGAGAAACCCAAAGGTAACCACAAAACCACTTGCAAAGCTGGGATCTAGCCCTTCTAGCTTCAAAGAGGGATCTCTCTTTCTGATTTAGATTTTTGTTTTAAGATATTAGGCTAGTTATTGAGTTTTTGAGGTTGGTTTTTCAAAGATTTGGTTGAAAATTGTAGGGAAATTCCATTGGGCATGGAGTCATGAGTCTTTGGGTGATCAAACACAAAAATGACAGAGCAGCTGTAACAGGGCAAGATAGGCAAACTTTTGGATCTTTTAAAGTATTTGTGGAGTGTATAGGATGAATATGATTTAAGTTCAATTAAATATAGAGCATGCTGGGATGAATTCTATACTTAACATCAGAATGAAAACATTGATATTGTTTACAAGCCAGAGCAGAGTACACTTAAGAAAATTCGGCCCTTTATCTTCTTGAAACAATAGAGACTGAAAACATATGGAAAACTGAGAAAATAACAATTTCACATGAGAAAGTACATCACCAATTGCTTGACACAGGAATCCTGGAACAAAAACTCTCTGTATTATTGCAAATTGATCACTTCAATACAATGCACAACTTACATCAAAATATATCTCCTTTCTTCATAAAAATTCCAACCCTATACTAAGTCTTATTACAACATATTTATAGATTTTTTACTAAACTAACTTTAGATTCCAAAAAGAATCTGACTACAAAATAATATCTAACAATTTTTGGAAAAATCTGAACAATAAACTAAAGATAAAATCAATCAATGGAAAACTATAGGAAACTTGGAACTGCTGGATAAACTTAAGATAAAATAAATCAATGGAAAACTATAGGAAACCTAGAACTGCTGGAAAAACTTCAGCGTTCAAATCTGGAAATTGGTTTTTAAATGTTGATCCTCTACCTTGGAATCTGGAGAGGTTGAAGTTGTCTTCACAAAATCTGATTAACTTTGCCACCTGCATCAACTAGTTGTCCCTTTGACTGCTATTTATGAGCCAAAAAAATATGAAAATAACTACATGTCTGGGATGTTTTCCACCTAGTTGATCAATAAATTATTTGTATTTTGGAGTTAAATCAAATTTATGTGTTGAAACTTTTTCCTATAGTCTTTGCCTTCATCATCTTTAAAAACTTCATCATTTTCCCAAAATATTTGTGAAGAAAATATTTTGAATAATATTTCTAAATATTTTACTTAAATTTGTAATTGCATATCATAGAACAAAATTAAAAAAAACTTGAATGATTTAATAAACCATCCTCTTGTTTTGAAATCCATGTCTTGTTTTTAAATCCATGCCGTGTTTTTTCCTTCCCATGGATTTTAAAAAGCATGTCTCGTTTCTCCTTCCCATGGATTTTAAAAACCATGTCTTGTTTCTCTGTTCCATGGATTTTAAAAACCATGTCCTGTTTTGCCATGGGTGGTAAAGAATTTTTACTTTCCCCTTTTACTCCTGTAATTTTTTTTGGATAAGTATTTATCCAAATTTCATTTCCTGTGCATTACTCCTCTTTATACCATAGAAAAAAACATTTCTTTACTCTCTCTAAAAAATTTCCCATGCATTACTCCTCTTTATACCATAGCAAAAACATTTCTTTAATCTCTCTCAAAATTTCGTTTCACCTCAGTGGCATTTTACTTAGCCTCCCATCCATAAACTCATTTCATAAACATACGAAATTTTCCTTATTTCCTTGGGTGGGGTAGGTTAAAACAATTTTGTTTTGGGGTGGGGGTAGGTTAAAATTCGAATAGGCAACCCCCCCAAAATTTATTAATAACAGTTGATTAAATTTTTACACATCTTGAGGCATGAAAGCTTAAGGTATGAAATGCGGGGTGGGGTCACAACTTAGTTTGAATTTTTATTATTATTTTGACTTCAAAATTTATTATTGGTTGATGCATGAAAGTAAATGGGGTTCTAATGGTTTAGAGATTGGGTTGCTAAGTTATTTTTGAATTAATTTTAATAATTGAAATAAATAATTTTAGACTTAGACATTTTTCTTTGTTTTGTGGTTTTGAGGAGCAAATTTCAACTTGCTCTATCTTTTGATCCGGAAGTCGGTTTGAAGCACCAGATATACCATTGGAAAGATGCTTATGAGCACTTTACCATGAAAATACCTTCAAAATGATCTTACATGAGCTTTATATGCAAAAAATCTCCTAAACATTCAGACTTGTCTTGACTAGAGGACTTCAAGAACTAAATGGCTCCTTGGACAACAAAACGTTTAGGCTATGGCACCTAGTGATTCATAAGTTAAATTGATGAAAATAAATAGTTATAGGCCAATAACACTGATTCCTATTATTTTACCCTAACATTGGCTCCAATGTGGATGAAATCCTCCTAGTGAGGTGCCAAAGAACACCGTAGATCATGTACCTAACCATTGGTATGATCCTAAACCTGCAACATGCTATGCCCTGAAACCACTGCAACTGAAAACCAACTGGTAATTTGTTCCAATCCTAAAGCTAAACCAAATCCATTCTTCAAACTAGAATTTGAACTTTACACTGCAAACTAAAAACTCTGTTGCAAACATTAAAATAAATCAGAAATTTGACAACACATCACCAAAATCTTAGGGCCTTCTCCCACGACTTCAAACTTTGATGATGGTTGTCCACACCCTGTGAAAGTATATACACTAGGTGATATCTCCTCTCCAATCTAACCAATCAAGCAAATGGATACTTGACTGAGTTCTCATGATACTTCTCATTAGCAGGCAGAAAAGATATGTGATTGGCAACCTAAACTAGCACTAAAGTTGTAGACCGTAATACACAAACATAAGAACAACCATTTTCCTTGATGACTGAAACAAATTGGTCAGAGTATATTGAAAACAAGAAAAGTTACATTTTGAGCATCTGCAAAAGGATTACTTTCTAAAGAAAAGGGGGTAATTTGTTCATCAATCTTGCCATCTTCATTTGAGAAAACCAATTCATCCACAACAATAACATCCATAGGTTTCGGGACAATGTGTTGTTCATCAACAATCTCTTCATTATCTGAACCTGGAGGAATATCTTCAATTGAGTTAGCCACATTTTGAATAGCAAAAAGGTCTACACCCACGGAGTCTAGAACAATATGCTCTACTTCATGATTATCCTGAATAATTTCGTTGCTCAGAATCTTTGTGCATTCAGTTTCATAAATCTTCTCTTCAGAAATTTCTGCATTAAGCTTAAAGGAGAAAACTTGCTACATATTATCGCTGAAAATAATGGATGGATCATGGATTTCCTAAGTTTCTATGCTAGCAAACTTTGAATTCTGATTTTCAATTTTTTTTTCCTGAATTAAAATCTCAAGAGAAGAAGGGAATGCAAGACAACTAGAATGATCATTTTCATTTATGAAAATATGAGAAAATTGCTGCAAACTATCATCTGTAAGATTTGTTTCTTCATTACAACTGGGTTGTTTGTTCTCATGTTCTTCTGAAATGTATAAAGGTTGTGAAATGTCATCAACAAGTTCATGAGAAAGTAGTCCATTGAAATGCAGATTTGTTTCATTTTCAATAGTGGGAGAAATAACTACTTGCTAAAAAAAAATCTTGAGTGTCATAGCAGCCAACTTCTTCATATTCTTCACGGTTGAAAGGTCTCTCATGAATAGCCTCTATAATCTCATCATCCACAAATTGATCATCTTCGTAAAAACTTTCCAAATACTCAATAAAATTGTCAAAATGTGTGCAACAATCTTTGACCAACAACAAATAAGGATGATGTTCTTTATATCTCTCATAAAACACTGTATGAAAATCTCTAAGAGAATATAAACAATTACTCGGCAAGCTTTCATACCATGATTGTGCATTTCCCTCCAAGGACACCATGTTTTTTTTTTTTTTGAAGGTAGGTAAATAACTCTACCAACTTACACGAGGCATGCGATTTTGAAAGCCTTGAATATGAATGCGATGCATAGGAGTATAGCTTATAGATTGAGAACTGATCTTGATTTTTGGATCATGCTGTTAGTGGAGTTGTTAGATCAGCTTGAAATTGTTGGTAGTCGCCAGGTGAATGTTTCAGTGTTCATATGTCTGATTGATGTCCACCATCAACAACTAGATCTGAAACTGGATAGTATTTCCTAGGGAAGATGAAACCTTTCGTTCCCCATCATGGTCTCTAGAATGTTATCACTCGTAATTTCCCTAAGTCGTGGAGATAAACCCAGAGGTAACCACAAAACCACTTGCAAAGCTGGGATCTAGCCCTTCTAGGTTCAGAGAGGGATCTCTCTTTCTGATTTAGATTTATGTTTTAATATATTAGGCTAGTTATTGAGTTTATGAGGTTTGCTTTTCAAATCTTTGGTTGAATATTGCAGGAAAAGTCCATTAGGCATGGATGCATGAGTCTTTGGGTGATCAAACACAAAAATGACAGAGCAGCTGTAACAGGGCACGATAAACAAACTTTTGGATCTTTAAAATATTTGTGGAGTGTATAGGATGAATATGATTTAAGTTCAATTAAATATAGAGCATTCAGGGATGAATTCTATATTTAACATCATAATGAAAACATTGATATTGTTTACAAGCCATAACATAGTACACTTAAGTAAATTTGGCCCTTTATCTTCTTGAAACAATAGAGTCTGAAAACATATGGAAAACTGAGAAAATTACAATTTCACATGAGAAAGTACATCACCAATTGCTTGACACGGGAATCCTCGAACAAAAATTCTCTGTATTATTGCAAATTGATCACTTCAGTACAATGCACAACTTACATCAAAATATAGCTCGTTTCTTCATACAAATTCCAACCCTACACTAAGCCTTATTAAAACACATTTATAGATTTCTTACTAAACCAACTTCGGATTCCAAAAAGGAACTCATTATAAAATAATATCTAACAATTTCTTGAAAAATCTGAACAATAAACTAAAGATAAAATCAATCACTGGAAAATTGCAGGAAACCTGGAAATCCTAGAAAAAATTCAGCCTTCAAATATGGAAATTGGTTTTAAATATTGATCCTCTACCTTGGAATCTCGAGAGGATGAATTTGTCTTCATAAAACCTGCTAGATGCCCTCTCAAATCTAATTAATGTTGCCACCTGTATCAACTAGATGTCCGTTTGACTACTATTTATGAGCCAAAAAGTCTGAAAATAATTACATGTCTGTTGAAGTTTTCCACCTAGTCGATCAATAAATTATTTGTATTTTGGAGTTAAATAAAATTTATGTGTTGAACCTTTTTCCCATAGTCTTCTCCTTCATCATATTTAAATACTTCATCATTGTCGCAAAATATTTGGGAAGAAAATAGTAGAGTCCAAAGATTGTCTTACCATGACACCACTTTTTGCCTATGTTTCCTCTCTTTTCCTACTTTTACCACCTAATAATGCCAAATCCACAAGGTTTTTTTAAAGGTAAGCAATAATATGTCTTCTTCTTCATGTTTGACTATATACCCTATTGTTTTATTAAAGAATGCATTTGGCTACAAAATTGGTCTATTTCTGCAGCTAATCCAGATTTCTGCAGCTGCCTCCATTGTTTGCAAGGTTCAGAAGCTCCAGGACAACGATGAAGGATACGGATGGATAAGGAATGGTCCCCTCATGGATCCCTTCCTATCCCCTTGAACCAGTTCATCAAGATGATCGCATGATATCACGGTCAAACCCCAAAGTCAACCACAGGATTGTTGCCGGAACAGAATCCGAGTTTCATCAAAACCTTATTAATTTGCTTTCGGAATAGGAAATCGAAGTTTTAGCGACATCGTTTAGTTAGAATAAAGATATTTAGGCTTAAAATACTCATGTTGTTATGCCAAAGACTTGTTATAAAAATTATGGCCGCACTATGATTTGGTCCGTGCCGGATGATGTAATTTTGAAACAATTTGTTAAATTTCGTTTGCAAGCAATAGAATTGGTTTTGTGTGTGTATGTGCTGCGTTGATTGGAGATTATGGACTGATCTGTGGAGGGCCCCTACGACTAGTGACAGGTCTTTAACCAATTGCAATTAGATTTCTTTTCATTCCTTGAATACTCTGTTTTTGTGTGAGAAATGCAGTATGATGAGTTTGCCAGTGAATCGTTATATGCATGAGTACTTCCATCTGCTTTATACCTAGTTTAATATGCTATTTGAATTGCTTTTTACCTGGTACATCATGGTTATTTAATTTGATTTTTATCTAGTGTAGTCCAACTGTGTTTACTTCATAAGTATAAATGTTGTTCAAAATATCTTGTTTGAATGAAATTGAATAAGTAAAAATGTGAGAGCCTTCTTCTTAACAATTGAATTCAGAAAGTACTTCTTTATAGTTTGATAAAATAGATTTCTATTGCACTTAGTAAATTAGAGCTGCAACATAAAGATTCAAGATAAAAATCCAAAATAATATAAAAGAAGTAGAATTTAGAATCGCTCTCATATCATCCATAAACTGATTCAATAGAGAATAACTCCTAGGAAATTAGTTGATAACTTTAAGGATTGAGAAATTAATATAATCAACGACACCATCTCCATACTAATCTTAAGTTTAGACCCTAACAAGAACATAATGACATAAGGAATAACTTCTAGCACATATAGTGCACCTGTACTTCATCAGTACACGTACCCTGGTTGACAATTTATGATTGACAATTTAAAGATGTTAAATTGGCCAAACATTTTTGCACTGTTGCCAGGGAAGTACAAATAGAATTTAAGAAAAAAAATCAAAACATGATATGCGTAGGGATAGAGACTCTAGAGGTAGATTTGTAGGGCGAGGAAGAAGTTTAATTCCCACAAATCCACTCACTTCACCTAGTTTTTGAGAATCCACACCACCTACTCAAACTTGAATTCCTTTTAGAGGTCGAGAAAGGTTTCCTGAAATCTCAAGATCATAAATCCAATCTAGAACTTCACCCATTTCCTCTACTGAAGTTGTAGTTGAAGAAAATCCTACATCCCCAACTACAGGAGTAATTTTTCTATCCTCCACTGGTGAGAAAATTTTGGGAGAAAAATTAGAAGTTCCTAGTGAAGGAGAGGAATCAAAAACTTATTTTGAACAACCATTGATAGAGGAACCAGAAAGATTAGAAGAACACTATATTAGTTCCAAAGAATCTATCATGGCTGAAGAAGGGGAAGGAGAAGTACACAATGTCCATGGCGAGGAAAATAGGATTGGAGGAAGAGGTAGAGGTAGAGGTGGAGATAGGAATAGAGGAGGGGGTAGAGGCAGAGGAAACCAAGATCCTTTTGGATTTCCTATTCTTGATGAAGATACAACCCTCACAATGAAAAATATATCACCCTCAATTCTTCCTAATTTCCACGGAAAAAGAAACGAAGACCCAGAGACATTTCTCTTCGAATTTGAAGTATTATGTAGATCGTATGACTATCTACATGATGCTCAAAAGTTAAAATTGTTCCCTGCTACATTAAAATACTCAACATTAAAATGGTTCATGAGTCTAGGAGTGCATTCTATAACAACATTGGGACAAATGAAAGAGGCTTTCTTAGGCAAATATAGAGATTAGTGTATGCCTAGTAACCTTAAAGATTAAGTCTTCAAAATGACACAAAAAGAAGATGAAAATCTTGAAGATTTAGTAGAAAGGTTTGTTTACAATGTTAAAAGAGAAAAAATGGATAATTTGGATGAAGAAACCTTAAAATCCCTCTTACTTAGAGCTATTAAAGATGAGTGGATTGATCTCCTTAACCTAACTGGGAAGGGAGATATTTCCAACTACCATTTGTAGATATTTGTGATTTATGTGTACATATCTCAAGGGGTAAAGCATGAGTTGGAAGGAGTCCTAGAGACCCTCTCTTGTCAAGAATTAATAAATCTGCAGCTGGGATAGTCAGTAGGGCAGAATTAGGAAATTTTCTTGATACCTTAAAAATAGATATTTTAGGGAGCTTAAGTGAGTAGATAGACACCTTTAAAATATGAGACAAGAAAAATTACGAAAATACTGCATTATCTATCTTCTGTCCCAAAAGTCGGAAGAAACATGCTCTAAGAGAGTGTCCCTTAAATTCAAAGCCCATAGAAACTTGTGTCATATGTGCAGATAATCGTGATACAAAGGAATGTCCATCCTTACCAGGTCTCAAGGCTGTGTTTAATGATGAAGGAATATTAGAACCAGTAGACCCTCTATAGAAATTCCCATTGTAGATCACCTGATAATGCAATATACTAAAGCAAAATACTTGATCTAGTTCTACAAACAAAATTGCGGAAGCTTAATCGATTTTGAGCAAGATCAAATCAAACACATATAACAGAGAATGAGAAAGAAATCACACATAAACACATAAGAATACTCTAGGGAAAGCCTCAGCTAAAAACCCTGCTATCTGTATTATCATTTAAGTGGAAATATCTCAGGATTACACAAAGCTTTAGCTCACAAGCTATCCAACTCTCAGTACAATCCCTCACTGCTTCTCATAGACAGAATAGACAACACATATGCCTTCCTTCAGTCCTCCAAGCCTCCTATTTCCTTGCGCAGTTTCTCTTGGGTCCTCCAGCTGCAACCTGTGTGATTCTCACCTCACACACAACATTGACCTCTGAAATAACTGCGCAATCCTGAAGGAGATAATTCCTTCTGCATGGATGAGTTTCCTTTATAGGAAAATTCCTCCAACTAATAGTACATTGTCCCTTCCTTTAATCTCAACTGGGTCTTTCTCTGAACTGACATGCATGAGTTATTTATGAGAGAATATTTAGTTATCTGGAGAACACTAGTTGCATGCATGCATGCATTAACTGATTGAACTCACAATTAGTTCCTCCAACTATTTGGAACTAATTTAACTGGACTTAACTCAGTTAACTAAGCTAACTAATTACAACTCAAATACAACTCATCCTTATCTCCTTAATGTTGAAAAGTGTGCAACAAGAAATGCTTGTTGAGAATGCAGCAAGATGATGGAGTCGCCTTCACTAAGTGGTCCCGTAGGTAAGTTTTGGCGCAAAGTCTATTTTTAGACATATGGATCATGGTCTATGAGTTGCAGTTTGCTGTTTATGGATGATTGGTCATGTTGGGAAAAAATAGATGGTCTTCTATTTTTGGATCACAGCAGGAGTGATCAGAGTCTATTTTTAGATTGCTAGTCAAAAATAGAAAAGTCAAATATTATTGTTTCATAATAATATTTAAACTATAAACTTTATCTTATCCTCTTGGAGCACTTCAGTTTGAGCTACAGATGTGGCACATGCAGCTGTCAGAAGGAAATAAACTTTCTTTGTGGGTCAGTTGAGCTATTGCATGCAGGACATCAGTTAGAACTCATGTGGTTGAGTTCTGTGGAGTTGGATGAGCAGTTAATGGAGTTGTGTTCAGTTTGACTTAGTTGAACTAGTTGTAATTAGTATAATTGGCCAATAGACTAAGTGATGAGTTCTATGAATTAGTTATTAATTAATTCACTAATTATTAACTCATAATGCAACTGAAGAATACATCAGTTAACTCAGTGCATGTACAGTTCAGTGGAGATAGGTGTTAGAGGTTGAGATTGCTATCAGTTGTGACTATAGTTGTGCATGAGATTTTGCACAATCAAAGGATTGAGTATGCCCAGTAGAATAGACTGTGCTCACATGATTTCCAGTGTGAGTGATTTTCACAAGGTAAATAGGAGTTTGGATCAGCCATTCATCATTCATTCTCTTGCAGGATTGTGCAGTGGAGGCAGGCAAAGTAGCGGGGGAGATTTGGAGATCAGATCTAAGCTGTATTGTGTGTAACAGGTGGAGATAGTGCTGGATACTTGTGAGGAGTATTGTACTATGTAATGTTACATGTTCTCAATCATTAATATACAGATAGTGTGGGGTTTTCAGCTGTAAGCTTTCCCCGGGTTACATAATGTGTTAATGTGTGCATGCTATTGATGTTTCATTGTTATTGATGCTGCTAAATTGATGATCAACATAGAGGAGCTTATGTATTATGCATGTATTCCGCAATAGTGTATAATCAGGATAATCTCTGTTGAATAAGTGTCATATTATTCAAAATTTCTACACTTAATTAAGGGATAACTTCCTCAATCAAAGGGATAACTGTTGCATGTCTTCACAAAGACTTCATGTTTGATTTTCTCCAACTAATTAACTCAAGATGAATTAATTAATTATTTTTCAAACTGCTGCTGAGACTAAATTAGAATTTTAATTCTCAATTTTAATTCAGGGACTAATTAAAATTGGAATCTATCCTGAAATGCTATTTATAGTAATGCTATTTTTAACATTTCTATTTTTTTCTATTTCCAACAAAGTTGGAGTATATCTTGAAATGCTATTTCTAGCATTTCTTGTTGCTATTTTCAACACTCCCTCTCAACAAGAAAGGCATTCAGCTCGAACCCAATCCTGAACCTTTGGAATGTTCTGCATGCAACACTTCTCTCAAGTGTTGTTGCTCCAGCAACTCCAGAAACAAAAAAATATCCAAACTGAATCAGAATGATGCCTCTGTCATCATAGTCTCTGACTGCTATTGCCTCTGTCGACTGAAAACTCTGCACCTTTGTGATCTTCAGAATCTGACTGCTCTAGCCTTTGTCACTTTGATCCCTGATTGCATTAATCACACTGATTCTTCATGCTACATCCATGTTGCTGCTGGTCCTGTCTCCCAGCACTGCATCTGCGTGCTGCACCTCCTCTCATCATGTTGTATTGTGCTGCCCATTGCTGCACTGCAACTCAGTTACTGAGAAGTAAGTAACTGATCTCTCAATTGAATTCCCCGTTGGGCTAGAAACACCCTCTGATGCTGAAGCTTCCTCTACCACTCCATTCGCATCTGTCTCTACCCACTTAGCTAATCTTGCTACTCCTTATCGGGGCTCCCATAGCAAGGTCTAATCAAAGAGGTTGGGTACCTCAAGGATCCTGCCCCTATTTCAGCCTTCTTGGGACTATCAATCCACATTGCCCCACCTCCCACCTAGGGGTATGGATGCATGTGATCCCTCTTCCCACTTGGATTGAAATTCCCCCCTACTGGAGGTCTCTGCATGAGTGGATGCCTCCACTCGGTCTCCTCTCGGCTTCTCTAGTTGTGGCTACTCCACAACCTCCTGAAGCTGCTTCACCAATTGTGGCTCCTCCACAATTTTCTGAGACTTCTTCTGGAGCTGCATGTTGAGAGGTAATGTACTCTCCCTCTCAACCACCAAGTCTCCAACGGTTGCCTTTCTCTTCAAGGCTTTTCATGCATCTTGAACCTCAAGAGCATACATGTTCTTGACTCATGAACCGATCTGCTTCACCTATCTCGTGGTGATGTGTCTAAGGAAAACCTTTCCCTTACTGAAGACTACATCATAGCCTTTGTCCTCCAGCATTGCGATCGATACCAAGTTCTTATTCAGTCCTGGGACATACTTCACATCTGTCAAGGTAATGCGAGCTCCATGCTCCTCCTCAAAAGAAACCATGCCCACACCTGAAACACTATACTTTTCATCATTACCCATCTCTATGAGTATCTTGAGGTCTTTCTCCTCCAAGGTACTAAACGGACTCTTATCACTGGTCATGTGGAATGAGGCTCAACTATCAAGAAACCAACCACAACCCATCATTGATGAAACCATGCATGTGATGAGGGTACAATCCAATTCGAACTGAGAGGCCAATGCCTCACCTTCAGATCCTTCCTTGGATCCCTTCTTGTATTTCTTCAATGGACAGTTAGTTGCATAATGGCCTACCTCATGACAATTAAAGCATCTCAATTTAGTTTTGTCAATCTTCTTCCCTCCATGAGAAGAACTCAATTTGGGATGAGAATCCTTCTCCTTCCCTTTCTTTGCCTTACTCACTAAGGTGCAATTTTCTTCATCCTCCTTGGATGAAGAACCATCTCTGGTGCTTCTCCTGATCTCCTCCTACATCAGATCTAACCACAGTCATTCCCAATCTAACAGTTTCTCTCTTCCATTCACTGAGTCCTGGTAGCTATGCAAGCTCTTAGGAAGACCAAGGAGAGAAAGACTCCCCATGTCATCATCGACTGTTGTGATTACTACACTTCCAAGGTCATCCTTGCAAGTGGTGAGCTTGTTCAGATATGTAGAGATCGTGTCACCCTTTTCACACTTGATTTTCTGAAGCTTGTCTTTCAGCGCCAGCTTCCTCTGTTCGTTGTTGTTCTGATATAGATCCTTCAATGTTTTCCACATTGAAAATGGTGTCTCCTTCCCATGGAGACTCGAGACAATGTGGTCTCGAACTCCCTCTAGAAGAATCCTCCTCGCTCTAGCCACACATTTCTTCCATTCCGTCAATTCTTGGGCATTAGAAGTTGCTAGCTTGGGGACTTCTTGATCAATGAAGTCCTTCAAACTGTTGTCCTCTAATACTGCTTCCATGTGATCCTTCCAGACTATATAATTCGAGCTGCCATCCAGGGCATACTCGAGTCTCAAATCGTTGAACGCCATTGGTGAAATTTGAGATGTGATAAGAATTCGATTTCTATAATCAAGAACTTCAAACTTTGAACTTCTCCCTTCTTTGTATATTGTTCTTCGCTTTGATCAACTTTTCTCTGATACCATGTAGAAATTCCCACTGTAGATCACCTGATAATGCAATATACTAAAGCAAAATACTTGATCTACTTCTACAAACAAACTTGTGGAAGCTTAATCGATTTTGAGTAAGATCAAATAGAACACATATAACAGAGAATGAGGAAGCAATCACACATGAACATAGAAGAATACTTTGGGAAAGCCTCAACTAAAAACCCCGATCTCTGTATTATCATACAAGTGGAAATATTTCTGGATTACACAAAGCTTTAGCTCACAAGCTATCCAGCTCTCTATACAATCCCTCAATGCTGTTCATAGACAGAACAAACAACACATATGCCTTCCTTCAGTCCTCCAAGCCTCCTATTTCCTTGCACAGTTTCTCCTGGGTCCTCCAGCTGCAACCTGTGTGATTCTCACCTCACACACAACACTGACCTCTGAAATAACTACGCAATCCTGAAGGAGATAATTCCTTCTGCATGGATGAGTTTCCTTTATAGGAAAATTCCTCCAACTGATAGTACACTATCCCTTCCTTTAATATCAACTGGGTCTTTCTCTGAACTGACATGCATGAGTTATTTATGAGAGAATATTCAGTTATCTGGAGAACACTAGTTGCATGCATGCATGCATTAACTGACTGAACTCTCAATTAGTTCCTCCAATTGTTTGGAACTAATTTAACTGGACTTAACTCAGTTAATTGAGCTAACTAATTACAACTAAAATACAACTCATCCTTATCTCCTTAATTAAGGGATAACTTCCTCAATCAAAGGGATAACTGTTGCATGTCTTCACAAAGACTTCATGTTTGATTTTCTCCAACTAATTAACTCAAGATGAATTAATTAATTATTTTTCAAACTGCTGCTGAGACTAAATTCGAATTTTAATTCTCAATTTTAATTCAGGGACTAATTAAAATTGGAATCTATCCTGAAATGCTATTTTTAGCATTTCTATTTTTTGTTATTTCCAACAGAGTTGGAGTATATCTTGAAATGCTATTTATAACAATGCTATTTTTACCATTTCTTGTTGCTATTTTCAACACCCTCTCTACTTTATAACCAAAAGACCATGGCAAAATCCCCAACCAAATCAATCACAAGGATTTAGACCACAACAATTTTCCCAGTCTTCACAAAATAATTGGAATTCAGCCTGGAAGCCTTGGGCTCAGCCACAGTCACAACCTTGGAATCAAGGATGGAAAAATCCTTATGGAACCTATGCTCAATATCAACAATACTCGCCATCTTACCTTCCACCACAATTTCTACCACCATCTAATCAAATTCCCCAAGCTAACCAATTACCACAAATTCCAGTTCAGAATCAAAACCCACAACTCTCCCTACCATTTCCACAAAAACCAAATCAATTACCCACTCAACCACTTCCGAATCCTAATAATAAAATACCACAACAACCTGTGTACAACATGGAGGGGAAGAATCCTCAAACTTATGTAATAACTCCACTAGAACTAAATAATGTCCAATTAAGGTATGGAAAAGTGTTACCAAGAAAACCCCCCGTTGTCATTCAAGAAACAAGATCCGATCTTCAAAAAAACAAAAACCAATCAGAAGAAGGGGAGATCTCTCTCCCTCAGAAGGAGAAAAAAAAATGGAAAATGTTCCGATAAACACTCCCATCATAGAACAACCCTCTGTATCAATTACACCACCTTTCCCTGAACGGTTGAAAATTGATGAAGGTGTAGAAAAACAAATTATCTTTCCTGATTACAATATGATGGATGAATTGAGAAATGTTTGTATTAAGATTCCTTTATTACAAGCCATAAAATAAATACCAATTTTTGCAAAAACAATTAAGGAACTAAGTACACAAATACCAGGGAGAAAAAGAAAAGACATAAAAAGAATTCAGTTAATTGGAAAAATTGCAAACATTATGATGGGGAAGACAACAATTCAAAAATACTTAGATCCAGGAAGTCCCATTGTAAAAATTCACATCACTGGAACTGAAATACCAAAGACACTGATTGATCTAGGAGCAGCCATAAACATAATGAGAAAACAAGTTATGGACACACTTAGGCTTCCTAACCTTCAATACACACCAACCTTATTGCAATTAGCTGATAGGTCTGTGATTAAACCTGATGGTGTGTTGGAAGATGTTTGTGTATCATTAGATTCTTAGGAATATCCTGTTGATCTCATGGTCTTAACACCAAAGAATAATTTAGGAGGACATCCATTAATTCTAGGAAGACCTTGATTAGCTACAGCTAATGCTTTCATCAGTTGTAGATCAGGTGACATGTTTATCTCAGATGGAAATTCTACAAAGAAATTTACATTATATCCTCCTGCAAGAACAACAATAGATACAAAATTTGAGGAATGGATAGAAGATGAAGAAGATATACAACCTATTTTTACTACTGAAAAAGTAAAAGAGGAAGACCAAATTCTAAATCTACTGGAAAATAATGAATCTTCCTCACATTATGATCATAGTCGCAATGAGTATCTCTCATCTAAATAGGTATCATTGCTCTCCATGGAAAAATTTGGGAATTCCTCGATAGAAATCTTTCCAGGAAAAACCTTGAATGTCAATGAAAACCTGGAAGAAGTGCAAAAGAATCAATTGATAGAAATTTTACAGAAACATTCTTCTGCTTTTGCATGGGAATACACTGACATGAGAGGGATTGATCCTAAAAATTTCATACATCATATCTACATTGAACAGAATGCAAGACCGGTTAGAAAACCTCAACCAAGAATGAACCCAAATTTAAAAGAAATTGTTAAGGAGGAGTTGCAAAAATTGTTAAATGTAAATTTCATCTATCCAATATCTGACAGTTAGTGGGTTTCACCCCTAGTAATCGTTCCTAAGAAAAACGGAAAATGGAGAGTATGCATCGATTACAGGGAACTAAATAAAGCAACATTAAAAGACCACTTTCCACTACCTTTTATAGATCAAGTCTTAGACAGATTAGCAAGAAAAAAATATCTTTCCTTCCTGGACAAGTTCAGTGGATATAACCAGATTCAGGTAGCCCCTGAAGATCAAGATAACACCACGTTCACTTTTCCATGGGGAACTTATGCTTACCGAGCACTTCCATTTGGATTATGCAATGCTCCAACAACATTCCAAAGAGCAGTCCTCGGAATTTTCTCTGATATTATTCATGATTGTGTGGACGTGTACATGGATGATTTCACAGTTTATGGAGATTCTTTCAATGAAGCACTGGAAAATTTGGAAAAAGTATTAATAAGATGTAAAGAAACAAATCTCTCGTTAAGCCATGAAAAATGTTTCATGATGTTTAACGAAGGAATTGTTTTAGGTCATCATATTTTAGGAGATGGAATCAAGGTAGACTCATCTAAATTTGAAGTCATTTCTAAGTTATCAGTGCCAAGTTGTCAAAAAGATGTTAGAACTTTTCTCATTTTTACTGGATATTATAGAAGATTCATAGAAAACTTAAAAAACGTTACATCCCCACTCTTTAAATTGCTCACCAAGGACTGTGAATTCAATTAGGATTCTGAATGTCAAGCCGCCTTTGAAACTTTGAAAAAGAGAATTTATAAAGCACCTATCTTAAAAGGACCTAACTAGAAATTTCCTTTCCATATCTCAACAGATGCTTCAGATTCAGCCTTAGGAACTGTGTTGGGACAAATAGATCTTAATCCTTATGCAATCTATTATACCAGTAAAAATTTAACTCCTACAGAGTTAAATTATACTGTGACTGAAAAAGAGTTTTTAGCTCTAGTTCATGCCATTAACAAGTTCATACATTACATAATTGGATATGAAACTTTCGTTCACATAGACCATTCTGCCGTTAGATACCTAATAAATAAACCAGTCACTAATGGAAGAATAACCAGATGGTTCTTACTGTTACAAGAATTCAACATAACCATTCTAGATAGGCCAGGAAAACAGAAAACAAGTTTCGACTTTTTATCTAGAATACTAAATGAAAATAATGATCAATACTTAGAGGATAAATTTCCTGATGAATATATTTTTGCAGTATCTACTAAATCACCTTGGTATGCAGATATTGCTAACTATTTAGCCATAGGAAAAATGCCATTTCATTTATCTCCTAGAGAAAGGAGAAGAATAGTCCACAATAACACATCTTATTCATGGACAAATGAAGAGTTATACAAGACAGGACTAGATCTCATCATCAGAAGATGTGCTCGAGAGGACGAAATACCAAAAATACTTAAAGCTTGCCAGGATGAGCCATGTGGGGGATGTTAGAGTCGGTCTAGTAGCCCTCCATCAGTGATCAAAGCTCTTTGCATTTGCATAAGTAGGTGTCTCATCAGTGTCATCTCATTGCATTCCATTAGGCATGCCATAACCTTGATGGAGGAGCTGGTGTCTTTATTCCCCTCTTGGCACTGCTGGATCAAGTTGTTTCAGTCAATAAACTCTTTCAAGGTTACTTGTCTTGTCTTGAGGTCAAAAGTCCTAGGTCTAGGGTTTAGGTCCAATTTGTCTTTGAGGTCATGTCTTTAAGAGTCAATAAATGCCCAACAGGCCAAAGGGATGACTATCAAAGTATTTCTTCAAAAGATTTCATCTTGTACAACTAATTTTTACCTTGGATTTAAAAACCCTGTTTTTAAAGACAAGGTCATTTTCTCATTTTTGTAAAAAGTTGTAAAAATTCAAAATTCTTCGAAAGTCAGCATGCAGCCCTGGTCCCCTTTTCCAAGATTCCTTAGAAGCTATCCCTGCAAAAATTTTCAAGAAAAAGCATCAGTTCAACCAATTTCAGGACAAAAAGAAACCATAAAGTCAGCAGCATTTGAATTTTAAAAAAGTGTCAAGTTGTAAACATTAGAAAGAGGGTTTGAGGGGAAATTAATTTAAATCAAGCCTATAAAGCCCCTCTCTCCCTCCATTTGATCATCATTTGCCTCAAAGCAATAGTGAAAAGCGATTTGGAGAGAAATTGGGTGAAATTGAAGACAGAGCCCGCGCGCGACCTGTCAAGACCTGCGTGCGACGTGTTCAGGATCAGGGCGCGACGTGTTGGGCAGTTTTCACAGAAATTCACCTACAGCTCAGCAAAACGCAGTTTTGACTGGATTTAACTTTTTGGAGTAGATTTTGATCCTCCTTGTTGTAAATGATGTAACTTTATGATATTTTGACACTTATTTATCTCTTCTAGAAGATTCATTCATGAGATAGGCAAAAATTTAATGAATGAATTGGTTTCCTAGCTTATAAAGGCAAGTTGTTTTGACTGCCTAGTTTTCAATGCCCAGTTTAGAATTGGTTGAAACAGCTCCTAGGATAGTGAGCTCGACCCCTAGAGGCAAGGAAAGATGTTAGATTGCCTATATTATTTAATTTCTTAGTCATTTTCATGGTTGGACTCTTGAGCGAGAAAGCTCTATTGTATTACTCATTGTATCTCTGCAATTTTGGCAAAGGAAGAAAGACCAGGGTTTTGCAGTCCTTTTTGGGATTCCTGTGGTTACATGTATTGATGGTGTGTTTCTCTTTGTACTTGTAAGTTTGCTATGTGATTCATCTTCTTACTTTTCCTTCTGCAAATTAGGCAAATGAAGTGTTAAATTAGAATTCATGATTGCCATGCTCTGCTTTTAAATTTGCTTAATATTTATGTTTTCATCTGTCTAAAGAGAACCCTTGAAGGTTTCTTGCTCTCTTTAGCTCCTAACCGGGCATTCCTATCCATTCACTTAATTCAAAGGCATCAGTACAGTCTCCTACCTTGCCCCAAAGAACCCCTTGCAAAAACTGTGTCCAATCCCCGCACCCAAAATTGCCTTTCCCCAACTTTCCACCAAAACCCTAAAAATCGCAATTCAAACCTTTTTATCAGTTTACTAGCCTAAAATCAGTGTTTCCTTATTGGTTATCTCGCCCGTTGAAGATCTTTGCCAAGATAGACTAGAGAGAGCCCTCTCCTGCCCCGTAGGGCTAGCTACGAGGCTAAGTGGTTTGATGTTGCCTTGGAGTTTACCTTTTTCAGCCTGAGGTGAAATTTCAAGCGCTAACAGGGGACATTTTTCTAACAGAAGGATTGTGTACAAAATCTTTCTTTTAGGATATTATTGGCCTTCCATTTTTAGGGACACCAAAGAATATGTTAAAAGATGTGACAGTTGTCAAAGAATGGGAAAACCCACTCTTTCAAATGAAATGCCACTGCAACCACAGGTACTCATCAAACCATTTGAGAAATGGGCACTAGATTTTGTTGGACCAATAAGCCCACCTTCAAAGCAAAAAAAGTATATTATGGTATGTACTGATTATGTCACTAAATGGGTAGAAGCTAAATCATTTCATTTTGCTACTGAAAATGCTATAGTTTCGTTTCTTTTTGAGGGTATTTTTACTCGTTTTGGTGTTCCAAGAGAAATTGTAACAGATCAAGGAACACAGTTCACATCCAAATTAGTGCAGAAGCTTGTGGATCAATACAAAATCAAAACTCGGAAGTCCACTCCATACCATCCACAAGCCAATGGACAATTTGAGTCCACAAATGAGGTGATTGAAGCAATCCTTACCAAGATTGTACATCTACACAGAAAGGACTGGGTGGAAAAGCTTCCAAAAGCTTTATGGGCATATAGAACTACATGGAGAAATACTACAGGACATACTCCCTATGAACTTGTTTATGGGAAGCAAGTCTTACTTCTGATAGAGTTCTAGATCCAGACCTATAAGACAACAATCTAGTTAGATCTTGACTTATCAGAAGCACAAAAGCAAAGGATGAGACAACTAAATGAACTTGATGAAATCAGACAAGAAGCCTTCCAGAGAACTAGCCTAGTTCAACAACAGAGATCTAGATGGCATGATAAGTACATTAAGGAAAGGAAATTTCACCCAAGATATTGGGAATTAATCTTTGATTCAAAGTTCAAGAATTTTCAAGGGAAATTCCAAACCCACTGGCTTGGACCTTATGAAGTTGAAAGTGTTTTTGACAATGGTGCAGTTAGAATCAGGACTATTGATGAAGAGAAAATTCCTCTATTAGTAAATGGACATCAACTCAGATTGTACCAGAAGCCATTGACAAAAGAGGAGTTTGTTAAAATGTTCCAAGATAATTTAGAACTGAAAATGATCAAGAAGAATTCTTCTTCTTTTCCACCTTAGAAATTTTTACTCAGTTTACTCTCTAAAAAAAATAAAAATAATAATAATAAGTAAATTATATGTAAAAAAAAAACATGTTGTTGGCATGTTTATACAGAAAATTTAGAGTGAAAACCAATTTTTGTTGGCACTTCAAATTTTCCTTTCAAAAAAATAATAATAATAAAGTTCCTTTTTTTTTAAGCTGCAGAATCAACAACTTTCCGCAACTTGGACAAGTTTCTGAAGCCTAATAATTTTTTTTTTTAGCCCAAAAGGACACTTGGTGATTTGAATTGAAAGACAATTGACAAAGCAAGGTACCTATAGGAGATTTCAGAACAAAAAACAAGGTTAGAAAAAGTGGATCAAAGGTATGTGCTACTTTAATTTAGCAATAGGGATTGATATATTACATATATGACTAAGAAGACATAGTACTGCTGAAAATTAAAACAAAATCATTATAACTAAGGGTGATGCCCGCCTAACAAAACATCATAAGCCACAACTTAAAAGTCACGTCATGTCCTCATTCCAAATCTGCCGAAGTAATTACCAAATCATCATTTTAAATGCGCCCAATGGTTCGATTCATTCCTATAACCCTTATTATAATCCACTTGTTCTTACACTCCTCTGAACTTTCATAGCCACTCCGTCCTTCCACCACTTAGAAAAACCCTACCAACAGTAGTCTCTTGTCAAGGTAACTAGTCTTTGAGGTAAAGCGTCATCCATAGTGGGGATCATTGTTCGAACCGAGCCAACAGGGAAGTAATTCTTGGAGGGATACCATTAGAACAAGGAGCTTTTGCAAAAGAAACAAAGGTTGCAATTCATTGAAAAATTCAACGGTTTTCACAACGAAGTGACAAAGACATTTGCACGCTCATTTGATGGAACTGAAGCCGAAATAGGAGACATTAAGATCACCATAACGGAGTTCATGATCACAAAGGCTATTGAATTACCAAGGGGCGGGGAGAAATGGTTCAAGAACAGGGGAATTAATGGAGAAGATTGGAAGGTCTTCCTGAAGAATCCAAATATGGACACCACTATATTCAAGAAAGGTATTTCTAGCACAACCCTTAAGAGAAAATGGATAAATTTATTGCTTATACTTCAAAAATTTGTCACCTGTTAGGGTCGGTTTGGGTATATGTATTTTTACCATGTTAGGATGACGATGCATTTTCTTGAAGATCACCAGATGAATCTTCCTTACTTTCTCTTAAATAGTCTCAAGAAAATGTCTACAAACGTTCAAAAGAAAATTCAGTTTATAGAAAACAAAATGTATCATCATGACCTGATAAAGATATTGGTTGAGTTCCATCTTCGGAGTATAGGGGATAACTGGGAGAGTTTCCTTGTGAGAAACCATTTTGATAAAAGGGTCACTAGAATCATCACCAAGAGTATCATCACCACCTTGCAACTCACCTCTAAGAAGCCCAGTGCATAGTCCGGGTGTTGACCCTGTTCAACAGGAGATATATGACTATATAGATTCATTGGAAAGAAAAGAGATAACAACTAAGGAAACAATTTAAAGTCTTGGAGAAGGGAGCAATAAGTTAAATGAACCGCAGGGACACTCAACCTCAAACATTTTAAAGCAGGGGATTTTTGAATTAGAAACATTGAACATGTATCTCAAGAATAAGAATCAAGCATTGAAGGCAAAAAGTGAGATCCAGATTGCAAAAAGTGACAATCTCACCCTTCATTTGAGCTTGTGGTATAAAAAGAACAAAAAGCTGAAGAAGGAAAACAGGACAATGCAAAGAGAGATTATCAGCTTAAAATACAAAATTCTCATGAGAAAACCTAGGATGCCAGTAGCTGCCAAAAAGAAGAAAACAATGAAACTTGGAGGTGATGAACAAAAGGCACAAGTGACTGAAAATGATGAAGTGTATGAGGACATACAAAACCTCTAGCCTGGGGGAATGTAGAGTCCAAAGATTGTCTTACCATGACACCCCTTTTTGCCTATGTTTCCTCTCTTTTCCTATATTTACCACCTAAATAATGCCATATCCACAAGGTTTTGTTAAAGGTAAGAAATAATATGTCTTCTTCTTCATGTTTGACTATATACCCTATTATTTTGTTAAAGAATGCATTTGGCTACAGAATTGGTCTATTTTCGCAGCTAATCCAGATTTCTGTAGTTTTCTCCATTGTTTGCAAGGTTCAGAAGCTCCATGACAAAGACGAAGGATACGAATGGATAAGGAATGGCCCCCTCGTGGATCCCTTCCTATCCCCTTGAACCAGTTCATCGAGATGATCGCAGGATATCACAGTCAAACCCCTAAGTCAACCACAAGATTGTCACTGGAACAAAATTTGAGTTTCATCAAAACCTTATAGATTTGCTTTCGGAATAGCAAATCGAAGGTTTAGCGATATAGTTTAGTTAGAATAAAGATATTTAGGATTAAAATACTCATGCTGTTATGGCAAGGACTTGTTATAAAAATTATGGTCGCACTATGATTTGGTGTGCACCGGATGATGTAATTTTGAAATAGTTTGTTAAATTTCGTTTGCAAGCAATAAAATTGGTTTTGTGTGTGTATGCGCAGCATTGATTGGAGACTATGGACTGATCTGTCGAGGGCCCCTATGACCAGTGATAGGTCTTTAACCAATTGCAATTAGATTTCTTTTCATTCCTTGAATACACTGTTTTTGTGTGAGAAATACAGTATGATGAGTTCGCCAGTGAATCGTTATATGCATGAGTACTTCCATTTGGTTTATACCTAGTTTAATATGCTATTTGAATTGCTTTTTTTTTTTTTTTCTCCGTAAATACTAATTCTATTAAAAAATTGAAAAAATATATACAATGAGGTCAAGACCTCAGAGGAGGCCGAAGCCTTTCCTCAGCCAAAAAAACAGGGACATTACAGTTCAGCCCTTCAACTAGATTTACAGTACAGACTTCAAAAATTTTGCTTTGGTTCCTGACATACTGACCCAACTTACCAGACCTACCATCTTCATAGCCTACATTGACCAAGAAAACAAAGTAGCAGCTAGCATAGGCATTTTTAAGACAAAAATTAAAGCCTGTATTGGCTGTTGTTATTGCCTGTAGCATGAGAATAAACCATACATAGACCTCTAACTTCAGACTCAAAAACACAAGACCAAGATTGCAAAGCATATAAGCGAGAAAGCGACCCGGCAAAAAGGAGCTGTGATCAATCTGCATGACTTGGTGACGCTGGCGTATCCTCCATTGCCTGGCTAGTAGAAGCTACCCAGGTCACAAGACCGTCTTCGTCCAAAACCGGCTCACCTCCATCAGGATTAGTAACCAAATGTAGAATACCAGCTTCTCGTTGAGTTGTCCTACAAGCTAAATCATCTTCCTGTGTTGGATCAGGCTGCTGAGGCGCTTCCGAAACAGGGGCATCCTCTTGCATGCGGTCCGCATGAAACACTCTCCCCGTCAGGTCCCCTAGCAGAACACTATCATCCTGAGAAATCGAGGGAACGGACGGAGACGAACTGAACTGGTTGCTCTCCTCCTCCGAGACAAAGATGGTAAAATTTACTGTCACCATGGGCCTGTTGAGCCGACTTTGGAAGATAAACCTGGAGGTCTGATAAGAATTATTCGGGAGAAGCCTATCTTGGTCCGAAGGCGGAGAAGAAGGAGGAGCTAAGGCGATGGGCGCAACATTCTGAGGGGCATGTCGAAGAAGGCTTCCTCTGTTCCCTGAGTGACTGCCTCTGCGCGGGATTCCTCGTCTTCGAGGCATGGTTACAGAGACTAAAGAACTGGGAGAGCGATTGAAACAGAGCAAACCAGAAGTAATGAAAGTGCTGAGAAATTCAGGGCATTTCCAGAACCTTTCTAACATCCAGACCCGAATGACTATACAGCGGATATGAAGCAGCTTTGCTTCATAATAAACATAGTCATTAACTGCAGTACGCGGATCCATGTCAATGAGCCAAAGTGTATGCAGAGCGGCCATGCTTGCAATGAATTCAAACCAAATTCGAGGCTGCGCGGTATTTAATTCCTCTGCCCTGAACCTGATATACCAACCTACGACGTGTACCATACAATCCTTCCGCCTGCCATCCGTCAGGCCAGATGTCTGTCCAGCGGAGTCCATCATTGAATGATGGTAGAGTCACCCGCATCTGGGTTATTTGAATTGCTTTTTTACTTGGTACATCATGGTTATTTTATTTTCTTTTTACCTATTGTAGTCCAAATATGTTTACTTCATAAGTATAGATGTTGTTCAGAATATCTTGTTTGAATGAAATTGAATAAGTAAAAGTGTGAGAGCCCTTCTTAACAATTGAATTCAGACATTACTTCTTTGTAGTTTGATAAAATAGATTTCTCTTGCACTTAGTAAATTAGAGCTAGAACATATAAAAATCCAAAATAATCTAACACAAGTAGAATTTAGAATCACTCTCATATCATCCATAAACCAATTCAATAGAGAATAACTCTTAGGAAATTAGCTGATAACTTTAAGGATTGAGACATTAATATAATCAACAACACCATCTCCATACTAATCTTGAGTTTAGACCCTAACAAGAACATAACGACATAAGGAATAACTTCTAGCACATATAGTGCACTTGTACTTCATCAGTACACGTAACCCTGGTTGACAATTTATGATTGACAATTTAAAGACATTAAATTGGCCAAACAAAAATATTTTGAATAGTATTTCTAGATATTTTAATTAAATCTGTAAATGCATTTCATAAAATAAAATTTCAAAAAACTTGAATGACTTAATAGACCATCCTCTTGTTTTGAAATCCATGTCTTGTTTTTAAACCATCCTCTTGTTTTGAAATCCATGTCTTGTTTTTAAATCCTTGCCTTGTTTTTTTTGTTGCTTCCCATGGATTCTAAAAACCATATCTTGTTTCTCCTTCCCATGGATTTTAAAACCATGTCTTTTTTCTCCTTTCCATGGATTTTGAAAACCATGTCCTGTTTTCCATGAGTAGTAAAGTATTTTTACTTTCCCCTTTTACTTCTGTAAATTTTTTGGATAAGTATTTATCCAAATTTCATTTCCCGTGCATTTCTCCTTTTAACACCATATCAAAAACATTCTTTCTTCTCTGTCAAAAGTGCGTTTTTACTCACTCTCCTTTTATTTTCATCTGTAATGGTTTTCGGGTGAGGTAGGTAGTAAGTGGCTGAAATGAATGAGAGTGGTAAATTAAAACAACTTTTTTTTCGGGGGGTGGGGGTAGTTTAAAATTCAAATAGGAAACCCCCCGCAATTCATTAATAACTGTTGATTACATTTTTACACATCTCGAGGCATGAAAGCTTAAGGTATGAAGTGTGAGGGTGGGGGCACAACTTAGTTTGACATTTTGATTTTGACTTCATAATTTATTATTGGCTAACCCGTGAAAGTAAATGTGGTTCTAATGGTTTAGACAATTGTTTGCTAAGTTATTTTTTAATTAATTTTAATAGTTCAAATAAATAATTTCACACTTAGGCATTTTTCTTTGTTTTGTGCTTTTGAGGAGCAAACTTCAACAAACTCTATATTTTTATCTGGAAGTCCATTTGAAGCACCAGATATACCATTGGAAAGATGATTTTGAGCACCTTACCATGAAATCACCTGCAACATGATCTGACTTGAACTTTATATGCAAAAAATATACTTCAAGAACTAAATGGCTCCTTGGACAAGCAAACCTTTAGGCTATGACACCTAGTGATTCATAAGCTAAATTGACCAAAAATAAATAGTTAGAGGCCAACACCACTGATTCCTATTATAAGACCCTAACATTGGCTCCAATGGGGATGACATCCTCCTAGTGAGGTGCCAAAGAACACCGCAGATCATGTGCCTAGCCATTGGGCTGATCCCAAACCTGCAACATGATATGCCCTGAAACCACTGCAATTGAAAACCAACTAGTAATTTGTTCCAATCCTAAAACTAAACCAAATACATTCTTCAAACTAGAATCTGAACTTTACACTGCAAACTAAAAACTCTATTGTAAACATTATAATAAATCATAAATTTGACAACACATCACCAAAGTCTTAGGGCCTTCTCCCACAACTTCAAACTTTGATGATGGGTGTCCACACCTAGTGAAAGTGTATACACTAGGTGATCTATCCTCTCCAATCTAACCAATCAAGCAAATGGACACTTGACTAAGTTCTATTCATACTTCTCATGAGCAGGCAAAAAAGATATGAGACTAACAACCCAAACTACCACTGAACCCGTTGACTGTAATCCACAAACATAAGAACAACCATTTTCCTTGATGCCTGAAACATATTGGCCAAAGGATCTTGAAAAACATGAAAAGTGACATTTTGATGATCTGCAAAAGGATTGATTTCTAAAGAAAAGGGAGTAATTTGTTCATCAATCTTACCATCTTCATTTGAGAGAACCAATTCATCCATAACATTAACATCCATAAGTTTCGGGACAACCTGTTCTTCTTCAACAAACTCTTCATTATCTGAATATGGAGGCAAATCTTCAATTGAGGTAGCCAGATCTTAAATAACAAAACGGTCTATACCTACAGGGTCTAGAATAATATGCTCTACTTCATAATTATCCTAAATAATTTCTTTGTTGAGAATCTTTGTGCATGTAGTTTCATAAATCTTCTCTTTAGAAATTTTTGCATAAAGTTTAAAGGAGAAATGTTGCTACATATTATCTATAAAAATAATGGATAGATCATGGCTTTCCTGAGTTTCTATGCTAGCAAACTTAGAATTCTCATTTTCATATTTTTTTTTTTCTTGAATTAAAAACTTAGGAGAAGAAGGGAATGCAAGGCAACTAGAATGATCATTTTAATTTATGAAGCATGAGAAAATTGTTGCAAACTATCATCTGTAAGCTTTGTTTCCTCATTACAACTGGGTTGTTTATTCTCTTGTTCTTCTGAAATGTATAAAGGTTGTGAAATGTCCCTAACGAGTTCCTGAGAAAGTAGGTAATTGAAATGCAGATTTGTTTCATTTTCAATCGTAGGAGAAATACCTACTTGCTAAAAACTTTCTTGAGTGTCATAGCAGCCAGCTTCTTCATCTTCTTCATGGTTGAAAGGTCTCTCATGAATAGCCTCTATAATCTCATCATCCAAAAATTGATCATCTTCATAAAAACTTTCCAAATCCTCAACAAAATTGTCAAAATGTGTGAAACAATCTTTGACCAACAACAAAGAAGGATGATGTTCTTTATATCTGTCATCAAATATTGTATGGAAATCTCTAAGAGAATATAAGCAATCACTTGGCAAGTTTTTATACCATGATTGTGCATTTCCCTCCAAGGACACCATGAACATCTTCATAAGACAATCTTCATGAAATTTAACTTTAAACTTATGGATGTGCATATGAAACCTAATAAGATGCAAAGCAACACCATATCCTTTTTGATCTTCTAAGGTAGGTAAATAACTCTGACAACTTACAACAGACATGCAATTTGGAAAGCCCAGAATATGAATGCGATGCACAGGAGCATACCTTATAGATTGAGAACTAATCTTGATTTCTGGATCCTACTGCCAGTGGAATCTTTAGATATGCTTGAGACTGTTTGGAGTCGCTAGGTGAATGTTTCAACCTCAATATGTCTGACTGTTTTCCACCTTCAGTAACTAGATTCGAAACTTGATAGTCATTCCTGGGGAAGATGAAACCTTTCGTTCCCCATTACAGTCGCCAGAATGTTATCATCCATAATTTCCCTAGGCTGTGGGGAGAAACCAAAAGGTAACCACAAAACCACTTGCAAAGCTGGGATCTAGCCCTTACAGCTTCAGAGAGGGATCTCTCTTTCTAATTTAGATTTTTGTTTTAAGGTATTAGGCCAGTTATTGAGTTTATAAGGTTAGTTTTTCAAAGATTTGGTTGAAAATTGCAAGGAAAGTCCATTAGGCATGGAGTCATGAGTCTTTGGGTGATCAAACACAAACATGATAGAGCAGTTGTAATAGGGCAGGATAGACAAACTTTTGGATATTTTAAAATATTTTTGGAGTGTATATGATGAATATGATTTAAGTCCAAATAAATATAGAGCATGCTAGGATGAATTCTATATTTAACATCATAATGAAAACATTTATATTGTTTACAAGCTAGACCAGAGTACACTTAAGTAAATTCGGCCCTTTACAAGATACAATAGAGATTGAAAACATATGGAAAATTGAGAAAATTACAATTTCACATGAGAAAGTACATCACCAATTTCTTGACACAGGAATCCTCGAACAAAAACTCATTGTATTATTGCAAATTGATCACTTCAGTGAAATGCACAACTTACATAAAAATATAGCTCATTTCTTCATACAAATTCCAACCCTATACTAAGTCTTATTACAACATATTTATAGATTTATTACTAAACTAAGTTCAGGTTCCAAAAAGGAACTGATTACAAATTAATATCTAATAATTTATGGAAAAAAAGATAAAATCAGTCGCTGGAACACCGCAGGAACCTGGAATTGCTGGAAAAACTTCAACCTTCAAATTTGGAAATTGGTTTTTAAATTCCAATTCTCTGCCTTGGAATCTAGAGAGATTGAAGTTGTCTTCACATAACCTGCCAGTTGCCATCTCAACTCTGCCACTTGTATCAACTAGTTGTCCCTTTGACTACTATTTCTGAGCCAAACAATTTGAAAATAATTACATGTTTGTTGATGTTTTCTAGCTAAGGGATCAATAAATTATTTGTATTTTGGAGTTAAATCAAATTCATGTGTTGAACTTTTTTCCC
This sequence comes from Pinus tabuliformis, assembly GCA_031772625.1. Classification (NCBI taxonomy): domain Eukaryota; kingdom Viridiplantae; phylum Streptophyta; class Pinopsida; order Pinales; family Pinaceae; genus Pinus; species Pinus tabuliformis. The sequence continues at coordinate 1,336,183,896 of CM062819.1, read as the reverse complement.
ACAGTCTTTGCCTTCACCATCTTTAAATACTTCATCATTGTCACAAAATATTTGAGAAGAAAATATTTTGAATAATATTTCTAAATATTTTACTTAAATGTGTAAATGCATTTCATAAAATAAAATTTCAAAAAGCTTGAATGATTTAATAAACCATCCTCTTGTTTTGAAATCAATGTCTTGTTTTTAAATCTATGCCCTATTTTTTTCTTCCCATGGATTCTAAAAACTATGTCTTGTTTCTACTTCCCATGAATTTTAAAGACGAAGTCTTGGTTCTCTTTCCCATGAATTTTAAAAACCATGTCTTGTTTCTCCTCCCCATGGATTTGAAAAACCATGTCTTGTTTTGCCATGGGCGGTAAAGTATTTTTACTTTCCACTTTTATTCTTGTAATTTTTTTGGATCCAAATTTCATTTACCATGCATTTCTCCTCTTTATACCATAGTAAAAACATTTCTTTCTTCTCTATGAAAATTTCGTTTTTACTAACCCTCCTTTTATTTTCACTTGTAACCTCATTTATTTTCACAAATTTTTCGGGTGGGGCTTAGGTAAAAAGTATAACAGGCAAAACCCCCGAAATTCATTAATAACCATTATTTAAATTTTTACACATCTCGAGGCATGAAATCTTAAGGTATGAGGCATGAAAGTAAATGTGGTTATAATGGTTTAGAGATTGGGTTGCTAAGTTATTTTTTAATTAATTTTAATAATTCAAATAAATAATTTCACACTTTCGAGCAGACTTCAACTTGCTCTATTTTTTGATCCGGAAGTCGGGTTGAAGCACCAGATATGCTTATGAGCACTTTACCTTGAAAATGCCCAAAACATGATCTAACCTAGAATTTATATGCAAAAAATCTCCCAAACATTCAAACTTGTCTTGACTAGAGGCCTTCAAGAACTAAATGGATCCTTGGACAAGCAAACCTTTAAGCTATGACACATAGTGATTCATAGGCTAAACTGACCAAAAATAAATATTTAGAGGCCAACACCACATATTACTATTATAGGACCCTAACATTGGCTCCAATGGAGATGACATCCTCTGAGTGAGGTTATATGCAAAAAATCTCCCAAACATTCAGACTTGTCTTGACTAGAGGCCTTCAAGAACTAAATGGATCCTTGGACAAGCAAACCTTTAGGCTATGACACATAGTGATTCATAGGCTAAACTGACCAAAAATAAATATTTAGAGGCCAAAACCACATATTACTATTATAGGACCCTAACATTGGCTCCAATGGAGATGACATCCTCTGAGTGAGGTGCCAAAGAAAACTGCAGACCATGTGCCTAACCATTGAGTTGATCCCAAACCTGCAACATGCTATGCCATAAGACCATTGCAACTAAAAACCAATTAGTAATATGTTCTAATCCTCAAACTAAACCAAATCCATTCTTCAAACTAGAATATGAATTGTACACTGCAAACTAAAAACTCTACTGAAAACATTAAAATAAATCATAAATTTGAAAACACATCACCAAAGTCTTAGGGCCTTCTACTCGGACTTCAAACTTTGATGTGGTTGTTCACACCCGCTGAAAGTATATACACTAGGTGATATCTCCTCTCCAATGTAACCAATCAAGAAAATGACTACTTGATTGAGTTCTGCTGATACTTCTCACGAGCAAGTAGAAAAAATATGAGACTGGAAACCCAAGCTGCCACTTAAGCTATTGACTGTAATCCACACAAATAAGAAAAACCATTTTCCTTGATGACTGAAACAGATTGGCAAGAGGATTTTGAAAAACATTAAAAGTTACATTTTGATGAGCTACAGAAGGACTACTTTCTAAAGAAAAGGGAGTAATATGTTCATCAATCTTGCCATCTTCATTTGAGACAACCAATTCATCCACAACAATAACATTCATAGGTTTCTGGACAACCTGTTCTTCTTCAACAAACTCTTCATTATTTGAACTTGGAGGTAGATCTTCAATAGAGGCATCCACATCTTGAATAACAAAAGTGTCTACAACCATGGGGTCTAGAACAATATTCTCTACTTCATAATTATCTTGAACAATTTCATTGTTGAGAATCTTTGTGCATGTAGTTTCATAAATATTCTCTTTAGAAATTTCTGCATTAAGCTTAAAGGAACAAACTTGATATATATTATTGCTGAAAATAATGGATGGATCATGGCTTTCCTGAGTTTCTATGCAAGCAAACTCAAAATTATGATATTCAGAATATTTTTCCTGAATTAAAAACTCAGGAAAAGAAGGGAATGCAAGGCAACTAGAATGATCATTTCGTTTACGAAAATATTGGAAAATTGCTGCAAACTATCATCTGTAAGCTTTGTTTATTCATTACAACTGGGTTGTTTGTTCTTTTGTTCTTCTGAAATGTATAATGGTTGTGAAATGTCATCAACAAGTTCATGAGAAAGTAGGTATTTGAAATGAAAATTTGTTTCATTTTCAATCATGGGAGGAATAACTACTTGGTGAAAAATTGATTGAGTGTCGTAACAACCAACTTCTTCATCTTCTTCATGGTTGAAAGGTCTCTTATGAATAGCCTCTATAATCTCATCATCCACAAATTGATCATCTTCATAAAAACTTTCCAAATCCTCAATAAAATTGTCAAAATGTGTGCAACAATCTTTGGCTAGCAACAAAGAATAATGATGTTCTTTATATCTCTCATAAAATATTGTATGAAAATCTCTAAGAGAATATAAACAATTAATTGACAAGCTTTCATACCGTGATTGTGCATTTCCCTCCAAGGACACCATGAACATTGTCATAAGACAATCCTCATGAAATTTAACTTTAATCTTTCAGATGTGGATATGAAACCTAATCAGATGCAAAGCAACATCATCTCGTTTTTTTTTTTTTTTAAGGTAGGTAAATAACTCTGCCAACTTACACTAGGCATGCGATTTGAAAGTCTCGAATTTGAATGCCACACATAGGAGAATATCTTATAGATTGAGAACTCATCTTGATTTCTGGATCCTGCTGCTAGTGGAGTCTTTAGATAAGCTTGAAACTATTTGGAGTCGCCAGGTGAATGTTTCAACCTTCATATATCTGACTGTTGTCCACCATAAAGAATTGGTTGAAAAATGCAGGGTAAGTCCATTGGGCATGGATTCGTGAGTCTTTGGGTGATCAAACACAAAAATGACAAAGCAACGGTAATAGGGCAGGATAGTCAAACTTTTGGATCCTTCAAAATATTTGTGGAGTGTATGTGATGAATATGATTTAAGTTCAATTAAATATAGAACATGCTGGGATGAATTCTGTATTTAACATCAGAATGAAAACATTGGTATTGTTTACAAGCCAGAGCAGAATACACTTAAGTAAATTCGACTCTTTATCTTCTTGAAACAATAGAGTTTGAAAACATATGGGAAATTAAGAAAATTACAATTTAACATGAGAAAGTACATAAAAAATTGCTTGATAGGGGGATCCTGGAAAAAAAACTCTCTGTATTTTTGCAAAATGACCACTTCAGTACAATGCACAACTTACATCAAAATATAGCTCGTTTCTTCATACAAATTCCAACCCTATACTAAGTCTTATTACAACATATTTATAGATTTATTACTAAAGTAACTTCAGATTCCAAAAAGGATCTGATTACAAAATAATATCTAAAATCTAAACAATAAAATAAAGATAAAATCAATCAATTAAAAACTGCAGGAAACCTGAAACTGCTGGAAAAACTTCAACCTTCAAATATGGAAATTGGTTTTTAAATGTTGAGCCTCTGCCTTGGAATATGGAGAGGTTGAAGTTGTCTTCACAATAACTGCTAGCTTCCCTCTCAAATCTGATTAAATCTACCACTTGTATCACCTAGTTGTCCCTTTGACTGCTATTTCTGAGCCAAAAAATCTGATAAATATATGCATGTCTGTTGTGTTTTCGATAAATTATTTGTATTTTGGAGTTAAATAAAATTTTTGTTGAACCATTTTTCGATAGTCTTTGCCTTCATCATGTTTAAAAACTACATCATCATTGCAAAACATTTGGGAAGAAAATATTTTGAATAATATTTATAAATATTTTACTTAAATCTGTAAATGCATTTCATAAAACAAAATTTCAAAAAACTTAATAAACCGTCCTCTTCTATTGAAATCCATGCCTTGTTTTTTCTTTCGCATGGATTCTAAAAACCATGTCTTGTTTCTTCTTCCCATGGATTTTAAAAACCATGTCTTGTTTCTCCTTACCATGGATTTTAAAAACCATGTCCTATTTTGCCATGGGTGGTAAAGTAATTTTACTTTCCCCTTTTACTCATGTAATTTTTTTTGGATAAATATTTATGGTCCGAAATGAATGCGAGTGGGGGCGTGGGGGTGGGGGTAGGTTAAAAGTGGAATAGGAAACCCCCCCAAACCCCAAAATTCATTAATAACTGTTGATGAAATTTTTACACATCTCGAGGCACAAAATCTTAAGGTATGAAGTGCGAGGTGGGGTCACAGCTTAGTTTGACTTTTTGATTTTGAGTTCAGAATTTATTATTGGTTGACGCATGAAAGTAAATGTGATTTTAATGGTTTAGAGATTGGGTTTATAAGTTATTTTTTAATTAATTTTAATAATTCAAATAAATAATTTCACACTTAAGCAATTTTTTTTTGTTTTGTTGTTTTGAGGAAGACTTCAACTTGCTCTATCTTTTGATCCGAAAGTGGGTTTGAAGCACCAGATATACCGCTAGAAAGTCGCTTCTAAGAAATTTACCATGAAAACACTTACAACATGATCTGACCTGGAATTTATATGTAAAAAATCTCCCAAACATTCATGCTTGTTTTGACTAGAGGAATTCAAGAACTAAATGGCTCCTTGGACAAGCAAACCTTGAGGCTATGACATCAAGTGATTCATAGGCTAAATTGAATAAAAATAAATAGTTAGAGGCAAACACCACTGATTATTATTATATGACCCTAACATTGGCTCCAATGGGGATTACATCCTCCTAGTGAGGTGCCAAAGAACACCGCATACCATGTGCCTAACTGTTGGGCTGATCCCAAACCTATAACATGCTATGCCCTGAAACCACTGCAACTGAAAACCAACTGGTAATCTGTTCCAATCCTCAAACTAAACCAAATCCATTCTTCAAACTAGAATCTGAATTGTACACTGCAAATTAAAAACTCCGCTGCAAACATTAAAATAAATCCGAAATTTGACAACACATCACCAAAGTCTTATGGACTTCTCCTCGGGCTTCAAACTTTGATGATGGTTGTACACACCTGCTGAAATTATATACACTAGGTGATCTCTCCTCCCCAATGTAAATAATCAAGCAAATGGCTACTTGATTGAGTTCTGCTCATACTTATCATGAGTAGGCATAAAATATATGAGATTGGCAACCCAAACTGCTAATGAAGTTGTTGACCATTATCCACAAACATAAGAACAACCATTTTCCTTGATGGCTGAAATAGATTGGCCAGAGTATCTTGAAAAACATGAAAAGTTACATTTTGATGATATGCAAAAGCAATTCTTTCTAAAGAAAAGGGACTAACCTGTTCATAAATCTTGCCATCTTCATTTGAGACAACCAATTCATCCACAACAATAACATCCATAGGTTTCGGGACAACCTATTCTTCTTCAACAAACACTTCATTATCCTTACGTGGAGGAAGATATTCAATTGAGGCAGCCACATCTTGAATAACAAAAAGGTCTACACCCACAGGGTTTAGAACAATCTGCTCTATTTCATAATTATTCTGAATAATTTCGTTGTTGAGAATCTTTGTGCATGTAGTTTCACAAATTTGCTCTTTAGAAATTTTTGCATTAGGATTAAAGGAACAAACTTTTGCTAAAAATAATGGATGGATCATGGCTTTCCTGAGTTTGTATGCTAGAAAACTCAAAATTATGAATTTTAGAAATTTTTTCCTGAATAAAAAACTCAAAAGAAGAAGGGAATGCAAGGCAACTAGAATGATCATTTTCATTTATGAAAATATGAGAAAATTGCTACAAACTATCATCTGTAAGCTTTGTTTCTTCTTTACAATTGGGTTGTTTGTTCTCTTGTTCTTCTAAAATGTATAAACGCTATGAAATGTCATCAACAAGTTCATGAGAAATTAGGTCATTGAAATGTAGTTCTCTTCATTTTCAATCATGGGAGAAATAACTACTTGCTGAAAATTTTCTTGAGTGTCATAGTAGTCATCTTCTTCATGGTTGAAAGGTCTCTCATGACTAACCTCTATAATCTCATCATCCACAAATTGATCATCTTCATAAAAACATTCCAAATCCTCAATAAAATTGTCAAAATGTGTGAAACAATCTTTGACCAGCAACAAAGAAGGATGACGTTCTTTATATCTCTCATAAAATACTGTATGAAAATATCTAAGATAATATAAACAATTACTTTGCAAGATTTTATACCATGGTTGTGCATTTCTCTCCAAGGATACCATGGAAATCTTCATAATACAATCTTCATGAAACTTAACTTTAAACTTACGGATGTGCATATGAAACCTAATCATATGCAAAGTAGCATCATCTCCTTTTTTTTTATTATCTATGAAGGTAGGTAAATAACTCTGCCAACTTACACCAGGCATGCGATTTGGAAATTCTAGAATATGAATGTGATGCATAGGAGCATACCTTATAGATTGACAACTCATCTTATTTCTGGATCCTGCTGCTAGTGGTGTCTTTAGATAAAATTGAAACTATTTGGAGTCGCCAGGTGAATGTTTCAGCCTTCATATGTCTGACTGTTGTCCACCATTAGCAACTAGATATGAAACTTGATAGTCTTTCCTTAGGAAGATGAAACATTTCGTTCCCTAATATGGTCGCCAGAATGTTATCACTCCATAATTTCCCTAGTATGTGGAGAGAAACCCAGAGGTAACCACAAAACCACTTGCAAAGCTGGGATCTAGGCTTTCCATCTTAATAGAGAGATCTCTCTTTCTGATTTAGATTTCTGTTTTAAGATAGTAGGCTAGTTATTGAGTTTTTGTGGTTGGTTTTTCAAAGATTTGGTTGGAAATTATAGGGAAAGTCCATTGGGTATGGAGTCATGAGTTTTCGGGTGATCAAACACAAAAATGGCAGAGTAGCTGTAACAGGGCAGGATAGGCAAAATTTTGTATCTTTTAAAATATTTGTGGAGTCTATAGGATGAATATGGTTTAAGTTCAATTAAATATAGAGCATGCTGTGATGAATTCTATATTTAACATCATAATGAAAACATGTATATTGTTTACAAGCTAGAGCAGAGTACACTTAAGTAAATTCTATCCTTTGTCTTCTTGAAACAATAGATATTGAAAACATTTGGAAAACTGAGAAAATTACAGTTTCACATAAGAAATTACATCACCAATTGTTTGACACGGGAATCCTGACACAAAAACTCTATGTATTATTGCAAATTGATCACTTCAGTACAATGCACAACTTAGATCAAAATATAGCTCCATTCTTCATACAAATTCCAACCCTATAATAAGTCTTATTACAACATATTTATAGATTTCTTAATAAGCTAACTTCAGATCCCAAAAAGGAATTGATTAAAAAATAATATCTAATGATTTCTGGAAAAATCTGAACAATAAACTAAAGAAAAAATCAATCGATGAAAAACTGCGGGAAACCTGGAACTACTCGAAGAACTTTAGCCTTCAAATCTGGAAATTGGTGGGATTTGGAGAAGTTGAGGTTGTCTTCACAAAACCTGCTAGTTTCTCTCTCAAATATGATTAACTATGCCACCTGTATCAACTAACTGTCCTTTTGACTATTATTTCTAAGCCAAAAAAATCTCAAAATAATTACATGTTTGTTGATGTTTTCCACCTAGTTGATCAATAAATTATTTGTAATTTGGAGTTAATCGTGTTGAACCTTTTTCCCATAGTCTTTGCCTTCATCATATTTAAATACTTCATCATGTCACAAAATATTTGGGAAGAAAATATTTTTAATAATATTTCTAAATATTTTATTTAAATCTGGAAATGCATTTCATAAAATAAAATTTCAAAAAACTTGAATGATTTAATAAACCATCCGCTTGTTTTGAAATTTATGTCTTGTTTTTAAATCCATGCCCTGTTTTTTCCTCCAAATGGATTCTAAAAACCATGTCTTGTTTCTCCTTCCCATGGATTTTAAAAACCATTTCTTGTTTCTCCTTACCATGGATTTTAAAAAACATGTCTTGTTTCTCCTTTCCATGGATTTTAAAAACCATGTCCTGTTTTTCCATGGGTGGTAAAGTATTTTACATTCCGCTTTTACTCCTGTAATTTTTTTTGGATAAGTATTTATCCAAATTTCATTTCCCGCACATTTCTCCTCTTTATACCATAGCAAAAACATTTCTTTATTCTCTCTCAAAATTTCATTTTTACTCACCCTCCTTTTATTTTCACGTGTAACCTCATTTACTTGCACCTGTAAATTCATTTCATAAATATATGACCTGTAAAACTCATTTTACTCAACCTCCCTTCCTTAAACTCATTTCATAAACATATGAAATTTCCCTTATTTCCTTTCCCGCCACATTTTATAAAATTTGAATGAATACGAAAAACGATTTTTAGGGGGTGTGGGGTAGGTTAAAAGTCGAATAGGAAACCCCCCGAAATTCATTAATAACCATTGATTAAATTTGTACACATCTCGAGGCATGAAATATTAAGGTATGAAGTGCGGGGTGGGGTCATTTTGAAGCCTAAAAAATTGTTGCGACACATGTGGGAAAACCACCCGGTCCAGACCTTGGTTAGTAGCTCCTTTTCCGTTTGATGTAGTGACTCTGACTAGGGATAATGGGACCAGTTTCCCAGAAAAGACTTTGATAGTGTTGGTGGGGTGATATATGATGTAACGAGAGAATGGCTAAGCTAAGTGTAATCTAATATAACTAATAAACACATGCATATATCCTACTTTAACACTATTTATCTATAACTATACCCGGGAATTAGATACAATATGCGATCTACAATGATGTCCTACAACAATTGGTAATATAGATCATTCAACTGCAATAAGAAGTGAAATCGTTTAACAGTAATTGTTTTGGATAAATAGTTAGACAAAACGATTGTGAAAGATATATCGCATATAAAATCGTTCATGTATTCAGAATAAAGTCAAAGCCAACATCATACAAAAGTGCAATAATACTAAACTGTAATTCAAACTTTCACACATAAAACAATTTAAAGACGAAGTATTACCTGATACCTAAATAAAAAAAAACATCATAAGATAAAAGTACCATATATGACGAGTCTTGTTCATGTGTTTTAGCAATATTAATCCAATCTCAATCAATCCAACACATTCTAAGAGTACAAAAGTGCATTTCAATAGAGCATGCTAGATATTTGAAAGAAAATAGATCCTGTTCCATTCATTCCATCAGAACCTCCTCAAAAGTACAGAAGTGAAATGTTTCGAAGAATGTTTCTGATAAAATTTCTGGACCCCTCTCTAGATGCATGAGAGGGGTTTAAATACTAAACTATAGGTCCTAAAATAGAGTATTACAAAAAAAATAACTGAGGAGATATAAACGACCTTCCTTAGATTATGTGAAAATAAAACTAAAATAAAAATAAACTAAATGACTAACTCCTTTGCACTTGATCTCTGAGATCACAAATATCTATCATAGGCTTGACCTGAGTCGGTTGGCCGATCACAGATTTTAACTGCGTAGCAAATTTAGCGTCTGTTAGTGATGGCACCATCTTTTGTGTTGAGGTTGTTAAGCACCTCAAAGTCATCCACTCACTGTATGGTTTCACTAAAAACTGTCAGCATGTTTCTCAATTCAGCTTGCTTAGCTGTTTGATCACCTCCTCCTTTTCCTGTGTTGCCTGCCTCCACTGCTGCTCTAACTGTTTGACATTCGGAAGAAATCCCGGTACACATTCTGTAACCAGGTTGGCGCCATGCAAATTTTCATTAATGGCTTCAATTATGTTGTTTGCTTCTGTCGCTAATATCGCTCTTGCCCTTTTTGGTTGCTTCAACTGAGAATCCCAATATGTGAAAATGATGTCTTTGTGAGATTTCTACAACTTCGTCAGATCAACCTTTTAAATAATTCATCATACTCAAGTCTCATGTCAACAATTTGGTTTGTTAGCTTATCACTGGTTTCGCAGTAAGGACTTATCTGCGAAATCTTCTCGCAAAGTACTTCCTTCTTCTGCATTAGTTGGGAGTTAAGACTGAGTGCTTCCTTTATGAACTCATCGATTTGTGGATTATCCTTAAACTTATCTGTTATAGCTTGTATTCACGCATCTCTTTCTGCTAGGCTGGCCTGATGTTGTATTCTCATTTGTTCAAATTCCTGCTGGAGCTGGGCTACTTGTAATTTTGCTTGTCGGTTGGATTTTTCTTGAGCTAATTGTTGTTCAGAATTCTTTTTTCTTTTTCCTTAGGTAGCATTTGGACCTCTGTCACTTTTTCAATAGTTATTGTGGCATAGGCTCCTGCGTATTGTGACAATTTTGTGAGATTTTTAGATGGGTCCATGAGTGAGTCCTTCCAAACGATGTCCATTGGTTCATTTTTGGAAGTCGTAACAGTTACAACATCCAAATTTCTTTTCTTCCTCTATATTTTGACTACAACTTTGTGGGTGGGACTATAAAATACATCTAGTGGAGGTATTTCTTAAACTCTCAAAACAATTTTTGAAGTGGGCGTAACATGAATGATTTCAACTTTCTGAGTGTCCTTAACTTCTTACTCTGTCGTTTCCAGATTTTACTTGTGCTGGGTTTGCTTAGGAGTTTGTATCTCAGATGTTTTCTTAGGGTTTGAATCTATGTGAAGCTTCTTATTGAACTGTTCCCATTCCTGTTCCAAGTCAATAATTGGGCTCTTTCTTGACTGAGTTGATGCAGAGACAATTTCTGCTTGTTTCTTTGCTGAAGTTTGCTCAGCTGTTTCCTCTGTAGTTCCAACTGTGTCCTTTTCAGACTCATTATTTGTATGTCCTCCTCCATTTTGAGATTGCTGCTCTGAGTGCTCTAACTCATGCGTAGATCTCTCTTGGGTTTCTTCTTTAGAGTGTTCTTTGGAGCTGTCATCCAAGCTTACGCTGGGAGTTGGCTCCCTTATTGGTTCTATCTGCAATAGGTCCAATGGGACCTTCAATAATCTTTTCTCCCTATACACATGGAAATATCTAAGATCATCTGGTGTAAAAAGTGCCAATGCCAAATGCAACACTTGTGAGTATGTTTTTGCCTGTAGGAAGAGGTCATCAAAGGGGTCCCCTTCGTGGGTGAATGGTTTTACTTTCACCATAGTAGTAAAATTCTTAACAGTGCCGTCCAGGTCATACTACCTTCCCGGAAATGTAGCTAATTTCAGAGATTTAATAATCTCTACTTCTTTGCATGCATGCCCAAAATCATGTAGCGCAAATTCACCACATTGTAACGGAAATGTAGGCCAAATGACCTTCTTATGCTCTTTCAGCCCTCTGCTTAATCCACCTTCCCCTGTTATTTGGTAGGCTATTTCTGGCCAATAATTTGTCGGGGACATAATAGGGGAGAACATGCAGTGAAGTAATGGTCCCAAATACTCTGATATAGGTAAATGTCTCCTCCCAAACCATCTGGCTACTGAAAAGATATCCACTTCGGCCTCTTTAGAAAACCTAGGGGCGGTTCTATTGTATATTTCTTTATGGATGGGTAGCATGACTCCTTGACAAATTTTGTAAAAATGGGGGTGAAACTGAGATTCCCACAAAGTCTTATGGTACACATGGATAGGAAGCAGGTCTTGAACAGTCCACTTCCATCCCATAATGGGAAATTTAGAACTAAAACAGATTGAATCCATTACAAAAGCACTCATGAAAAATGGGGGATAAACCCTTAAAGAGGGACTTCTTTTTCTCCTATATTCCATAATGGCCTTTGCTAAATTATTTGACGAAATTTGAGCCCAGTTCATTATAGTTGCATTCATGATTGCATCTATTAATGGGAGCCATTCCGGGGAAAACTTGGTGGTATCGGGTTTAACGAACAATCTACATAGCATTGCTGCTGCGAAACTAAAAGGGGGAGAAATGGATGCCGTAGAGTACATACCCGTTTTATCTCGTTTGAGCTTGCCTTCGTTTGTTGTCCAGGTTTGAGTGACATCTTCTAGGTCTTCATTCTCCTTGGCAAATTGCTCAAGGAACTGTTTATTGTAGAGCTTCTACAGCTCTGGTAACTGGTACATGATTCGTAGGTTGTCTGCTGAAAAAGACCCCATGACCTCTTGCCTATGATTCCTGAATGTTTGGTCTGCAGTGTTTGCCTCATCAATTACCCACTTGACCATGTTAGTATATGGGATTATCTTTGGTCGTGTAGCTATGCAGTGCAGGAAAGAGCATGCCGTCTCAAAATAGGAGGCATTAGATGACTCCTGGGAATCTGTCGTGGCCTTTGTTTCCAGTGGCCTTGGGTTCTCTTCTTCTAACAAGTTGTACATAGCCTCCCAGGTTGTAGTTCCTCCGTCTCTGCTACACGTAGTATTGGAGAAAAGAGGAATCATTTTTGATTTCTTGGATGCAACTTCCTTTCCCTTCTTTCCCATTGTTTCCAACAATGCTCCCTGTAGATTTTTCCTGAGATGGAGCAAAGCGGAAGTTAATGGATAAACACAAGTAAGAATGACAATGAGAATGAATGATACAGATAACCTGAAAAGGTGACAAGAAAGGAGTTTTAATCAAATGTAGATGAAAATATATCGTATCACGTCGAGCCGCTTTTTATCATAAATGCCATTAACCTATATTAAATAGCCACTAATAGTCTTTTATTGCTGCTTTTATTGCTCATTAATGTATCGCATCACAAAATGGGAAGGATGGCTTTGAAGGTGGTGGACTTAAGTTGCAAGAATATCAATTTTGCAATTGTGATGCAATGTCGCAAATCACATTTCACATGTTTGATTGTGCGCTTTCTTAAAGTTCCTTAAGTTCTTGCGGGATGTGGGATAAGCGGTGTGTTCTTTATTATTTAAAGTTATTTACCTTATAAAATGTTTTTCATCACGCGACATACTTAATCATCATTTTATGATATTGGGTTCCATTGGGTCTGGGATTTTATCTCATTTCACAACATCGCGCAGTTCGTAAGATTTTAGCCCTTTCTTAAGTGTTGACGTGATGCGGTAAGGTTGACCATCTCATCGTAATATCGCATTTTGCACATTTCAACATTCTTTGTGAGAGTGCGCCCTTTGTGAATTACGATATGCGATACGAGCTTTATTTTAATAGGAAATGCCTTAGGTCTTATTTTTTAAATAAAAAGCCTAATGACATCTAAGTTAAACACAATGATTCTTTTGATCGTTTTTCACGAGTTTTGCTTGTTAATAAGGATTTTGACACACTTGGTCCAACGGTATGCGAAAAGGCGAGGATTGGTAGCTTTCAAATGGTTTTGACTTGATATCTTGTTTTATTCCAAAAAGCTTAAAAGAAAGTGTCTAAGTGCTAAATTTAATTTTGAAGGATTTTATCATGGGTCTCCATTTATTAATAGAATATTATCTATTGTACCAATAAATGGGGGGGTTGTTGAATAACACAACAATTGGCGATTTGCTGGAAGAACCAGTTATCTCTGACATTTTTTTGAAATTTCTAAAAACTTCCAAAATAAAGGTAGTTCAGAAAAATAAAAATACATGAAATACAAGATAAGTAACATTTCTTTGAATAAAAAAAACAAAATCTACTTAATTACCATCCATTTGATTATCCTCTTCAATATGAAAATTGCTTTGTCTACATCAGTCATTACTTGGTTTTAAAGATAAAAACAGGGGACTCTCGCAAATTAGCTTTTAGATGTACTCAGTTGTCATAGGTAGAGCCTCTGCTGCCAGCAGACGTCCATAGCCTCGATAGGGTTACCTTTTAACCAACAATGATTTAGTATCCCATCTAGGTAAGAGTGCAATTTTTAAATATAAATTCAGATTTATATACTTACTTTATTTCTCATTTTTTTTTCTAAACAATTCATTTTTCTTAAAATTTTCATTTTCTTCTTAAAGGTCATTGTCTTGGTTTGGTGGCCAAAATTGACAATTCCATTCACTGGTTGTAACTTTAACTGAACAAGCTGGCTCGTGATGAGACCCCTTGTCTTTTGATTAACATAATCTCAACCCATTACCCTATTTTGGTATGTAGTATTCGTAATGTCAGCTTGTTACTTCCCTATTATCATGGTAAGTAAGTCAGCTCTTGATGAGACCTCTTATCCTTTAAGTTTAAGCATATTTTAGAATTACACTCTAAAAAGTGAAAGCTCACTAGATGGGGAGAATCATTGACTCCTTAAGAGTTTCTGGATGACAATTATAGAGTTAAAGATGCTTCTCTATAGAGAGTCCTTGCTTTGTTATAGATACTTTTCTTAACTGATGGTAAAACAAAGGTTCTTTTACAAAGTTGAGTTTTACCAAAGGACAACTAATTTTGGTAGAGGACAAGCAATTTCAAAGAGATATAACTTAGCTTATGTTTCAAATGTAAAAATCATCTTCTTAACAATCTCTACTTATACAAGCGAAAAGTCAAAATATAAAAGAGACTATTTACAAAGGCTAAAAGTAAATGCTACTTCAACTTTTATTTTCCTAAAAAGTAAAAGCAATAATATACAATGAATAGACGAGATTATCTTCTATGAATATTTTTTTGTTTTTTTGTTTTTTGTTTTTTTGGTTGGTTGGTTTGTTTTTTTTTGTTTTTTTGTTTTTGTTTTTTGTTTTTTTGTTTTGCTTTTGTTGTTGTTGTTGTTTTTTTTTTTGTTTTTTGTTTTTTGTTTTTTGTTTTGTTTTTTGTTTTTTTTGTTTTGTTTTGTTTTTGTTTTTTTGTTTTGTTTTGTTTTTGTTTTTGTTTTGTTTTGTTTTTTTTTTTTTTTTTTTTTTTTCAGAATTTGTCCATTAACAGGCAGAGAATCTCTCTTGTGGCTTATTTGTTCGACAATCTGAAACGGGCCAAGCCACATTCTTTGGAATTTAGTATGCTTACCTTTTTCCTCGTGTGCTTTATCCCATTTCAATACTAGGTCTCCGAGCTGAAAGGATTTTGAGATTACATAATTTGTGTCAAATGAAAATTTGACTAACTATTGATGATGTGCATGTGTGATTTTGGCCTTTTCCCTTTATTATTCGAGCTTAAGGATTTGTGATTGTCTTACTTGAATAGAAGAGGAAGGGGTTTCTTCAATAAATTTAACCAGGGCTAGAGACGGAATAACTACATTTGTAGGGAGGACAACTTCTTTTCCATAGACCAAATTATAAGGAGAAGTGCCTATTAAGGTCTTCTGTGTTATTCGATCTTCCCATAGAGAAAATATTAGAGATTTGTGCCAATTTTTAAGACCTTGATCAATGGTTCGTTTGATGATACTTATGATATTTTTGTTTGTAGATTCTGCCAAGCCATTTCCCTGAGGATAATAGTTAGCAGAGTATTTAAGTTTAAAACTTCTTTTAAGAGAAAATTCTGTCATAGCATTGCCTGTAAAATAAGATGCATTATCAAACATGAGGGCGGATGGCAGACCAAATCTAGTAATAATAAACTGATCAATAAATTCAATGATGACTTCAAATTCATGGATGGCGGCTCTAAGGAATCTGGCGATCACCTGCGCGCGGCTCTGAACCCTGACCGCTCCTGCGCCCCTGCGCCTGGCAGCGTCGCTGCTAGGCTCGCGCCCACCCTCTGCTGACTCCCTCTCCTCCGTTCCTGGGCCTCCTGCCCTCCCCCAGCACCGGGGCCTTCCCCGGTTGTCCTCTTGCATTTTAAGATCTCCCCCAATGCCTGAAATGGACCCCCCGTCGCAGGACCCTGAAGACCTTGAAAAATCGTTCGCCTCTCTCATTCCTGAGAACGCTGCGGGAAAAATCCGCCCTACAGCCTCCAAGTTCATCAAGAAGCTAGATGAAATACCGGAAGTATCACTACCTCCTTCCCTCCCGAGGAGAGCAACAGTCTCCTTAGCAGAAAGAGGCCTGGTAGGCTAGTTCACGGGACTGTGGCCCTCTCCCCGATCAGTTCAGAGATGGGTCGAGAGAAACTGGAACTCAATGGTGCAAGGGAAAATAGCAATCAGGTTCTGTGGCAGAGGATTTTACACCTTTCTTTTTGAATCAATGGAGGATAGGAACCTCATCTTCAGGAACGACCCTTATTTCATGGACTCTCGGGGACTTTACCTAAATAGATGGACTCTAGACTTCGACCCAGAAATGGACGTTCCCAACGCTGTCCCCGTCTGGGTTCGCCTGCCCCATTTGCCGCTTCATTGATGGGGGGATGAGTCAGTCAAAGCCATAGGGAACGCAGTTGGTAAATATATTGACAGATCTGAACTGAAGGAGAACATGCATGCATGCGCACGGATCTGTGTTGAAGTAGATCTGGGGAAAGGACTGCCGGAAGCAATTAAACTCAAAGTCGATCAGTGGACGCACATCCAGCAAGTGGACTACGAGCAGCTACCCTTCAAGTGCAAGGTATATCACGAATATGGGCATTTCGCCAATAGATGTAGCAAATCTAAAACAAATGTATCTAAAGACAATGTTGAAACCCCCGAGGAAGCTTGGGAGCACGTCAAAAGGAAAAAATCAAACCCCCCTCCAGGCCCAATCTCAAAGGCTCTCCATGAAAACCCCTCCCTCCCCTCTCACCCTTCTGGCTCTACCCCTTCCTTCCCCTCCTCCTCCAACCCCTTTGAAACCCTGTCCGCAGAGGACCCCCCATCCCCTCCCCCTTCCCCTCGAGGTCCCATTGTAACACCCTCCCCTATCTCCCCCCCCCAGCCCTCACCTCCTCCAACAGTGGAGAGAATCTTAACCAGGAATAAATCAAAGGAAAACAACCTCTCCACCGACCCCCCCAGAAAAGTTGGAAGGAAGTCTAACAAAGAGATTAGGGACGAAAACGCTGCAAAAGAGATGGCTACCGGAATGCAACAACCAATGGACACATTTCTAGATAAATCCAAAGGAAGCGGAGAAAAAATGAAAGAGAAAAGCGGGGCAAACAACAAACAAGGTAAATGATGATTTTGGTCTCCTGGAATTGTAGGGGGATGGGCTCCTCCCTAAAAGCAAATGCAGTCCGAGACCTCCTCCAATCTGAACATCCAGACCTTCTCCTTCTCCAGGAGACCAAAATCACGGAACAAGAATTTCAAAACCACATTAAAAAAAGCAGAAGCTATGCAGGTACAACAATAAGTGCAGCTGGCGCCCTAGGAGGCATAGGAACAATATGGGACAAAAGCAAATGGGAACTTAAAGATCAAAAGTCTTACAGATGGTGGGTAAGAACAGACATGCAGAACATAGCCTCGAAAGAGGATTACTCTATATACAACATCTACGCTCCTATTCATTATAGGGACAAAGCTTCATGTTGGGAATCAATAACATCAGACCTCATGACAGTACAGGGAAGAAACATTTTCCTTGGAGGGGACCTAAATCTTATAAGGAATGCTGATGAGAAGTTGGGAGGAAACTTCTACACTGACCCTTTAAGAGACTCACTAGAAGAAATAATTCAAACCCATAATCTAGTGGACATACCTCCGCAAAATGGGAGATTTACATGGAGCAATAAAAGAATTGGCAATAACAATATAAAAGAGAGATTAGACCGAATCCTCGCTCAAGAAAGAATAGTGGCAAGATTTTCAAATATCCAAAGCAAAATCATACAAGGTTACATCTCAGATCATAAACCAGTGGCTCTGACATTAGAAAAAGGGAAGAACATGGGACCTCTTCCCTTTAAATATAACAAGGCTTGGGACAACAAAGAAGAATTCAGAAACATGATCAAGGAGCAATGGGCAAAAGAAATAATTGGCTCGCCTCACTACATTTGGGAAGCCAAGCTCAAATCTCTCAGGTCTGTTATAAAGCAATGGGCAAGAAACCACTCTGCAGAGGAAAGCAAAAAAAGAACTGACCTCCAAGCTCAGCTGGAACAATGGAGTCAGGAAAAAGAGAGAACACAGTACACAGAGGAAGACCAGGCCAAAGAGAACGAAATGTACAAAGAATTGTATAAGCAGAACAGAAGGGAGGAAGAAGAACAGAGACAAAAGTCTCGCTGCCTTTGGCTCAAAGCCGGAGACAAAAACACCTCCTTTTTTCACAACAGCCTAAAGCTCAGGCGGGCAGGGAATCATATAGAGAGAATAATGATGGAAGGAAGCGAGCTCAGAGACCAAGAGGAAATAAAGGAGGCAGCGTCCAGACACTTCTGCGCTCTCCTATCCGCAGACCCTCAACCCATCGATAATGCGAGTTTTCTTAGCCTAATTGAAAACAAAATATCAGCAACTCAAAACAACGAGCTGGACCAAGAGGTCACGTCAGAGGAAATTGAGTGGTCAATCTTCAGCATGGCACAGGATAAGGCACCGGGCCCAGATGGTTTCACTGTGGCATTTTATAGAAACCATTGGGAAATCATCAAAAAGGACTTCATTAGAATGGTAAAGAATTTCTTTTCAAAATGCAAAATGGGAAACAGCATCAAATCTTCTTACTTAGCCCTCATCCCCAAGGATCCCAATCCCCAATCCTTTGATCGATTTCGCCCAATCTCCTTATGCAATGTCTCCTATAAAATTATCACCAAAATCTTAGCTAACAGGTTAAAAAAGCTCCTCCCTTCCCTCATCTCTGAGAATCAAGGAGGCTTCGTGCCTAGAAGACAAATAACGGATAACGTTATTCTTATTCAGGAGGCAATACACAGCAGTATAAATAGAAAGGAAAAGGGCATGATTATCAAACTAGACATGGCGAACGCCTTTGATAGAGTCAATCATCAATTCCTTAAGGCAGTCCTCGGGAAATTTGGGATATCCGACACCTTCATCAGCAGGATCATGGAGTGTATTTCATTCCCCTGGACAGCCCCTCTGATTAATGGCAGGCCAAGTAACTTCTTCAGAAGCTCAAGGGGATTGAGACAAGGCTGCCCGCTCTCCCCATTCCTCTACATCATCATGGCCGAAACACTAAGTATACACTTGGAAAATCTTCGCAGGCAAAAAGAAATCACAGGTATCAGCATTGTGCGTGGAACCAAGGGGATAAACCACTCTCTCTTCGCTGATGACACCCTCCTAATCGGAGGAGCTTCCAGTCTCATGGCAAGAAGGTTCAAGAAAACGTTAGAGCTCTTCCTTCAAGTGTCTGGAGGCAAGCTCAATAATAATAAGTGCATGATATACACCTGGAACGTCCCCAGGCAGATTATCCAGAGAATCTCCACAATCTTGGACATCCCTGCTCAAAGGAACTGGAGCCATTTCATGTATCTGGGATTACCATTAGCTAAGGAGTCGGTCAAAACCAAAATCTGGGTAAAATTAATAGAGAAACTGAGAGGGAAGCTTCAGAGCTGGGGTGTGTCCTGGCTCAACCTTGCTGGAAGAACATTTCTCATTAAAGCCGTTCTCTCAACCCTCCCAATTTATCAGTGTGCAACCACTCTCGCCCCGGCCAGCATCCATAAGCATATGGAATTAATCATTAGGAGCTTCTTGTGGCAGGGAGGAAGGCAGGACTTCAAAAAGTTCAGTCTTGTAAAGTGGGATCAGGTCATCTTACCTTTCGAAAAAGGAGGGCTTGGAATACGAATTCCAAGATTAGCCAACATGGCCATGGGCTTCAATTTGATCTGGAGAATTCTCAACGGAAAAGGAGCCTGGTGGACAGAGGTAATCAAAAGAAAATATCTAAATGGGGCCAACTCCAATATCCTATCGGAACCCATTGTAGACAGGCAGTGCACGCTAGTATGGAAACTTATTAAAAAAACTCTCCCTCATTTCAAAGTCTGTATCTCAAGAGCCTCGGGTAGTGGAAGAGACATCAACATCTGGACTGATCGTATAATGGGCTCAGAAGCAAGGGAAGCTCTCCCAAATCTCAGGCCCCTGCAATTGTGGATGGAAGGGAAAAATCTTAAGACCCTATATGACATCTCCTCTTGGGACCAAAACAGATGGCTAGGCTGGAAGCACCTTCCCCTCCCAAACAATCTAAGGGATCTGTGGGCCGACCTCAAGATATCTCTTTCAGGCTCAGCTCCCCTAAACAGTCTGTCTGAGGATAAGTATGTTTGGGACCCCAATGGTGGCAACTACACAGTCAAAGAAGGATACAAAATCCTCCAAAATGCCTCAGCCACAAACAACTGGCATCTCCACAAAGCGGCTTGGAATCCGGAATGCCTCCCAAAGGTCAAATTCTTCAATTGGACCCTCCTCAAAAGCAAAATCCTCACTGCGGAAAATCTAAGGAAGAAAGGCATCCTCGGCCCTTCAATCTGCTGCCTGTGTAGAGCAACAGAAGAAAGCAGCAATCATCTCTTCCTAGAGTGCTCCTTCGCTCGAAATTGCTGGAAGCTCATCACCAGTCCGCTAACGATTGGTGACATACCCAATCAGATTACCCTCCTTCAAAAAAATTGGGGGAACAGCTATCCTCATCCAAAAAAAAACAAGACCCTGGCCAAAAGACTGTGGAACAACATCCCTCCAAACCTTTGTTGGCAAATTTGGAACACCAGAAATAAAAGCATTTTTAACAACAAGAAGCCCAACATCTCCAGCACCCTTGCAAAAACAATTGCCCTCATCTCCGAGACCATTGGAGCGAATGGAATAGCCCAATCAGACCAAGAATCTGGGGACCCAAGAGAAATTGAATGGATGGGTAAATTCAGCCATGAAGCAAGGAACCACAAAACAACAAGTACAGGTAAGAAAAAAACTGATTGGAAGCTGAGAGGCTCTAATGAGGAAGTCAGAGAATGGATTCAAAATCAAAAGAGGCCCTCCCTCCAGTTCGACGGGGCCTCAAAAAATAACCCGGGTCAGGCAGGCGTAGGAGGAGTCATCAAAGACCTTCAAGGAAAAACTATCGTGACTTACGAGTGGGGATTGGGTACAATGTCCAATAACAGGGCTGAGGCATATAGCCTCCTCCTGAGAACCTCCATAGTGAGAAAACTCGGCCTTCAGAATCCGCTTATATTGGGTGACTCAGCTATCATTATAGCTGCTATTGTCTCGGGGAGGGATTTCAAACAAACTGCTTTGAACAACATCAAATCCAGGATTATGGACAACATCAGAGAAATAAACGGGGTCACCTTCAAACACGTCCTAAGGAGCAGCAACACAGAGGCTGATGAACAAGCCAACAAGGCAACCAGCAGACAGGTAGGCCAAGTCAAAGAAAATGACTCTTTCTATGACAAAGCAATCCCGTAAAGAATCCCATCCCACCCTCTCTTCTCATAATCTAAGTCACCTCAGTCATCATTCTCCTCGAAATCTGTCCACCCCCGAATCCCTCACTCTCTGCCAAATCTCCGCGACTGCGCAACCTTGTCCCTCTCATATCAATTCCTCCCCCTGCAATTGAATATATCACCTCTACCAGCCTCGACATGGTGTTTCACTTGTCCTCAGCTGTCATTTCCAGGCTCTGCGCAAATGGTCATCATTCCCTTATCTTCATCGCACGCAGCAAGATCTCTCCCTGGGCTCACAGTCATCTCAGGAATCCATTCATTCAGCACTGGTTCACGCACCCGAGATGCCCCCTTCCCTCTATTTATAGCAGCTTGGGCCTCTCTGCCTTCTCATCCTTCAGTGCTGCAAAGGTTTTGGATCGCGCCCCCTCTCAGCACAGGCACTCTCATGAAGCTGGGCTCAGTCACCGGGAGCTCGGATCTCGCACTTCGACAGCGGTAAACTCAGGCCTTTTAATTTCTGATTTAAATTTCTCTCTAACTGGTGGTTTTATTGGCCGTGGCAGTGCCTCCCCTCGCATCTCTTTGCTCCCCCGTCATACTGTTCCTTCCCCCCCTCCCTGTGCAGCTCCGCATCCCTCCTCACTGTTTGTTCTTTTCCCTTATATCGCCCTCATCCCCGGAATTCGTCCCTCTCCGCATCTTCAGCTCGCCGACCTTCTTCCCCAGCTTGGTGAAATGGTGGCATTAGATGACTCCTGGGAATCTGTCGTGGCCTTTGTTTCCAGTGGCCTTGGGTTCTCTTCTTCTAACAAGTTGTACATAGCCTCCCAGGTCGTAGTTCCTCCGTCTCTGCTACACGTAGTATTGGAGAAAAGAGGAATCATTTTTGATTTCTTGGATGCGACTTCCTTTCCCTTCTTTCCCATTATTTCCAACAATGCTCCTTGTACATTTTTCCTGCGATGGAGCAAAGCGGAAGTTAATGGATAAACACAAGTAAGAATGACAATGAGAATGAATGATACAGATAACCTGAAAAGGTGACAAGAAAGGAGTTTTAATCGAATGTAGATGAAAATATATCGTATCACGTCGAGCCGCTTTTTATCATAAATGCCATTAACCTATATTAAATAGCCACTAATAGTCTTTTATTGCTGCTTTTATTGCTCATTAATGTATCGCATCACAAAATGGGAAGGATGGCTTTGAAGGTGGCGGACTTAAGTTGCAAGAATATCAATTTTTCAATTGTGATGCAATGTCGCAAATCACATTTCACATGTTTGATTGTGCGCTTTCTTAAAGTTCCTTAAGTTCTTGCGGGATGTGGGATAAGCGGTGTGTTCTTTATTATTTAAAGTTATTTACCTTATAAAATGTTTTTCATCACGCGACATACTTAATCATCATTTTATGATATTGGGTTCCATTGGGTCTAGGATTTTATCTCATTTCACAACATCGCGCAGTTCGTAAGATTTTAGCCCTTTCTTAAGTGTTGACGTGATGCGGTAAGGTTGACCATCTCATCGCAATATCGCATTTTGCACATTTCAACATTCTTTGTGAGAGTGCGCCCTTTGTGAATTACGATATGCGATACGAGCTTTATTTTAATAGGAAATGCCTTAGGTCTTATTTTTTAAATAAAAAGCCTAATGACATCTAAGTTAAACACAATGATTCTTTTGATCGTTTTTCACGAGTTTTGCTTGTTAATAAGGATTTTGACACACTTGGTCCAGCGGTATGCGAAAAGGCGAGGATTGGTAGCTTTCAAATGGTTTTGACTTGATATCTTGCTTTATTCCAAAAAGCTTAAAAGAAAGTGTCTAAGTGCTAAATTTAATTTTGAAGGATTTTATCATGGGTCTCCATTTATTAATAGAATATTATCTATTGTACCAATAAATGGGGAGCAGGGCGTGGGGGGGGGGGGGGGGGTGTTGGTGAATAACACAACAATTTGCGATTTGCTGGAAGAACCAGGTATCTCTGACATTTTTTTGAAATTTCTAAAACCTTCCAAAATAAAGGTAGTTCAGAAAAATAAAAATACATGAAATACAAGATAAGTAACATTTCTTTGAATAAAAAAAACAAAATCTACTTAATTACCATCCATTTGATTATCCTCTTCAATATGAAAATTGCTTTGTCTACATCAGTCATTACTTGGTTTTAAAGATAAAAACAGGGGACTCTCGCAAATTAGTTTTTAGATGTACTCAGTTGTCATAGGTAGAGCCTCTGCTGCCAGCAGGCGTCCATAGCCTCGATAGGGTTACCTTTTAACCAACAATGATTTAGTATCCCATCTAGGTAAGAGTGCAATTTTTAAAGATAAATTCAGATTTATATACTTACTTTATTTCTCATTTTTTTCTAAACAATTCATTTTTCTTAAAATTTTCATTTTCTTCTTAAAGGTCATTGTCTTGGTTTGGTGGCCAAAATTGACAATTCCATTCACTGGTTGTAACTTTAACTGAACAAGCTGGCTCGTGATGAGACCCCTTGTCTTTTGATTAACATAATCTCAACCCATTACCCTATTTTGGTATGTAGTATTCGTAATGTCAGCTTGTTACTTCCCTATTATCATGGTAAGTAAGTCAGCTCTTGATGAGACCTCTTATCCTTTAAGTTTAAGCATATTTTAGAATTACACTTTAAAAAGTGAAAGCTCACTAGATGGGGAGAATCATTGACTCCTTAAGAGTTTCTGGATGACAATTATAGAGTTAAAGATGCTTCTCTATAGAGAGCCCTTGCTTTGTTATAGATACTTTTCTTAACTGATGGTAAAACAAAGGTTCTTTTACAAAGTTGAGTTTTACCAAAGGACAAGTAATTTTGGTAGAGGACAAGCAATTTCAAAGAGATATAACTTAGCTTATGTTTCAAATGTAAAAATAATCTTCTTAACAATCTCTATTTATACAAGCGAAAAGTCAAAATATAAAAGAGGCTATTTACAAAGGCTAAAAGTAAATGCTACTTCAACTTTTATTTTCCTAAAAAGTAAAAGAAATAATATACAATGAATAGACTAGATTATCTTCTATGAATATTTTTTTGTTTTGTTTTTTGTTTTTTTTGTTTTTTTGTTTTTGTTTTTGTTTTTTGTTTTTTGTTTTTTTGTTTTGTTTTTGTTGTTGTTGTTGTTGTTTTTTTTTTTTGTTTTTTTGTTTTTTTTGTTTTGTTTTGTTTTTGTTTTTGTTTTTGTTTTTTTTTTTTTCAGAATTTGTCCATTAACAGGCAGAGAATCTCTCTTGTGGCTTATTTGTTCGACAATCTGAAACGGGCCAAGCCACATTCTTTGGAATTTAGTATGCTTACCTTTTTCCTCGTGTGCTTTATCCCATTTCAATACTAGGTCTCCGAGCTGAAAGGATTTTGAGATTACATAATTTGCGTCAAATGAAAATTTGACTAACTATTGATGATGTGCATGTGTGATTTTGGCCTTTTCCCTTTATTATTCGAGCTTAAGGATTTGTGATTGTCTTACTTGCATAGAAGAGGAAGGGGTTTCTTCAATAAATTTAACCAGGGCTAGAGACGGAATAACTACATTTGTAGGGAGGACAACTTCTTTTCCATAGACCAAATTATAAGGAGAAGTGCCTATTAAGGTCTTCTGTGTTATTCGATCTTCCCATAGAGAAAATATTAGAGATTTGTGCCAATTTTTAAGACCTTGATCAATGGTTCGTTTGATGATACTTATGATATTTTTGTTTGTAGATTCTGCCAAGCCATTTCCCTGAGGATAATAGTTAGCAGAGTATTTAAGTTTAAAACTTCTTTTAAGAGAAAATTCTGTCATAGCATTGCCTGTAAAATAAGATGCATTATCAAACATGAGGGCGGATGGCAGACCAAATCTAGTAATAATAAACTGATGCTGCTGACTCCCTCTCCTCCGTTCCTGGGCCTCCTGCCCTCCCCCAGCACCGGGGCCTTCCTCGGTTGTCCTCTTGCATTTTAAGATCTCCCCCAATGCCTGAAATGGACCCCCCGTCGCAGGACCCTGAAGACCTTGAAAAATCGTTCGCCTCTCTCATTCCTGAGAACGCTGCGGGAAAAATCCGCCCTACAGCCTCCAAGTTCATCAAGAAGCTAGATGAAATACCGGAAGTATCACTACCTCCTTCCCTACCGAGGAGAGCAACAGTCTCCTTAGCAGAAAGAGGCTTGGTAGGCTAGTTCACGGGACTGTGGCCCTCTCCCCGATCAGTTCAGAGATGGGTCGAGAGAAACTGGAACTCAATGGTGCAAGGGAAAATAGAAATCAGGTTCTGTGGCAGAGGATTTTACACCTTTCTTTTTGAATCAATGGAGGATAGGAACCTCATCTTCAGGAACGGCCCTTATTTCATGGACTCTCGGGGACTTTACCTAAATAGATGGACTCTAGACTTCGACCCAGAAATGGACGTTCCCAACGCTGTCCCCGTCTGGGTTCGCCTGCCCCATTTGCCGCTTCATTGCTGGGGCGATGAGTCAGTCAAAGCCATAGGGAACGCAGTTGGTAAATATATTGACAGATCTGAACCGAAGGAGAACATGCATGCATGCGCACGGATCTGTGTTGAAGTAGATCTGGGGAAAGGACTGCCGGAAGCAATTAAACTCAAAGTCGATCAGTGGACGCACATCCAGCAAGTGGACTACGAGTAGCTACCCTTCAAGTGCAAGGTATGTCACGAATATGGGCATTTCGCCAATAGATGTAGCAAATCTAAAACAAATGTATCTGAAGACAATGTTGAAACCCCCGAGGAAGCTTGGGAGCACGTCAAAGGGAAAAAATCAAACCCCCCTCCAGGCCCAATCTCAAAGGCTCTCCATGAAAACCCCTCCCTCCCCTCTCACCCTTCTGGCTCTGCCCCTTCCTTCCCCTCCTCCTCCAACCCCTTTGAAACCCTGTCCGCAGAGGACCCCCCATCCCCTCCCCCTTCCCCTCGAGGTCCCATTGTAACACCCTCCCCTATCTCCCCCCCCCAGCCCTCACCTCCTCCAACAGTGGAGAGAATCTTAACCAGGAATAAATCAAAGGAAAACAACCTCTCCACTGACCCCCCCAGAAAAGTTGGAAGGAAGTCTAACAAAGAGATTAGGGACAAAAACGCTGCAAAAGAGATGGCTACCGGAATGCAACAACCAATGGACACATTTCTAGATAAATCCAAAGGAAGCGGAGAAAAAATGAAAGAGAAAAGCGGGGAAAACAACAAACAAGGTAAATGATGATTTTGGTCTCCTGGAATTGTAGGGGGATGGGCTCCTTCCTAAAAGCAAATGCAGTCCGAGACCTCCTCAAATCTGAACATCCAGACCTTCTCCTTCTCCAGGAGACCAAAATCACGGAACAAGAATTTCAAAACCACATTAAAAAAAGCAGAAGCTATGCAGGTACAACAATAAGTGCAGCTGGCGCCTCAGGAGGCATAGGGACAATATGGGACAAAAGCAAATGGGAACTTAAAGATCAAAAGTCTTACAGATTGTGGGTAAGAACAGACATGCAGAACATAGCCTCGAAAGAGGATTACTCTATATACAACATCTACGCTCCTATTCATTATAGGGACAAAGCTTCATGTTGGGAATCAATAACAGCAGACCTCATGACAGTACAGGGAAGAAACATTTTCCTTGGAGGGGACCTAAATCTTATAAGGAATGCTGATGAGAAGTTGGGAGGAAACTTCTACACTGACCCTTTAAGAGACTCACTAGAAGAAATAATTCAAACCCATAATCTAGTGGACATACCTCCGCAAAATGGGAGATTTACATGGAGCAATAAAAGAATTGGCAATAACAACATAAAAGAGAGATTAGACCGAATCCTCGCTCAAGAAAGAATAGTGGAAAGATTTTCAAATATCCAAAGCAAAATCATACAAGGTTACATCTCAGATCATAAACCAGTGGCTCTGACATTAGAAAAAGGGAAGAACATGGGACCTCTTCCCTTTAAATATAACAAGGCTTGGGACAACAAAGAAGAATTCAGAAACATGATCAAGGAGCAATGGGCAAAAGAAATAATTGGCTCGCCTCACTACATTTGGGAAGCCAAGCTCAAATCTCTCAGGTTTGTTATAAAGCAATGGGCAAGAAACCACGCTGCAGAGGAAAGCAAAAAAAGAACTGACCTCCAAGCTCAGCTGGAATAATGGAGTCAGGAAAAAGAGAGAACACAGTACACAGAGGAAGACCAGGCCAAAGAGAACGAAATGTACAAAGAATTGTATAAGCAGAACAGAAGGGAGGAAGAAGAACAGAGACAAAAGTCTCGCTGCCATTGGCTCAAAGCCGGAGACAAAAACACCTCCTTTTTTCACAACAGCCTAAAGCTCAGGCGGGCAGGGAATCATATAGAGAGAATAATGATGGAAGGAAGCGAGCTCAGAGACCAAGAGGAAATAAAGGAGGCAGCGTCCAGACACTTCTGCGCTCTCCTATCCGCAGACCCTCAACCCATCGATAATGCGAGTTTTCTTAGCCTAATTGAAAACAAAATATCAGCAGCTCAAAACAACGAGCTGGACCAAGAGGTCACGTCAGAGGAAATTGAGTGGTCAATCTTCAGCATGGCACAGGATAAGGCACCGGGCCCAGATGGTTTCACTGTGGCATTTTATAGAAACCATTGGGAAATCATCAAAAAGGACTTCATTAGAATGGTAAAGAGTTTCTTTTCAAAATGCAAAATGGGAAACAGCATCAAATCTTCTTACTTAGCCCTCATCCCCAAGGATCCCAATCCCCAATCCTTTGATCGATTTCGCCCAATCTCCTTATGCAATGTCTCCTATAAAATTATCACCAAAATCTTAGCTAACAGGTTAAAAAAGCTCCTCCCTTCCCTCATCTCTGAGAATCAAGGAGGCTTCGTGCCTAGAAGACAAATAACGGACAACATTATTCTTATTTAGGAGGCAATACACAGCAGTATAAATAGAAAGGAAAAGGGCATGATAATCAAACTAGACATGGCGAACGCCTTTGATAGAGTCAATCATCAATTCCTTAAGGCAGTCCTCGGGAAATTTGGGATATCCGACACCTTCATCAGCAGGATCATGGAGTGTATTTCATTCCCCTGGACAGCCCCTCTGATTAATGGCAGGCCAAGTAACTTCTTCAGAAGCTCAAGGGGATTGAGACAAGGCTGCCCGCTCTCCCCATTCCTCTACATCATCATGGCCGAAACACTAAGTATACACTTGGAAAATCTTCGCAGGCAAAAAGAAATCACAGGTATCAGCATAGTGCGTGGAACCAAGGGGATAAACCACTCTCTCTTCGCTGATGACACCCTCCTAATCGGAGGAGCTTCCAGTCTCATGGCAAGAAGGTTCAAGAAAACGTTAGAGCTCTTCCTTCAAGTGTCGGGAGGCAAGCTCAATAATAATAAGTGCATGATATACACCTGGAACGTCCCCAGGCAGATTATCCAGAGAATCTCCACAATCTTGGACATCCTTGCTCAAAGGAACTGGAGCCATTTCATGTATCTGGGATTACCATTAGCTAAGGAGTCGGTCAAAATCGAAATCTGGGTAAAATTAATAGAGAAACTGAGAGGGAAGCTTTAGAGCTGGGGTGTGTCCTGGCTCAACCTTGCTGGAAGAACAATTCTCATTAAAGCCGTTCTCTCAACCCTCCCAATTTATCAGTGTGCAACCACTCTCGCCCCGGCCAGCATCCATAAGCATATGGAATTAATCATTAGGAGCTTCTTGTGGCAGGGAGGAAGGCAGGACTTCAAAAAGTTCAGTCTTGTAAAGTGGGATCAGGTCATCTTACCTTTCGAAAAAGGAGGGCTTGGAATACGAATTCCAAGATTAGCCAACATGGCCATGGGCTTCAATTTGATCTGGAGAATTCTCAATGGAAAGGGAGCCTGGTGGACAGAGGTAATCAAAAGAAAATATCTGAATGGGGCCAACTCCAATATCCTATCGGAACCCATTGTAGACAGGCAGTGCACCCCAGTATGGAAACTTATTAAAAAAACTCTCCCTCATTTCAAAGTCTGTATCTCAAGAGCCCCGAGTAGTGGAAGAGACATCAACATCTGGACTGATCGTATAATGGGCTCAGAAGCAAGGGAAGCTCTCCCAAATCTCAGGCCCCTGCAATTGTGGATGGAAGGGAAAAATCTTAAGACCCTATATGACATCTCCTCTTGGGACCAAAACAGATGGCTAGGCTGGAAGCACCTTCCCCTCCCAAACAATCTAAGGGATCTGTGGGCCGACCTCAAGATATCTCTCTCAGGCTCAGCTCCCCTAAACAGTTTGTCTGAGGATAAGTATGTTTGGGACCCCAATGGTGGCAACTACACAGTCAAAGAAGGATACAAAATCCTCCAAAATGCCTCAGCCACAAACAACTGGCCTCTCCACAAAGCGGCTTGGAATCTGGAATGCCTCCCAAAGGTCAAATTCTTCAATTGGACCCTCCTCAAAAGCAAAATCCTCACTGCGGAAAATCTAAGGAAGAAAGGCATCCTCAGCCCTTCAATCTGCTGCCTGTGTAGAGCAGCAGAAGAAAGCAGCAATCATCTCTTCCTAGAGTGCTCCTTTGCTCGAAATTGCTGGAAGCTCATCACCAGTCCGCTAACGATTGGTGACCTACCCAATCAGATTACCCTCCTTCAAAAAAATTGGGGGAACAGCTATCCTCATCCAAAAAAAAACAAGACCCTGGCCAAAAGACTGTGGAACAACATCCCTCCAAACCTTTGTTGGCAAATTTGGAACACCAGAAATAAAAGCATTTTTAACAACAAGAAGCCCAACATCTCCAGCACCCTTGCAAAAACAATTGCCCTCATCTCCGAGACCATTGGAGCGAATGGAATAGCCCAATCAGACCAAGAATCTGGGGACCCAAGAGAAATTGAATGGATGGGTAAATTCAGCCATGAAGCAAGGAACCACAAAACAGCAAGAACAGGTAAGAAAAAAACTGATTGGAAGCTGAGAGGCTCTAATGAGGAAGTCAGAGAATGGATTCAAAATCAAAAGAGGCCCTCCCTCCAGTTCGACGGGGCCTCAAAAAATAACCCGGGTCAGGCAGGCGTAGGAGGAGTCATCAAAGACCTTCAAGGAAAAACTATCGTGACTTACGAGTGGGGATTGGGTACAATGTCCAATAACAGGGCTGAGGCATATAGCCTCCTCCTGAGAACCTCCATAGTGAGAAAACTCGGCCTTCAGAATCCGCTTATATTGGGTGACTCAGCTATCATTATAGCTGCTATGGTCTCGGGGAGGGATTTCAAACAAACTACTTTGAACAACATCAAATCCAGGATTATGGACAACATCAGAGAAATAAACGGGGTCACCTTCAAACACGTCCTAAGGAGCAGCAACACAGAGGCTGATGAACAAGCCAACAAGGCAACTAGCAGATAGGTAGGCCAAGTCAAAGAAAATGACTCTTTCTATGACAAAGCAATCCCCTAAAGAATCCCATCCCACCCTCTCTTCTTAGAATCTAAGTCACCTCAGTCATCATTCTCCTCGAAATCTGTCCACCCCCGAATCCCCTCACTCTCTGCCAAATCTCCGCGACTGCGCAACCTTGTCCCTCTCATATCAATTCCTCCCCCCTGCAATTGAATATATCACCTCTACCAGCCTCGACATGGTGTTTCACTCGTCCTCAGCTGTCATTTCCAGGCTCTGCGCAAATGGTCATCATTCCCTTATCTTCATCGCACGCAGCAAGATCTCTCCCTGGGCTCACAGTCATCTCAGGAATCCATTCATTCAGCACTGGTTCACGCACCCGAGATGCCCCCTTCCCTCTATTTATAGCAGCTTGGGCCTCTCTGCCTTCTCATCCTTCAGTGCTGCAAAGGTTTTGGACCGCGCCCCCTCTCAGCACAGGCACTCTCATGAAGCTGGGCTCAGTCACCGGGAGCTCGGATCTCGCACTTCGACAGCGGTAAACTCAGGCCTTTTAATTTCTGATTTAAATTTCTCTCTAACTGGTGGTTTTATTGGCCGTGGCAGTGCCTCCCCTCGCATCTCTTTGCTCCCCCGTCATACTGTTCCTTCCCCCCCTCCCTATGCAGCTCCGCATGCCTCCTCACTGTTTGTTCTTTTCCCTTATATCGCCCTCATCCCCGAAATTCGTCCCTCTCCGCATCTTCAGCTCGCCGACCTTCTTCCCCAACTTGGTGAAATGGCGGACCAGCAGGATCAGCAAGGAGCTCAGGTGCCGGTCAACAATCCTCTTGAAAATATCATCACCAACAGTGAATGCACACTCTGCAAAGCGCATACTTTCATGATCAACAGATTCATCAAACATTTCAACGACCTCAAAGATGATTACCAGGCAGACAACAGATCAAAGCGGAAGAAGTTTGAGAAACAAAAAGCAAAAATCGAAGCCTTGAAGGACAGGTGCACTCATCTTGAGGAAGCTATAGCGCATATCAGGACTCTCACCCAAAGTATGCAAGCGGAAGCTTCAACTAGAGCCAGTGCAAGGAAGGAATCCCTCCCTGATGACTCAGTCAATCAGAAACTCCCCTAGGAATTATGAACTGTAAATTTTGTTGGCTTGCAGGCTCTTTTATCCGGCAATATAGCCGTTACCTCTTTAATTTCAGTTACCGTTTATGTAGCAATGAGGAACAAGGGTCTGCGAACCCGTTTTTGATCCTCAATGCCTTGATCTATCATATCTATGTACTACTCAGTCCCTGAAGTTTTTATAATATACAAGTAACCGATTTTGTAAAAAAAAATAAATTCAATGATGTTTTCAGAATTGGCTACCTTAAGTGGAATTGCTTCCACCCACTTTGTGAAGTAATCAGTTGCTGTAAGGATATATTTATCCTGCTTTGAAGAGTGAGGGACGATCTCACCTATTATGTCTAGTTCCCATTGTTCAAATGGTTGTTCAATGTTGACGACTGTAATGGTAATGCAGGTTTCCTCTGTCTCCCAACAATTGTTTGACAAACTTTACATTTCCTTACATAATCGTGTGCATCTTTAAATAAGGTTGGCTAATAATAGCCAACATGCAGGATTTTATGTGCGGTGTCCACCAGCTAGTCCATCATGGAGTTCCTGCAAAACCTTTTTTGCCTCACATTTTTCAATACATCTAAGCAAAACAGAATCATAATTTATTCTAAACAACAAATTATTGATGATTTGATATTGTCTAGATTTTAACCTCAAATCCCTTTTTCTTCTGTAAATTAGTTGCGTAGGGGCATATCCATTTTTAAAATAAAAGTTGATATCAACATATTTGGATTCAGTATCGTTGAGGCTTACCTCATATACTTGTATATCATCAACTGAATCTTGTAGTGCTGGTAAGTTGGATGCTCCTGCTTACATTCTGCAAAATTCTTGACCTTTTACAATTTTGGCTGGTCTGATCTCAATGTCATATTCTTGCAGTGTTGTTACCCAATTTTCCATTTTCTCACCTACATCTCTTTGTATTAATAAATTTCTCACCGCTGAGAACTAGACTACTACCTTGGTGTGAGTTTTGAGGAGAAAGGGTCTAAAATGCTTTATTGGTTTGAAAACATCGAAAGCTTGTTTTTCAACATCTGAATAGTTTAATTCAGCCCCCTGTAAATTGGAGCTAAGAAATAAATTGGTGCTTAGGCTTTGTCATCATTGACCTATCTTAATATAGCTGCATATGATTTCTCGGAAGCAAAGGTATATAAAATGAAATGATTAGAAAAATTCAGGGTTGCTAGTGAGGGAGAATTTATGATTGCTTGTTTAATCAGATCAAAGTCTTCATGCTCAGTATGTCCCCATTTAAAAAGAGATTTTTTCTTAATCATAGATTGGAGAGGTAAAACAATTCGCGAAAAGTCAGGGACAAATCTTTTGACAAAATTTATCTGACCTAGGAAATATTGCATGGATTTCTTGTTATGAGGTAAAGGGATTCCAGAAATTTCTCTTATCCTATCAGGATCAATGTGAATTCCTTCTTTGGATACAATAAATCCAAGGAGCTTTCCTTCACTTAAAGCAAAGAAATATTTCTTGGGATTGAGAGAAATTCCATACCTCTGACAACGCTCAAATATTTTTTAAAATCCTTTTAATGATCACCATGCCTTTTTGAGTACACAGTTATATCATCTAAATATATTACCACTGATTTATTAACCAAGCCTTTGAAATATATGTCTATGGCTCCCTGAAATGTGGCACCAGCATTGATTAACCTAAATGGCATCTTTTGATAGGCATAGGTGTCCCATTTGGTTCGAAAGGTGATGAGAATCCATCCAGAAAAGACATTAATTTTGAGCCTGCAATTGATTGCAGTATCTGTTCCATAGGAGGTAATGGGAAATTTTCCTTCTGAAAAGCTTTGTTGAGATTGTGAAAGTCTATACATATTCGAATATCACCATTCTTTTTTTTGACGGGAACAAGGTTGGAAACCCACCTTGAGTGCCTGACAGGAAATATAATTTTGGCTTTGAGCAGCTTATTCAATTCAGATTTGATCTGATTTTCTAAATTCAGATGGATCTTTCTTAGCTTTTGCTGCACGAGTTTTTCATCAGATATCATGGGGATGGTATGTTGAATTATGGAAGTGTCATATGTCTTAAGGTATTCATAGTTCCAAGCAAAGACATTCTTGTATTTCTTCAACAAATGAATGAAGGCTAATTTTTCATCTGGTGTAAGACCAAGTCCTAGATTGATATTCTGAGGCTTAAGGTCAGTTCCAAGATTAACTAATTCAAACCTCAAAGTTGAACTTTGGAGTTTTGAGTTAGTGGGTTTTTTGAATCTGTCCTTGAGATCATATAAGTCCTCCAGCTTAACCACAGACTTAGGTATGGAATTCATAGTCGTTTCTTGCTTAAGTTGGGAGTCATGTTGATCTTCATCTATTATCTGGTTGTCATAAGAGCCTTCAGATGTTAGAAAACTTATGATATCTAGATCATTATTAAAGACTCGCCAATTGGTGATATTTTCAGGAATAGAAGGCCTAAAAATCAATTCAATAGAAAAGTGATTGGGGCTATAATATCCTGGTGGAATGAGCTTGGATGCAACATTAGCCAAAAGATCGACACTTGCATTTTGGAGTCTTGGGATAGGGGAAATATTAAACGTTGTAAAGTGAGAAGTGAGGTCCTGGACTAATGATTGATAATGTTTCAAATGTCCAGACAAACAATGTATAGTATTTCTTACTTGTTTTATCACAATTTCTGAATCTCCAAACACTTGAAGATGTTTGATATTAAGGTTGATGGCTTTATATAGCCCTTGAACCAATGCTTCATATTCAATAGTGTTTTTTGTGCATTCGAATTCAAGAGTGCATGCTAACATAGTTTTTTCCCCTTCTGGGATAACTAATACGCATCTTTCTCTCACTCCATCGTTAGATTTGGATCCGTCAAAAAATAATTTCCAAAATAAAGAACTAACTACAGGTTTATCTACAAAATTTATACACTTAGATGCATCTGTTTGAGAATAATTTTCAACTTGCGATATAATGAAATTTTCCAAGAAGGGTGAAGTATTTGCGTTAAATTTCCTAGAAATGATTCAACTGAGTAGTTTCCGATGATATTGCTACTATATGCGACTCGATCATTCTCTCCCTCTAATTCTGTAACGATATACTTCTTATGTTTTTCACGGTCAACCATTATTTGATTTGGCTTGCTGTTATAGGGAAGCCACATGCGGGACCAGTCAGTTGCAAAATAGACATGTAGCTTTTCTGACCAATCTCTGCTAAGGATTAAGCCGTAGAACTCAGGGATATCAGCCACAATAATGTCAATGACTTGACATAGTTTTGGGTTTGATGAGAGTCTACTAGTGAATTGATTGAGTTCTCCTATAACTTCGACCTGGGATCGGTCTAACTGCACAATGCGAACAACATATTTTTGGGGCTCCACATTTAATTTTTCATAGACTATTCTTGGTAGGATCTTAGATGAAGCTCTAGAATCGACTAAACAATTGTGTAGATTCTTATTGAAATCTTCAAAAGTAAAAATAAATGGAGGAGTATGGGATTTGGATATTCCTCCTATTAGAGCAATATTAGTAGGACTGATTCTGTCTAATGAGGTATTAGGAGGGCTTCCCATTTCTTGGATAGTTTGCGATATTACAGTAGCGGTAAGCGAAGAAGTAGGGACTGCTTTTAGATCTTTGAGCAATAAATTTTGTTGATGTTTTAACTTGCTAAGCTCATGGAATGTGATGTTCTCCCTAGTATTTTTCATATCTTCTACTATGTTGTATTCCATTTCATCAGAGACTAGTAGGGTTTTAGCTGAAGGTGAAGAATTTGTTTGAGGAGGAGTGGTTTGAGTGGATTTAGATGAATATTTCTTACCTATTGCTTTGTCTTTGGGAGCCAGAGTTGATACCTTCTGCTTTGGATTTTTTTGTGGCAAATCAACAGGGCTTCTACTCCTGGTTGCAATAAGTAGTGCTTCTTGTGCTTCTTCATTGGGAAGGATAAAATCCCACATTCCTTGTAACTCGACTACTTCTTCATCATCTATTTGTTCTTCAGCTGTTGAGACTTCTTCTTCCTCCACATCTGATTCAACATTTGATATGGTGCTTGGAGGCTTAGTATTAGAGGAGGGATTTCTTTTATATGGTCTAAAATATTTTTTTGAGGAAGTCTCTGCTACTTGTTTCTTGATATCAACCATTTCATTGGACATGGTTTTAAGGACTTTTTGTAGACCTTCAAGCTCAAAAGGATCTTTAGGAGGTTTTTTCTTGGATTCGTCCCTAAAAGTTACTTTCTTGGATTTTCGTTCTTCTATTGCATTCTTCTTATCTAAGGCTAAAATAAGTTTTTCTACAACTATGACTTCTTTCATGTTTTCTGCCAAAGTTGTTTTGGTAGCTCTGTCGACAAAAATAGTTGTGTTTGAGGGAAGGGCGAAAAAGTACCATTCATTTTGGACTTCATCACTGGGCTTAGATGTTGTTGGGATTTTATTCAATAACTTGTTAAAACGTGAATTGAAGTCCTTAATCGATTCTCTAGGTTTGGCTTTCAAGTTGGAGAGATCATTGATAAGAGTAGCCATTGATTTGTCATCTCCAAACTTGGTTAGGAACTGCTCTTGAAAGGCATCCCAACTATTAATGGAACCCAATGGTAATGAAAAGTACCATGATCCTACTGATCCTTGTAAGGTATAAGGGAATAATATTACAACTGCATCTTCTTCCACTACTTCATTGAGGTTTATGGACAACATAAAATTGTTTATGTGTTCTTCAGCTGGTAAGCCATCATCATGATTGAACTTTGGTAACCACTTTTCTGGATGGGCGGGCAATGGATGTAAGGGTCTTGCCATCTGAACAGCTCCTGGATTTGTCCATGGCCTTTGTGGGTTTTGAGCCATCATAGGTATTTGTGTAGAGGAATATGTTCCTGTATTTGAAGGTGATTGGGTAGAGGAGGCTTGTGCTCCAGTACCAGTGTAAACCACGATCTGGAGTTGTGAGGTGGATGGTTGATTTTGTGATGAAGTGGATGGAATGAATGAGGATGTTTGAGGTGATGATGAGAGAACCTCACTATGGGATTCAAATTGTGTCTTCTTAGCTCTCTTATGGTTTGGTAGAGGGAATTCAAATGGGGGGATCCCAAATTTTTCACTCTGTGCTCTAGTTAACCTTTGAGATGAGGGAAATTGAGAAGAAACACTAGCTTGGGATAACTCAGATTCTTCTTGAGATATTGAAATCCCCTATAGCTTATGGATCAAAGACTGGACTTTAGGGGTTTCTATAGAATAAGATTGATCTGACTTCTTTGAGATCATGATAGTGGATTCTAAAGGTTTCTTTACAACTTCTCGCTTAGGATTTGGATATTTGGAATGCGATCGAGAAGTTGGAGGAGACGGTGAGGGAGTTTTACTCTTAGAATGGTCTATTGATTTGAATTTACTTTCCATTCATAGTTAGGCCCTCCTAGCACAAAAATGTTGAAGCCTCGAAAATCGTTGCAACAACATGGGGGAAAACCACCCGGTCTGGACCTTGGTTAGTAGTTCCTTTTCCGTTTGGTGTAGTGGCTTCGACTAGGGATAATGGGACCAGTTTCCAGGAAAGATTTTGATAGTATTGGTGGGGTGATAGATGATGTAATGTGAGAATGGCTAATCTAAGTGTAATCTAATCTAACTAATAAACACATGCATATATCCTAGTTTAACACTATTTAGCTATAAA
This sequence comes from Pinus tabuliformis, assembly GCA_031772625.1. NCBI lineage: Eukaryota > Viridiplantae > Streptophyta > Pinopsida > Pinales > Pinaceae > Pinus > Pinus tabuliformis. Next base: position 1,336,146,147 of record CM062819.1, on the reverse strand, counting down.
TATACTTGGGAATTAAATACAATATGTAATCTACAATGATGTCCTACAACAATTGGTAATATAGATCATTCAACTGCAATAAGAAGTGAAATCATTTAACAATAATCGTTTTGGATAAATAGTTAGACAAAACGATTGTGAAAGATATGTCTCATATAAAATTGTTCATGTATTCAGAATAAAGTCAAAGCTAACATCATACAAAAGTGCAATAATGCTAAACTGTAATTCAAACTTTCACACATAAAACAATTTAAAGAAGAAGTATTGTGTGATACATAAATAAAACAAGATCATAAGATAAAAGTACCATATATGACGAGTCCTGCTCATGTGTTTCAACAATATTAATCCAATCTCAATCAATCCAACACATTCTAAGAGTACAAAAGTGCATTTCAGTAGAGCATGCTAGATATTTGAAAGAAAATAGATCCTGTTCCATTCATTCCATCAGAACCTCCTCTAAAGTACAGAAGTGCATTTTTTCGAAGAATGTTTCTGATAAAATTTTTGGACCCCTCTCTAGATGCATGAGATGGGTTTAAATACTAAACTATAGGTCCTAAAATAGATTATTACAAAAAAAATAGCTGAGGAGGTTTAAACGACCTTCCTTAGATTATGAAAAAATAAAACTAAAATAAAAATAAACTAAATGACTAACTCATTTGCACTTGATCTCTGAGATCACAAATATCTGTCATATGCTTGACCTGAGTCGGTTGGACGATCACAGATTTTAACTGCGCAACAATTATATCGTCTGTTAGTGTTGGAACCATCTTTTATGTTGAGGTTGTTAAGCACCTCAAAGTCATCCATAGACTGTATGGTTTCACTAAAAACTTCTAGTATGATTTCTAATTCAGCCTGCTTAGTTGTTTGATCACCTCCTCCTTTTCCTATGCTGCCTGCCTCCACTGCTGCTCTAACTGTTTGATATTCATAAGAAATCCTGGTACACATTCTGTAACCAGGTGGGTGCCATGCAGATTTTTGTTGATGGCTTCAATTATGCTATTTGCTGCTATCGCTGTTTCCCTTTCTACTTGCTTCAACCGAGAATCCCAATCTGTGAAAAGGATGTCTTTATAGATTCCTCCAGCTTTGGTAGATCAGCCTTTCTCCCATCCTCTGATTATTTCCAGGTGATAAAGTCATAAATCCTTTTAAGGATTTCATCATACTCAAGTCTCATGTCAACAACTTGGTTTGTTAGCTTATCACTGGTTTCGTAGTAAGGACTTATCTACGAAATCTTCTGGCAAAGTAATTCCTTCTGCTGCATTAGTTGGGAGTTAAGACTGAGCACTTCCATTATGAACTCATCGATTTGTGGATTATCCTTAAAATTATCTATTATAGCTTGTATCTGCACATCTCTTTCTGCTAGGTTGGCCTGATGTTGTATTCTTAATTGTTGAAATTCCTGCTGGAGCTCGGCTACTTGTAATTGTGCTTGTTGATTGGATTTTTCCTGAGCTAATTGTTGTTCTAACAACATAATTCTTTGTTATTTTTCCTTAAGCAGCATTTGGACCTCTGTCGCTTTGTCAATAGTTGTTGTGGCATAGTCTCCTGTGTATTGCAACAATTTTGTGATATTTTCAGATGGGTCTATGGGCAAGTCCTTCCAAACGATATCCATTGGATCATTTTCAGAAGTTGTAACAGTTACAACATCCAACTTTCTTTTCTTCCTTTGTCTCTTGACTACAAATTTATGGGTGGGACTATAAAATACATCTAGTGGAGGTATTTCTTCAACTCTCAAAACAATTTCTGTAGTGGGCGTAACAAAAATGATTTCAACTTTTTGAGTGTCCTTAACTCTTTCCTCTGTCATTTCCAGATTTGACTTGTGCTAGGTTTGCTTTGGAGTTTGTATCTCATATGTTTGCTCGGGGTTTCAATCCATGTGAAGCTTATTGTTGAACTGTTCCCATTCCTGTTCCAAGTCAATAATTGGGCTCTTTCCTGATTGAGTTGATGCAGAGACAATTTCTACTTGTTTCTTTGTTGAAGTTTGCTTAACTGTTTCTGTTAGGATATTTCGACACATAGGAAATAGTTAAGTACAACTTGGTCTAGTATAGAGCTAGGTATAGAGTTAGGTAAAGTGTGTTTCTTTACTATGTACATTTTGTAACTTACAATCCGACAGTCACGATATGTAGTGATCCGACGGTTCATTCTCTCCTCGGTATTACCGACACTTGATCTGTGGCTTAACACTCGATTGGTCCATGATCTTTATTTAAAGAGCATGGAGGGTCATTTGTAGGTTAACCCGTTCATGAGAGAAGCTTATGTAAATTTTCATTCTTTTATTAATAAATTTCCTGAAGTGGCCGCGTTGGCTCAGGCTGTGGACTGTTTCCCTCTTTGAGGGTTTTAACCACGTCAAAATACTGGTGTATTGATCTGTGATCTGTTTGTGAGCGGTGTCCTTTGGTGTTCTGTCTGAGGAACTTACCCTGTAAATTTCTACAGTTTCCTCTATAGTTCCAGCTGTGTCCTTTTCAGACTCATTATTTGTATGTCTTCTTCCATTTTGAGATTGCTGCTTCGAGTGCTCTGACTCATGCGTAGATCTCTCTTGGGTTTCTTCTTCAGAGTGTTCTTTGGAGCTGTCATCCAAGCTTACGCTGGGAGTTGGATCCCTTATTGGTTCTATCTGCAATAGGTCTAATGGGACCTTCAATAATATTTTCTCCCTATACACATGGAAATCTCTAAGATCATCTGGTGTAAAAAGTGCCGATGCCAAATGAAACACTTGTGAATATGTTTCTGCCTGTAGGAAGAGGTCATCAAAGGGGTCCCCTTCGTGGGTGAATGGTTTTAATTTCACCATAGTAGTAAAATCCTTAACAATGTTGTCTACATCATACTCCCTTCTTGGAAATGTAGCTAATTTCAGAGATTTAATAATCTCTGCTTCTTTGCATGCATGTCCAAAATCATGTAGCGCAAATGCACCACATTGTAATGGAAATGTAGGCCAAATGGCCTTCTTCTGCTCTTTCAATCCTCTGCTTAATCCACCTTCCCCTATTGTTTGGTAGGCTATTTCTCTGGCCAATAATTTGTCGGGGACATAATATGGGAGAACATGCGGTGAAGCAATGCTCCAAAATACTCTGATATAGGTAAATGTCTCCTCCCCAAACCATCTAGCTACTGGCAAGATATCCACTTCGACCTCTTTAGAAAACCTAGGGGCGGTTCTATTGTATATTTCTTTATGGATGGGTAAAATGACTCCTTGACAAATTTTGAAAAAATGGGGGTGAAACTGAGATTCCCACAAAGTATTATGGTACACATGGATAGGAAGCAGGTATTGAATTGTCCACTTCCATCCCATAATGGGAAATTTAGAACTAAAACAAATTGAATCCATTACAAAAGCACTCATAAAAAATGGGGGATAAACCCTTAAAGAGGGACTTCTTTTTCTTCTATATTCCATAATGGCCTCTGCTAAATTATCTGACAAAATTTGAGCCCAGTTCATTATAGTTTCATTCACGTATGCATCTATTAATGGGAGCCATTCCGGGGAAAACTTGGTGCTATTGGGTTTACCGAAAAATCTACATAACATTTCTGCTGCGAAACTAGAAGGGGGAGAAATGGATGCTGTAGAGTACATACATGTTTTATCTCATTTGAGCTTGCCTTTTTTTGCTGTGCAGGTTTTGGTGACGTCTGCTGGGTATTCATTCTCCTTGGCAAATTGCTCAAGGAATTGTTTATTGTAGAGCTTCTGCGGCTCTGGTAACTGGTACATGATTCGTAGGCTGTCTGCTGAAAAAGACCCCATGACCTCTTGCCTGTGATTCCTGAATGTTCGGTCTGCAATGTCTACCTTGTAAATTACCCACTTGACCATGTTAATATATGGGATTATCTTTGGTCATGTAGCTATGCGGTGCAGGAAAGATCATGCCGTCTCGAAATAGGAGGCATCAGATGACTCCTGGGAATTTGTCGTGGCCTTTGTTTCCAGTGGCCTTGGGTGCTCTTCTTCTAACAAGTTGTACATAGCCTCCCAGGTTGTAGTTCCTTCGTCTCTGCTACACGTAGTATCGGAGAAAAGAGGAATCATTTCTAATTTCTTGGACGTAGCTACCTTTCCCTTCTTTCCCATTGTTTCCAACAATGCTCCTTGTAGATTTTTCCTGAAATGGAGCAAAGCAGAAGTTATTGGATAAACACAAGTAAGAATGACAATGAGAATGAATGATACAGATAACCTGAAAAGGTGACAAGAAAGGAGTTTTAATCAAACGCAGATGAAAAGATATCGTATCACGTCGAGCCGCTTTTTATCATAAATGCCATTAACCTATATTAAATAGCCACTAATAGTCCCTTATTGTTGCTTTTATTGCTCATTAATGTATCACATCGCAAAATGGGAAGGATGGCTTTGAAGGTGGCAGACTTAAGTTGCGAGAATGTCAATTTTGCGATTGCGATGCAATGTCGCAAATCACATTTCGCATGTTTGATTGTGTTCTTTCTTAAAGTTCCTTAAGTTCCTGCGGGATAAGCAGTGTGTTCTTTATTATTTAAAGTTATTTACCTTATAAAGCGCTTTTCATCATGCGGTAGACTTAATCATCATTTTATGATATTAGGTTCTATCGGGTCTGAGCTTTTATCACATTTTGCAACATTGCGCAGTTCGTAAGATTTCAGACCTTTCTTAAGTGTTCCGACACAATGTGATAAGGTTGATCGTCTCATCTCAATATTGCATTTTGCACGTTTCAACATGCTTTGTGAGAGTGCGCCCCTTGTGAATGACGATATGCGATACAAGATTTATTTTAATAGGAAATGCCATAGGTGTTATTTTTTAAATAAAAAGCCTAATGATATCTAAGTTAAACGCGGTGATTCTTTTGATTGCTTTTCACGAGTTTTGCTTGTTAATAAGGCTTTTGACACACTTGGTCCTGCGGCATGCGAAAATGCGAGGATTTGTAGCTTTCAAAGGGTTTTCACTTGATATCTTGCTTTATTCCAAAAAGCTTAAAAGAAAGTGTCTAAGTGCTAAATTTATTTTTGAAGGATTTTATCATGGGTCCCCATTTATTAATAGAATATTATATTTTATACCAATAAATGGGGGGGTTGTTGAATAGCATAACAGGTCACAACTTAGTTTGAGTTTTTGATTTTGATTTCAGAATTTATTATTGGCTAACACATGAAAGTAAATGTGGCTCTAATGGTTTAGAGATTGGGTTGTGAAGTTATTTTTGAATTAATTTTAATAATTCAAATAAATAATTTCACACTTAGGCATTTTTCTTTGTTTTGTTGTTTTGAGGAGCAGACTTCAACTGTTTTGATCTGAAAGACGGTTTGAAGCACCAAATATATTGTTGGAAAGCTGTTTCTAAGAACTTTACCATGAAAACACCCGAAACATGATCTAGCCTAGAATTTATATGCAAAAAATCTCCCAAACATTCAGACTTGTCTTTGTTATAGCATTTTTTGGTTTTGGTAAGTTAGTATCAATTAGGCAAAAAATGAAAATATATTTCAAAAAATGTGAAGTTAGCATATGGACAAAAAGAATATTAAATAAAAAATGTTAGGGATATTTGATGAATAAGTCCATATCAAATAAAATGTTAGAATAGATTCCCTAAAAAATGAAGGCAAAAATAAAAAGTTAGGCTAGAAAGAAAAAACAATAAACTCTGAAAGTGTTGCAAATCCAAATGCCACTACTCAGTCAAATTTATTTTTGCAAATAAAGGTTGTGTTCAGATTGTTTAAATGCTACACTAAGTTCATACAATCCAATTGTACAATTTAATCGTGATTGGATTTGATTTAAATTGTTTGTCAATAGGTAGCATATAAAATTGGCTCTACAGTTTAATCCGAGCCAATGGAGGAAATAAGGGATAGATGTAGATTAGTCATTAAAAGAAAAATATTGAGTTTCTAGCCTAAATGCACTCAGAAAACTAAGTGAGAAAATGTTAGGAAAGATAAGGGTAGGTAGAAAAATGGAATACTATTGGAGCATGAAAGGATTTTATCCTAAGTTATAATATTCAAAAGATGTGCATATGGTATGGGCTTTAATTAACCAGAATCCTAGGTACCAATGTATTTTACGATATCCTAACTTCATTCATTCATTCGCCATAACACCAAACTATCACATCCGCCATAAAGCTTGTCCCCACCATCGCTTTCTGCTTCACGATGTTAAATCCCTTTCATCTCACCTTACATCCCACACACTCCCCCGAGATCCGATGGCCCACATCGCTCCTCGGCCCTCTTTTTCTGTCTGAACTTTATTGTAGGTTTTAACCCCGTACAGAAATTACCTGCATACGAATTCTAAAACACAGAAAATAAACAATGCGAGAGCATAACACATAAAACACATCTACATAGAGATTTAACCCTGGATCCCACAATCGGGACTACCAGCTTGATTTTTCATTATGTTCCTTTCAATGTTACAATACATATTTTTACATGCCGAAGCATCCAGTACCATGGACCAAAAACCATCGCGTCCAAAACCATGTGCGAAAAACATGCACAAAACCATAAGTAGGTCTGCCCAACCTAACATAGGGTCCAAAACCAAAATTGACCCCATAGAGTGGGGTTACCTATACCCATCAAACCCCCTGTGACTCCCCCAGCTACACAATTGGCGCAACGAAGGGGGGGGATCTGCCCCCATTCTAACCCCCCGGTTAACTACGTGGGCTAGTCGTGGAAAGAATATAACACAACCCAACATTATCCCACTTGTTGTTTTCTTTCCATAGAGGACCACAAGAGAGCTTAGTCATTTATCCAGCCCTACAACACCCATTGTTTCTCTACACCAAGAGAACTTCTCAGAGTTCACAAATTTTGTCATTGCATCTGCAATATTCTTCAAAGTGCCCACCTTTACCAGCAACACCTTTTTGTCTTCTATCATATCCCTCACAAAGTGATACTGAACATCAATGTGCTTTGTCTTTGAATGATATGCAGGGTTCTTTGCCAAGAAAATTGCACTTTGGCTAACACAGTCTATCCTTATAGCTCCCTGTACTAACCCCATACTTGAACACAATATCTGCAACCAAAATACTTCCTTGCTTGCATGAGTGGTTGCCATGTATTCTGCCTCCGTAGTTGATAGTGCCACTACATATTGTTTCTTACTCATCCAATTGACTGCACCTCCAAATAGGTTAAACACATACCCACTTGTAGATCTTCTCTGATCCAGATCTCCAGCCCAGTTTGCATCAACAAATCCACGAATATCCAACACTCTGTCCAATCCTGGTCTTCCTTGGTAGCACAAACCATAATCACTAGTGCCACACAAATACCTGAAAACCCGCTTCACCGCTGTCCAGTGCTCCTTCCCTGGTTTTGATATAAACCTGCTCAATACTCCCACTACATGTGCAATGTATGGTCTAGTACAGACCATCGCATACATTAGGCTACCGACTGCACTTGCATATGGAACATGGGACATGTCCTCTTCCTCTTCTTGTGTCTTGAGACACTGTTCAGCAGATAACTTTACACCTACAGGAATAGGAACCTTCACCAATTTACTATCCTGCATATTAAACCTCTGCAATATTGTCTCGACATACTTCCTTTGGTTTAACCAGAGCTTCCTCTTTGTCTAATATCTTTTAATTTCCATGCCCAAAATATAGTTTGCAGCACCAAGATATTTCATGTCGAATTTGGAGGACAAATGGGTCTTCAAATTCTGGATAATTTCTTTGTCATTTCCAACTAGCAACATATCATCCACATACAAGACCAGATAAATAACACAGTCACCAATTAATTTAAAATACACACAGTGATCTGCTTTGCTTCTGGTGAAGCCAAGTCCCCGTATAAATGTATCAAATTTCTGATACCACATCCTTGGTGACTGTTTTAACCCATACAGAAACTTCTTTAACTTTCATACCAGTTCTTTCTTACCTTTCACCACAAAGCCTTCAGGGTTCTTCATGTCTATCTCCTCTTCCAGATCCCCGTTAAGAAATGCTGTCTTTACATCCATATGTTCTACTTCAAAATCAAATGCAGCAGTAACATATAAAAGTAATCTAATAGAAGCTACCTTGGCAATAGGATAAAATATATCACCAAAATCAATTCCCGGCACCTGGGAATAACCTTTTGCTACCAACCGAGCTTTGTATTTCTCCACCTTTCCTTCTGCATTTTTCTTCTTCTTGAACACCCATTTGCTGCCAATGTGTTTCATTCCAGCTGGCAACTCCACCAGATCCCAAGCCTCATTTTTGTGCAAAGATGCCATTTCATCAACCATGGCCTCTTTCCAGAGTTTTCCATCCTCTGAATCTACTGCTTCCTTCATAGTTCTGGGATCATCATCAGTAATAGATAAAGTAAAATTTGAACAAAAAGCAAATGGACTATACCTTTCTGGCTGCCTTCTTTCTCGAACTGATTTTCTCACACCCGGAGTTTGTGGCTCTTCATCTTCTAATTCCTCCTCTGCTGTAGAGTTTGATTCTTCCTCCTTTAGCTCAAACTCTATCTTGTTAGGTTCCTTTGGTTGGAATTCATGTTTAATAACATCTTTTACCTCTCTGAACACCACATCTCGGCTGTACACAACCTTCCTTGTTACTGGGTTTCAAATCTTATAACCCTTTAAACCATCCTTATACCCAATAAAGATGCACTTTTCAGATTTACTATCCAACTTGGTTCGTTTCTCCTTTGGAACATGTACATATGCATCACATCCAAATACCCTCAGATGTGAAAGAGAGGGTTTCTTACCAGTCCATACCTCTTTTGGAGTCTTATCGTACAACACTGATGAAGGTGATCTATTGACCAGGTAACATGTTGTCTCCATCGCCTCTGCCCAGAATTCCTGTCCTAACTCAGCACCACTGAGCATGCTTCTTGCCCTTTCCATCAACGTCTTGTTCATTCTTTCTGCAACTCCATTTTGTTGAGGTGTATATGGAGTAGTCTTCTACTGTGCTATACCACACTTCTTACAGAATTCTTAAAATTCCTTACTGCAAAACTCTCCACCGTTATCTGTCCTCAGCACCTTTATCTCCTTCTCTGTCTGGTTTTCCACCAGAGCCTTAAATTATTTAAACCTATCAAAGAATTCAGATTTCTTCTTAAGGAAATATATCCATGTATTCCTTGAGAAGTCATCTAGAAATGATACATAGTACACAGACTTACCCAGTGATGGAACCTTCATAGGTCCAAACACATCACTGTGCACAAGCTCCAATATCTGTTTCGCCCTATTACCACCAGAGGGGAAACTCACCCGATTCTGCTTCGCATATACACAATTTTCACAAAAGTCAAAATCTAGAGAGCTATTACTCATACCTTATACCATACCTTTACCATGAAGTATTCGAAGGCCCTTCTCTCCAATATGTCCAAGCCTTTGATGCCACAACATAGTCTTCTCTACAGAGACCACTAGATTTTCTGCTCCACTTTCAGGAACCACAGAACTATTGCACCCATCAACAACAGTGCTACCTTGCAGCTTGTACAGAGTTCCAATTCGAACTCCCTGCATCAATACCAGTGCTCCCCGAACCATCTTGCAGGTATCCTTCTCAAACACTATTTTTACAACTGCATCATCCAGCTTTCTTACAGAAATCAGATTTCTGGCCAATGTAGGAATATGCAGAACACCCAGAAGTGTTCTAACCCTTCCACCTTGCAACTTCAACTTTACTTTTCCGTGACCAATGATTCTAGCCTTCCTATCCTCCCCTAAGAAGACATCACCACCATTGTATTTCTCATACTCGCAGAACCACTCTCTATGGGGAGTGAAGTGAAAGGATGCGTCTGAGTCAATCAACCATGCCTCATGATCTACATGTGTACTTGAAGAAGCCAAGTACACATTCCCACCTTCATCTGAGGTGGTTTTCACCTCTGTAGAAGGAGGATCATCAGATCCCTTTCCTTTATCATGAGCTTTAGATTTACAATCCATTTTGTAAGGCCCTTCCTTTCTGCATTTCCAACACACCACATTTACAGGCTTTCTTGGAGATTTAGATCTCCCTCTAGATTTAAATCTCCCACTCGATGACTTATTTTTGTTTCTGTTCTGGGACCGTCCTCATAAAGACAAGGCATCACCATTCTGGCTCTCCATATTTTTTCGTCTCATCTCCTCCATCAGCAAGGATGAGACTATTTCATCAAACTGCAAGGCAGTTGCATTGCTACCTATTGCAATAACCAAACTATCCCACGAATCTTGTAGAGAACACAACAAACTGATGCACTTATCTTCATTTGAAATTTTAATATTAACAGATGCTAATTGACTTACCACAATATTAAATGCGTTCAGATGCTCTGTCACTGAGTCTCCATCTTTCATCCTCAGGTTATACAACTTTTTCCGCAGGAACAGTTTATTCACCAGAGACTTAGATTGGTACAAAGTCCCTAACTTGTCCCATAAAGCCTTCGCCGTAGCTTCCCCTGATACATTCAACAATACTGAATCTGAGACACACAATCATATTGTGCTCTTTGCCTTCCGATCCAACTTCTTCCATGTTGGCATTATGAAACAGGTGTTGTCCTTGATGGAAACTCACTCAGATGGAAGATCACTGTTCAGTTCTTAGAATGAAGGAAAAAGAGGTATACGCAGGTTCCCTTTGACGAAGTCGCGTATACATGCGGGATTGCCGATCAAAAGTCACGTATGCGTATGCACGCACTTTCATGCACGGAAAAGCGTGTACATGTGGGAAAACTTATTTTAGTCCATAGTATTTGGTCCTTGGTATTTGGACCTATGGTTTTGGACCATGGTATCTCATCCAAAGTATTAAACCCAGGTATTGCGCCCCAAGTATTGGTTCTAAGTGGTTTTGGACCATGGTATTGAGTAAGGACTAAGAATATAAAAGGGGAAGGAGATCACTGGGCAAAGGTATTCACTGAAGCATTGAATATCTTATGAAAGGCAAGATCTAGAACACTGGTCATTGGGTTATGGTGCATAGCTGGATCTGAATCAAGGAGGAACCTAAGCGCAAGGAGAAGGATAAGTTCTATTGATGGGTCAAGATCCTAAGGCTTGAATAATAGTATCTTTGTGTGATTTTGATCTGTTATATTTGGCGCATGACTTGATCTATAAATCTGATAATCTGGGTATAACTGATGTCTGAATAAGTGAAAAGGATAAATTATCTTTTATAGATCTGTACGTAGGTTCAATGAAGCAAAGGTGCGTATACACGCTAGTTTGGTTATTCAAAATAGCATATACGCAGGTTGGCCTTAATTCATCAGCGTATGCACGCAGGTTGTACACATTGAAGTAGCATACGTCTCTTGAAATATGTTTTAGCTACTTCTATTTATTGCTACAATGTTCTGGGTTCAGAATTGGTGTCTGGTTACTGTTACTGTTTTATGGGTACAACATTCAGAAAAGTGACTATTTGATTTAGTTTTGGCTAGTGCAAAGGAGATTGGTTGATGCAGTTATACTTGATGTTTTTTATTCATGGATCCAGTCTGAAAATTTATGAAACATGGTCCTTGGAAGAAAAGAGAGGGTTGTAGCCTTTTGTAGGTTAGCACCTACGTACTAGTACCTTAGCTAGTACAAGAGATAAGGGGGCTGTAACTGCCTTCCAGGAGAAGCTGGAGAACGAGAGAAGGTTGTAGCCTTCTGTAGGTAGCATCCTGCGTACTGGTATAAGACTGCATCAGTATAGAAACATTGTAAAAACAAGTTTCTAATTAAAATAAGATAGAGATGAATTGCAGCAGGTGGTTTTCACCCACATTGGGTTTCCACCTTATATCTTGTGTTCTTATGTGTGACTGCCTATTCTGTTTTACTATTCTTGGTTACTGTTTATATGGTTTGATGCACAGATTAATGGTCAACATCTGAAGAATAATTTAAATTACAAGTCTGTTGGGTATACGCTGGTTTCCTTCTCTGTAGTTGCGTACATACGCGGTTTTCACTAACTGAAGTAGTGTATACAAATTTGATTGTGAAATGAAAAATAATTGACCTGATAATACTGATTCACCCCCCCTCTCAGTATTATTTCCAACATTCCATTATTCATCGAATACTCCGATTGGTTTAGTACCCGGATCTACCGTAATCCACTGATCTTTATCCACCAACAGATCCTCCATCTTGAGTTTCCACAACTCAAAACTCTGACCAGTAAATTTCTCGATCTCTATCTTTCCACTGCTCTCCATCTTCTTTCACCACCAGAATCGATCTCGCAGATCTCCCACTGAACAGGGTCTACCACCGGCCTGAGCGAAACCCCTCAGCAACAAAGGCGTCCCCTTGAAGCCAAAACAACGCCGATACCAAATGTAGGTTTTAACCCCATACAGAAATTACCTACATATGAATTCTAAAACATAGAAAATAAACAATGCGAGAGCATAACACATAAAACACATATACATAGAGATTTTTCCCTGGATCCCAAAACCAGGACTACCAGGTTGATTTTTCAATATGTTCCTTTCAATGTTACAATACATGTTTATACATGCCGAAGAATCCAATACCATGGAACAAAAACCATCACGTCCAAAACCATGTGCAAAAAACATGCACAAAACCATAGGTAGGTCCGCCCAACCTAACATAGGGTCTAAAACCAAAATTGACTCCATCGAGTGGGGTTACCTATACCCCTCAAACCCCCTTTGACTCCCCCCTCTACACAATCGATGCAACGAAAGGGGGAACCTGGCCCCCTTCTAACCCCCCAGTTAACTACGTGGGCTAGTGGTGGAAAGAATATAACACAACCCAACATTTATCGCCCCGGGGGGGGTCCGAAGTGGGCAGTTTTGCAAACCACCCCCTTAAACCACTTTTCCCTCATTCTAGTCTTTCAGGACTTAAAATCCTGAAACAAATTAACACCTCAAGTTGCTCCCGAACGTGGTTTATGTTTGACCGTTACTGCCGCTCCAACATCACTATCCACATCCGCTCCATGTCACCTCCTCCGTCCAATCAGCTACCGCCTATCCGTTATTCATTTAATTCGTACTCCCGTGAATTTATGCCCCATAGATCTGTTTAATAATCCTGTTGGATAATTAATGAATACTTAGCCGTTCATTAAACAATCATGCTCCATTTATTCCATTATAAGCCCTTTTCCTTCATGAAAACTGTTACATAGTGCATTTCTGTAACTAAATTGATCACTGAAGATTCCCTCCTTGCAGCTCAACAACCGTTCAACACTTAAGCAGTCACTTTGTCCTTTTCAGAAGAAAGCCGACATCCAGGTCCACTTGTCTCTTTTCAGTCATACTATTTTTACTGTTATCACTTAGTTTCAGATAATTTTTTCCATTTCCATCACTTTCAGTCTGTAATTCATTTGATAAGCTTCCTCTTAAGGAAAAAGAAATTGTAGAAATCCCAAATCCTCTTATTCATCCACAGGTTGACTTCCATCATACTCCCCTAGTCGACAGAGATTGCAAAATCATTGAGTCTTCTTCCCAATTTGATTTATATGAAATTTACTACTGGATGAAGGAGGAATTAATTGATTAGACAGATGAAATAGAACTATGGGACTCCCTCCTTCCCCACTACATTTTCCCTCAGATACACAAAGCACCTGAATTTGTCAGGAAATGCCATGAGTCATGTGATCCCATTCAAAGAGAAATCATTTCACCCACAGGAGAAATCCTTTGTTTCATCAATGCTGAGTCCATTGAAAAGATGTTGCAAGCTCCTGCTATTACACCAACCAATCTTTTTTCTCATGAAAGCCTGATAGAAGCTTATCAAAAGCTAGATTTTACTAAAAGATCCCAGATTCTTGAACTTTTCCTAGCTATAGATAGTCCTCTGCCTAAAAGAAACCCTCCCTATGATTAATCTATGTTCCCTGACAGAACCAAGCAAATCACCACTATTTTGTCCTATCTGCTTGGTTACAATTCTGATCAATATGTTAATGAAGCTATCCTAGGTTTCTTTTCAATCTTTTCTGTTGATTCCAAACCCACTATTCTCTATAACTTTAGCCAATTCCTAGCTGAAGCCATACATGAGAAATTTGTCCAGTTTAACACTGAAGAAGTATTCAAGTATGCTTCAGTACTTGTATACCTTTTTATATATTTTCAGGGAGACAAATTTCCATTCACCTTACAGAAGCTAGATGAGGAAGGAAACCAACAATCAATGATCTTTTGGACTACAATGTGAATGAAGTAGAAAGAAGAATTTACCTATAAACAGTTCATAGAATTGTTTATTCATCTAGCTATTAGTATTATGAGCAACACTCTAGTACTAAGAATCAGTGATGAAATTGTGAAAGTGTTGCAGCTAGTTGATCAAGCCACAACAAGAGATTGGTATCTTTACCAAAACTATACAGAAATCAGGGTTTATGGTTGTGAGCTTCCACCCTACAAACTTCCCAAGTACCTCCCCATCAGAATATTTGCACTTGAATATATTAGGAAGAGGTTAAATGCAGATGAAGTACACTTTGTGGCAACAAAGAAGAAATCACAATTCAAGCTAAAAGCTCAGGTCGGTCCATTCATCTGCAACACCAGAGCAGCAGGAGAAGAAGCAGTCAGGTTACTAAAGGAAATTAAGTTTGGTTTCAGTTTCACTTGGTCTTATGACCCAATGGGGGTGATTTCTAAACTCAAGGTTGAAAATATGTTTACTACATATCACCACACACCTAGATTTGAAATAGAGCAGTATAAAAATCAGTTGGAATGGGAAGAGTACACCCTTCAAGAAGCTGAAGAGCAGGCTGTTTCTACTTCAAATGTGCAAACTCCACTTGCACAAGAAAAGACAACTAAAAGAGGAAGGGAAGAACAATCATCCCCTACAATTGAAGCATCAAGCCAGGGATTTAGGATTGTGCATAGAAAGAAAAGACCTAGGATCTCTGTGATTGTTGGAGAAACACATGAGCCTCAAAAAACAATATTTGATGGACTTGGAGAGACTGTGCTTTATACACAGTCTAGTGGACAGTCTACCCAGTCCCCAACTCATTCCACTACTTCTCATGAACAATAGGTAATTCATACCAGTGCAAGCATTCATAAGGACAAGGAGGAGGACATCTTTCATGTTTTTAGTGAGATTAAAAAGAAGAATGAAGAGTTGAAACTGAACACCTACACCCAATTCTGGAAACATTCCTCCAGCTCTTAGGCCAGACTTCTTTTAGTCTTTGACTCTAAAAAGGGAAAAATGCAGATGGATTTCTTGCAAGCTTAGATTCCACAGCCTAGGACTCATGCACATTATCGGAAGCAATCCTAATTTGAGTTTAATGTAAAAGATGTGCATCCAATTGACCAAATTGAGATGAAAAAAGAAACTAGACAGATGATTTATTCCACTTTAACTCATACTGCCATGAGTTTGACAAAGTTGCAGGTCACCTTGGCTAATACATAGTCACAGCTAAAATTGGAAAAGGTTTCCTCACTGAAAAAGGACACCAAGATAAAATCCTTGGAAGATTTGGTGCTAAAGATGGGATATGATCCCTCAAACGTAAATGTTGCAGAAGAAATTATTAAGAAGAAAAATGTTGAGCTCTCATCATTAAGGAAGCAACTCAAACTTCTAGCTTTTGAGGATCCAATGACCAAGGAGATTGAAGAAACCGAGACTCAGAAATCTGACATGATGAAGCTCATCATGGAACAGAATCTGCAAATAAAACAGATGGAGGAGAAAATGGAAAAATTGGTCAAAGAGAAAGAAGAAGCTATCAAGAAGGCTCAAATTCCAATGGATGTAGTTCCTCTTTCAGCATTCTCAATAACTAGGGTTTCTACTTCAAGCACAACATCAACTATAGGTACAAAAAAAGGAGATGAAAAACTTGCAGAAGCTGTTCAAAATCTCTCCATTTAGACATCTTAAATGAAGAAGTTGTAGGATGAACTGAAGGAATTAAAACATATGAAGGCAGTTGTAGACAGTTCACATGCAGCAGAGTTGTAGAGGACAAAAAGTCAGATTGAAGTTTTGTAGAAGGAAATCAAAGAGTCCTATCTTGGAAACAAACTAGGTTTGGAAAAGGAAATTCTATGGGAAGAAATTACAGAATCAGTCAAGGATATCTAGCCCTATATCAAGATAATCTTTGATAAAAAAGACTTGTTGGAGAAAGCTCAAGAGGCCGTGGAAACTATTTCTAAACAGCTTGAGGACATGCCTGAAATTTGTTCTGAAATAATCAAGTTCCTCAATTCTAAAGACAACCATGAGCTTGAGGAATTGGGTATAAATGACAGGACAACAACTATATTGGAAGTAAAGAAGATCATTACCAAGAAAAACCTCATCCTTCAGTTGGAGGAAAAGTGTAGCAGTGTGAATACTATAGTTCAAAGGTTTTTCAGTAGGTTAGAACCCTTGACCAACAAGGGTTTTCCCTCTATGCTTGTGATTAATGAAAAATTAATGCCCATTGAGGATTATGTTTGAAAGCTTATAGAGGTGGGTACCAATGCTGCTTCAGTTTCAAATATAAGAGGTGCAACAACACCAAGGGTTGTGCTGAATGCACTCAGAGATTCCTTTTTCATCCTAGATGAAATTAGGCATATATTTCCAGTAAAACCCACTTTTACTAAGTATACAAAGATGGATGAAGTTTATAGGAGGGTAACTAAGTTATCTATCCCAGATAAGAAACACTAAGAAGAATTGACTGATTTACTTGACTAAAAGTGTGATCAAACAACATTCAATATTTATAGGGACAATCATCACCAGCTCAATAGTTCTCAGTTTTTCCAGCAATAGTCATAACCATCTCAACAATTCTCAGTTTTTCCAACAACAATCATCAACAACTCAGCACTAAAATAGTGACAGATCGATTATCAGTTTATATTCCTGATTTTGTAATTATCTATTTTTGTAGAGAAGTTTAAGATATTTTCTCAGTTCTTAGATTGTATAAATAACTCTCTTTCACGAGTTATTAAGGGTTGCATCCTTGAAGAAGCATTTCTGAACATTGAATGTACTTGACTTTTTTGAATCATTAATACAAAGGCAAATGGATTATGAGTTCTGATTCATACAGTTTGGTTTTTCTGTAAGTTTTTTCTAGTTTTATTTCATAGTGTTTTCTTCATAGTCTTATGTTTTACAAAGATAACCAGGTAGGAGTAATTGTGTTTCAATTATTCTTATAAGCTTCTGAAGTATTCATCTGTAAAGAGAATGAATTATATAAACCGTTTGTTTTATTAATTCCCTCTAAATCATAAAATCATTAGCATCTGTTGTAAGCTTAAGCATATTTTGTTAAACCTTCTGAACATAGTTTAAAGGTTTTGTTACTTATGATTATTTAATTTTCAATTTGAAGACTGTGATAGTCATACCATCTCTCTATTTTTGCTCACCACCATGCAAGCTATATCACTGTGTGAATTTTAATAGCAGCCCTTTGTTTAAATATTAATACTATTCAAAAGGTTAGGCATCACCGTTTTAAATCTGTTTCATACATTGGTCCTCCAAATTAAAACAAAACCCCTAAAACAATCATCTTAGATGCCCTGGCATGATAGCTGACTATTATCATCTCAGAGATACAATAGTCTTGACCAGAGGACTTCAAGAACTAAATGAATCCTTGGTCAAAAAAACCTTTAGGCTATGACACCTAGTGTTTCATACTCTAAAATGACAAAAAATAATTAGTTAGAGGCCAAAAAAATTGATTCATATTAGAGGACCCTAACAACATCCATAGAAAGATGGACAAACAGAGAAGGTCAACAGGATTTTGGAGGACATGTTGAGAATGTATGTTATGCATCAACAACAAAAGTGGGAAGAGTATCTTACACTGGTGGAGTTTGCGTATAACAATGGGTATCAGGAATCATTGAGGATAACACTGTGTAAATTTTAATAGAAACCCTCTGTTTAAATATTAATACTATTCAAAAGGTTAGGCATCATCGTTTTAAATATGTTTCATACATTGGTCCTCCAAATTAAAACAAAATCCCCAAAACAATCATCTTAGATGCCCTAGCATGATAGCTGACCATTATCATCTTAGAGATACAACATCAATCTGGCGCCACTGCCGAGGATTCCAATTTCATTAAGTTTTCCTGTGTCAATGATATTATTCCTATTCCTTTAAGGTGATTAAAGGTCTAAATAGGTAAAAATCCTCACCTCACAACTCCACTATATCAAATTGGCACCTTATAAGCACACTAGATCCCATTCTGAATCTGACACAGTTAGTCCTCTGTCAGATCCAGAAAGACTTGTGAGAAAGGCCATTTCTAGAAAAAGACATCAACCATATTCTTCTACTTAAGCCTTGCAGTCTGAAGATATATTACAATTTGATCCTTATAGTAACATTCCATCCAATCTAGAGTATACTCACCTATCACTTAGGGTTGCTGAACTCTTAGACAGGGGAGTTGATTTCAAATCAGATTTCCTTATTCATTCACTTGAATCTCATCCAGAACCCCCACTTCCACCTGGATCACCTAAATCCAAGTCTAACTTGGGTGTTCATCTACCTGAATACAAACCTATAGAATTTATATCCCCCACCACTTATTCATTTCATTCCACCTCTGAACCACCAGAATCTTCTACTTCTAAACAACCTGAAGGGATATTTGCTATATATTCAAATCCACTCTTTGAAACTGAAGAGAATATTCATTCTCAGGTCCACAAGTTGGTTATTAAAACTCCTTTAAAATCCTTCAGGAAGTCTCCTCCTTCTTAACCCCCACATAGTAATTCTCCCCCTCTTTCACTATCTCCCTCTTCCTTATCATCATCTTCAGAAACATCTCATTCATAATCCTCTACTATGGAATTTCAACCCATTGTACAGGAAAGATATGCAACTTTAGTTTTACCTCCAGTCCTTGATGCTTTCCCGAATGGATATTTAAAGCACCTTCCTAGATATAATGGAGAGACTAGTCCCTCAACTTAGGATCACCTTCAAGCCTTTCTAGACTTTGCAGATAACATGAACATAGAAGAAGAAAATGTTTACATGAGGTTGTTTTTTCAGTCCCTTGAGGGAAATGTGAGGACTTGGTTTAGTAAGTTACCTGCAAATTCCATTAGAAATTGGGAAGAATTAACAAATATATTCAAAAATCAATGGGGAGTGAAGAAAGATGCTCTTTAATTTTTGAATGAATTTGAAGAACTTAAAAGAAACTTTGGTGAACCTGTCTTTGATTTTATCAAAAGGTTCAACAAAATTTATCATAAGATGCCCCTGATTGCAAACCACCTGTAGCAGTAGCTAAATCTAGGTTTTCAAAAGATTTTGAAGATGACTTTGCTGTGATGTTAAGAGAAAGAACTTCAAGGAATCTTGAATACATGCAAACCAATAATATAGAGGTGGAAGCAAATAGGTCTGCCTCAGCCACTTTAAAAGCTAAAGAGGAAAAATCCCAAAGAAAACTTAAATCAAGTCAAGAGGCCTCAACTTCCTCTAAGACTAAAACTGAAGACTCTAAAATAGATGAAATAACTTCACTTCTTAGAAATATGTCCAATAGAATTTCCAATATTGAGACTCAACCTAGAACAGTTCAACAAACGGTCACTCGACCCCAAAATCAAAATCAAGGTCAATATAAAATAAATCCACCATTACAAATTCTTCAAAGGCCTAGTAATAATCAATAGGTTCCAACTCCTTTACTGAGAGATGATTAACAGCCTGATGACAATACTATGACTATAACTAAAGATATTAATAATATGGATACCTCTTTTGGTCAGACTGCTATTATTCCTCTCTCACAACAAAAGCAGGTTCAACAAGATCAAGACCCCTCACAGGCTTCCAAATACCATGCATTCTCTGAATTCCTAATTGCAGAACTAAACAAAAGATATGATATTAGGCCTAGACCTGGTCCTGGAAGACCCCCTAAGGAACCTCCAACAATTGAACCTTGTACCAAAGCTGTTGAAACTCAAACAACTATTATTCGACCATTAAATCAATCAACTGATACTACTCAAATTGAAAAAAATGTTTTAACTGCATTTAATGTTGAAAAAGAGTTAGAAAGAGTTAAAATCCCTTTACCACTTTCCAAACTTTCCAAAAACCCTGGATATAAAAATCAAGTCTCCAAATGGATACAAAACACCTCGATTGATGCTGAAAGTGATATCATTAGTCTTCAAGATGAAAAACCAGCAGTTATTTTTGGTCCTAGCTCAGATATGGTAGGTGAAATAGTACCCCTTTTCTATGTGACTCTTAAAACAAATGATTCTATGTTATACAATTGTATGCTTGATTCTAGACCATCACATAATCTTATGCCAAAAACTATCATGGATCATTTAAATCTTGACATAACTAGATCTTATGATGATTTGTACACCTTTTATTCCAAAAGGGTGCCTTATCTAGGATTGATTAAGGATTTAGTAGTCACTCTCGCCCAAATCCCAGTAAAGAGTGTAGTGTTAGATATAGTTGTCACAGATATCCCTCCCAAATTTGGAATGCTCCTTTCAAGGTCTTGCTATGCCAAATTATGGGGAACTCTTCAAATGGACATGTCTTATGCCACTATTCCAGTTTATGGGGGAGAGCAACTAAGGCTATATAGAGAGGTCATATTTTTGCACATTGTTTGCAAAATAGATCAACCAAGAAACCATCCAATATATGAAATTGATCAAGATTTTGGTTGTTTCCAACTTTATTCGAACCAAACACATGAAACTCAAGCAAAAATTGAAGATGTAATTGAAAGACTTGTACCAAATCAGATTGATGTCTGGAAGCTATTCTTTGATGGTTCTTGTACAAAAGATGGAGCAGGAGCTGGGGTAGTATTAATCTCACCGATAAAAAAAAAAGGAAAAAAAAGGAAAAAAAAAAAAAAAAAAAAGAAAAAAAAAGAAAAAAAAACATTACACAATCATGCAAACTTGATTTTGAAGTTACAAATAATGTAGCTGAATATGAAGCTTTCCTTTTAGGAGTGTAGTTAGCCAAAAGCTTAAAAGTACAAAACCTGAGTGTTTTTACTGACTCAGAGTTCATTGTTAAAAAACTTAGAAATATTTACCAAACAAAACATCCTAGGCTTAGATCCTATCGAATTTGGGATTCAGTTGAAAATTTCGTCAATGCTTTTAATTTGACTTATATCCCAAGGGATCAGAATATTCATGCCGACTCCCTAGCTGTTTTTGCTAGTTCATTTAAAACCCCTGATCAAACTAATGTGCTCTATCAAATACAAGTCAAATACAGGCCATCCATCCTAGATAACCTAAAATACTGGCAGATATTTGAAGATGATGAACAATTGAAATCTTTTCTGCAGGTTATAGATGAATTTTCGATTTTACAAATTGATGAAAATACAACAGAAACAATTGAGAATTCAAATGAAAATGATAATTCAGATTTCAACTTAAAATTTTCTAATCATGATATCATTCAGATGTCTAATAATTTTATTCCCAAAGGACTCATTCCTTTAGAAAAATTGTTTGATCAAAATGATGTCCTTAGAAACCCACAATCAATCTTTCCATAAGATGACATAGAGGAAGTAAACATTGGAACAAATGATGACGTTAAGAGCCTCAAAATTTGCGCTTCCTTATATCCCAGAATTAAAGCTCAATACCTTAAGTTATTTGAAAAATACAAGGATGTTTTTGCATGGACCTATCCTGATCTAAAAACTTATGATACATCACTGATACAACATAAGATTCCTTTAAAACTAGAAGCAAAACCTTGTCAATAGAAACTTAGGAGGATTAATCCAACACTTCTACCCACTGTAAAAAAGGAAATTAAGAAAATGCTAGATGCCCAAATTATTCTCCCTCTTAGTTACTCTAATTCGGTTACTAATTTAGTTCCTATCAGAAAGAAGAATGGGGAAATCAGACATTCTGTGGACTTTAGGAATTTGAATAAAGCATCATTAAAGGATAATTATCCTTTACCCAAAATGGATCAGTTACTTCAGATGGTTTTAGGAGCACAAATAATTTCCATGCTTGATGGTTTTTCAGGTTACAATAAGATAAATGTTGATCCAATAGACAGAGAGAAGACAACTTTTACTACACCCTGGGGTACATTTATGTACTCTAGAATTCCCTTTGGCTTGTCCAATGCTGGAGCAACTTTTCAAAGAGTTATGGACATAGCTTTTGTGGGATAGGTAAACAAATTTGTAGTCATTTATCTTGATGACATAACTATTTTTTCTAATTTTGATCAGAAACATCTAAAGCACTTGATGAAGGTTTTTGACAGGTGTAGGAAATTTGGAATATCCCTCAATCCTAAAAAGTCTCCTTTTGCTATCAAAGAAGGAAAGCTGCTAGGCCATATAATCTCAAAATAAGGAGTGGTGATTGATCCCAAATGTGTTTCTGCAATAAAAACATTGTCATTACCTAGAAATAAGAAGGAGATCCAAGCTTTTCTAGGCAAGATTAATTTTTTAAGGAGGTTCATCCCAAACTACGCTGAAATTGTGAAAGGTATAACTGATATGTTTCAAAAGGATCATGAAGTTAATTGGACTATCTCTTCTAGGTATGCATTTGACCAAATCAAGAAAGCTATCTTTGAAGCCCCAACTTTGGCCAGTCCTGATTATACCAAACCATTCAGTATATTTTCCTTTGCCTCTGAAACAACCCTTGCTGCTGTTTTATTATAGAGGAATGAAGATTCCCATGACCAACCTATAGCCTTTTTCAGTAAGGTTATGAGAGATGACGAGCTTAAGTATGAAATAATTGAGAAGCAAGTCTATGCCCTTATACAAGCTCTGAAATCATTTAGGATGTATGTTCTACATTCACCTATTACTTCTTATGTTCCTAACAATGCTGTAAAAATTGTTTTAACACAACCAGACACTGATGGGAAGAGAGGTAGATGGATCAATCAAATATTGGAGTTCGATCTAACTATCAAAACTACAAAGCTAGTAAAGGGTCAAGGATTAGTTAAAATTCTAGCTGAATCCAACTGTAAAGTGCTTGGCATCAATTTTGTTTTCGAAATACAAGGAAAGAATCCATAAGAACCTTCTCAAAGTTCAGTAAGAAGAATCCACAAGAACCTTCTCAAAGTTCAGTAAGAATAATCCACAAGAACCTTCTGTTCTTGCAGAAGGGGAGAATCCATAAGAACCTTCCCAAAATTTGAATGAGGAGAATCCACAAGAACCTTCCCTACATCCTGAAGAAAAGAATCCACAAGAACCTTTACCTTCAGATGAGGCCATCTCTCTACACATTGATGATAAATTTCTTTCTTCAAGTTTGTATCAAGATATTGTAAATTTCTTGATCCATTTTGAATGTCCAACATCATTTTCCAAAATTCAGTGTAAAGCTCTCAAATTGAAAGCAATCAAATACTGTACCATAAATGAAAATATTTACTGGAAGGACCGACTAAATATCTTGTTATTATGTTTAACAGAATCAGAAATTGAAGGAAACATTGATAAATTTCACACAGGATTTTGTGGAGGACATTATGCTTGGAGAGAAAAACATATAAGATATTGAGGGCAGGATTCTATTGGCCCGCGTTGTTCTTACAAGTAGGAGCAAAGGTCAGAAGTTGTGTCCCTTGTTAGATGTTTGCTGGTAAGAAAAAACTAGCAGCTCTTCCACTGATCCCAACAATAGTCTCAACACCTTTTCTCCAATGGGGACTATATTTTATTGGAGAGATTCATCCTACTTCAAGCAATCAACATATATGGATTCTCACCGCAACAGACTACTTTAACCAATGGGCGGAATCAATTCTAGTAAGATATGCTATTGATTCAGTAGTAATCAAATTCATTGAAGAAAATATCCTATCTAGGTTTGGTTTCCCAAAACAAATTGTTACTGATAATGCAACAACATTTTCCAGTGTTAAAATGATTGAGTTTTTCCAGAAATATCAAATTTTGTTACATCATTCAACTCCATATTACCCTCAAGGTAATGGTCTTGCAGAATCCTCAAATAAAAGTCTGGTAAAGGTGATAAAAAAGACTTTAGCAGATCATAAAAAGAGCTGGGATTCTCATCTAATTTATGCAGTCTGGGAAAACAGGATTACTCCAAAGAGATCTACTGGAAAGTCTCCTTTTCAGCTAGTCTATGGGAAAGATGCAATCTTCCCTACCAACTTGGCCTTCCTTGTTTTAAAATTCCTGCAGGATTCAACTAATGAACCTGATGATTTTTCAAGGAGAATAAATCAGATTATTGAACTAAATAAAAATAGAGATGAAGTTCAATATAAATTGGAAAAGTATCAGAATAAGATGAAGAGCCTATTTGACAGAAGAGCTAGGGAAAGGGACTTCAAGGAGGGAGATCTAGTTCTAAGATGGGATTGTAGAAGAGAAGATAAGGGAAAACATGGCAAATTTGATAACCTGTGGTTTGGATCTTTAGCTATTGTTGAAGTAAAGGGAAACAACACTTTTGTGCTAAAGGAGAATAAATCAGATTATTGAACTAAATAAAAATAGAGATGAAGTTCAATATAAATTGGAAAAGTATCAGAATAAGATGAAGAGCCTATTTGACAGAAGAGCCAGGGAAAGGGACTTCAAGGAGGGCGATCTAGTTCTAAGATGGGATTGTAGAAGAGAAGATAAGGGAAAACATGGCAAATTTGATAACCTGTGGTTTGGACCTTTAGCTATTGTTGAAGTAAAGGGAAACAACACTTTTGTGCTAAAAAATCTTGAGGGACTATATTCCACTTATCCTGTTAATGGAAGGTTTCTCAAGCATTGCATTCAATATTGAGAAGTTGAAGTAGGTTTCATTACTACCATTGTAAAAACTCCAGTTTATTTTAATTTTCAAGTTGTCAGTGTGATATTTACAGCAAAGACTCCATAGCCCAAGGAGAAGGCACATGGATCTGCAAGTTCTCTGCATTCTACAAGAGAAAGCAGTCCCCAGTTGGAGCTGATGTTGTAGCATTTTTTGGTTTTGGTAAGTTAGTATCAATTAGTCAAAAAATGAAAATATATTTCAAAAAATGTTAAGTTAGGATATGGACAAAAAGAATATTAAATAAAAAATGTTAGGGATATTTGATGAATAAGTCCATATCAAATAAAATGTTAGAATAGATGCCCTAAAAAATGAAGGCAAAAATAAAATGTTAGGCTAGAAAGAAAAAACAATAAACTCTGAAAGTGTTGCAAATCCAAATGCCACTACTCTTAGTCAATTTTATTTTTGCAAATAAAGGTTGTGTGTAGATTGTTTAAATGCCACACTAATTTCATACAATCCAATTGTACAATTTAATCATGATTGGATTTTATTTAAATTGTTAGTCAATAGGTAGTAAATAAAATTGGCTCAATAGTTTAATCTGAGCCAATGGAGGAAATAAGGGATAGATGTAGATTAGTCATTAAAAGAAAAATATTGAGTTGCTAGCCTAAATGAACTCATAAAAACTATGTGAGAAAATGTTAGGAAAGATAAGGGTAGGTAGACAAATGGAATACTATTGGAGCATGAAAGGATTTTATCCTAAGTTATAATATTCAAAAGATGTGCATATGGCATGGGCTTTAATTAACCATAATCCTAGGTACCAATGTATTTTACGGTATCCTAACTTCATTTATTCATTCGCCATAACACCAAACTGTCACATCCGCCATAAAGCTTGTCCCTACCATTGCTTTCCGCTTCACTATGTTAAATCCTTTCATCTCACCTTACATCCCGCACACTCCCCCGAGATCTAATGGCCCACATCGCTCCTTAGCCCTCTTTTGCTGTCTGAACTTTATTGGTAGGGGGAGGGTCCAAAGTGGGCAGTTTTGCACACCACCCTCTTAAACCAACTTTCCCTCATTCTAGTCTTTCGGGATGTAAAATCCCGAAACAACTTACCACCTCAAGTTGCTCCTGAATGCGGTTTATGTTTGACCATTACCGCCGCTCCAACGTCACTATCCACATCTGCTCCATGTCACCTCCTCCGTCCAATCAGCTGCCGCCTATCTGTTATTCATTTTATTCACACTCCTACAAATTTATGCCCCATAGACCCGTTTAATAATCCCGTTGGATAATTAATGAATACTTAGCCGTTCATTAAACAATCCCACTCCATTTTTTCCATTATAAGTCCTTTTCCTTCATGAAAACTATTACATAGTGCATTTATGTAACTAAAGTTGTCACTGAAGATACCCTCCTTACAGCTCAACAACTATTCAACGCTTAAGCAGTCACTTTGTCCTGTTCAGAAGAAAGCCGACATCTAGGTCCACTTGTCTCTTTTACGTCATACTATTTTTACTGTTATCACTTAGTTTTAGACCAAATTTTTCCATTTCCATCACTTTTAGTCTGAAATTCATTTGATAAGATGCCTCCTAAGGGAAAAGAAATTGCAGAAATCCCAAATCCTCTTATTCATCTGCAGGTTGACTTCCATCATACTCCCCTGGTCGACAGAGATTGTAAAATCATCAAACAGATGAAATAGGACTGTGGGACTCCCTCCTTCCCCACTACATTTTCCCTCAGATACACAGAGCACCTGAATTTGTCATGAAATGCCATGAGTCCTATGATCCCATTCAAAGAGCAATAATTTCACCCATAGGAGAAATCCTCTGTTTCATCAATGCTAAGTCCATTGAAAAGATGTTGCAAGCTCCAACTATTACACCAACCCATCCTTTCTCTCATGAAAGCCTGACAGAAGATTATCAAAAGCTAGATTTTACTAAATGATCCGAGACTCTTGAAATTTTCCTAGCTATTGATAGTATTCTACCTAAAAGAAACCCTCCCTATGATTAATCTATGTTCCTTGACAAAACCAAGCAAATCACCACTATTTTGTCCTATCTACTTGGTTACGATTCTAATCAATATGTTAATGAAGCTATCCTAGGTTTCTTATCAATATTTTTTGTGGATTCTAAACGCATTGTTCTTTATAACTTTATCCAATTCCTAGCTGAAGCCATACATGAAAAATTTGTCCAGTTCAACACTGAAGAAGTATTCAAGTATGCTTCAGTACTTGTATACCTTTTTATATATTTTTAGGGAGACAAATTTCCATTCACCTTAGAGAAGCTAGATGAGGAAGGAAACCAACAATCAATGATCTTTTGGACTATAATGGGAATGAAGGAGAAAGAAGAATTTACCTATAAATAGTTCATAGAATTGTTTATTCATCCAGCTATTAGTCTTATGAGCAACACTCCAGTACCAAGAATCAGTGATGAAATTGTGAAAGTGTTGCAGCTAGTTGATCAAGCCACAACATGAGATTGGTATCTTTACCAAAACTATACAGAAATTAGGGTTTATGGTTGTGAGCTTCCACCCTACAAACTTCCCAAGTACCTCCCCATCCGAATATTTGAACTTGAATATATTAGGAAGACGTTAAATGCAAATGAAGTACACTTTGTGGTAGCAAAGAAGAAATCACAATTCAAGCTAAAATCTCAGGTCGGTCCATTCATCTGCAACACCAAAGCAACAGTGTGAATACTATATTTCAAAGGTTTTTTAGTAGGTTAGAACCCTTTACCAGCAAGGGTTTTCCCTCTATGCTTGTGATTAATGACAAATTAATTCCCATTGAGGATTATGTTCAAAAGCTTACAGAGGTGGGTGCCAATGCTACTTCAGTTTCAAACATACGAGGTGCAGCAACACCAAGGGTTGTGCTGAATGCATTCAGAGATTCCTTTTTCATCCTAGATGAAATTAGGCATATATTTCTAGTAAAATCCACTTTTACTAAGTATACAGAGATGGATGAAGTTTATAGGAGAGTAACTAAGTTATCTATCCCAGATAAGAAACGTTGGGAAGAATTAACTGATTTACTTGACTAAAAGGGTGATCAAACAACATTCAATATTTACAGGGACAATCATCACCAGCTCAACAATTTTCAGTTTTTCCAGCAACAATCATCACCAGCTCAACAATTCTCAGTTTTTTCCAGCAACAGTCATCAACTGCTCAGCACTAAAATAGTGACAGATCAATTATCAGTTTATATTCCTGATTTTGTAATTATCTATTTTTGTAAAGAATTTTAAGATATTTTCTCAGTTCTAAGATTGTATAAATAACTCTATTTCACGAGTTATTAACTGTTGCACCCTTGAAGAAGCATTTCTAAACATTGAATGTACTTGACTTTTCTGAATCATTAATACAAAAACAAATGGATTCTGAATTTTGATTCATACAGTTTCTTTTTTCTGTAAGTTTTTTCCAGTTTTATTTCATAGTGTTTTCTTAATATTCTTATGTTTTACAAAGATAACCAGGTAGGAGTAATTGTGTTTCAATTATTCTTATAAGCTTATGAAGTGATCATCTATAAAGAGAATGAATTATATAAATTGTTTGTTTTATTAATTCCCTCTAAATCATAAAATCATCAACATCTGTTGTAAGCTTAAGCATATTTTGTTAAACCTTTTGAACATAGTTTCAAGGTTTTGTTACTTATGATTATTTAATTTTCAATTTGAAGACTGTGATAGTCATACCATATCTCTATTTCTGCTCACCACCATGCAAGCTATATCACTGTGTGAATTTTAATAGCAGCCCTTTGTTTAAATATTAATACTATTCAAAAGGTTAGGCATCACTATTTTAAATCTGTTTCATACATTGGTCCTCCAAATTAAAACAAAACCCCAAAACAATCATCTTAGATGCCCTGGCATGATAGCTGATCATTATCATCTCAGAGATACAACAGCCTTGACCAGAGGACTTGAAGAACTAAATGGATCCTTGGACAAACAAACCTTTAGGCTATGACACCTAGTGTTTCATACGATAAGATGACAAAAAATAAGTAGCTATAGGCCAACAAAATTGATTCATATTAGAGGACCCTAACATCATCCATAGAAAGATGGATAAACAGAGAAGGTCAACAAGATTTTGGAGGACATGTTGAGAATGTATGTTATGCATCAACAACAAAAGTGGGAAGAGTATCTTACATTGGTGGAGTTTGCGTATAACAATGGGTATCAGGAATCACTAAGGATGAGTCCGTTTGAGGTACTTCATGAGCGGATTTAAAATACTTCCATCAGTTGGAGTGATCTAGTGAACATGGTATTGATTATACTAGACATGTTACCAGAGATGGAACAGGAAATGCAAGTAATCAAGAAGAATCTAAAGGTAGCACAAGACAAGAAGAAGAGTTATGCAAATCAACACAGGTTGTTTAAGGAGTTTTAGGATGGGGAATAGGTGTGCTTGTGCATCAAGCTCAATAATAGGTCCTTTACGATTTTATCATGTGTGAAGCTGACACCTCGGTATTGCATGCCTTTAAATATTCTTGAGAGGATTGGACAAGTGCCCTATAGACTTGCACTGCCTCTGATAATGAAAGTTCATGATGTTTTCCATGTGTCATTGCTTATGAAGTATGTGAAATATGTTGATCATGTGATTTTTTGGTTTGTATTGCAGGTGGAACCAGAAGGAGAATTCCAGCTAGGACCTTAGTGCATTTCAGTGGAAACAACTCATTCTCCATAATCGAGAAATTTAAAGTGCAATGGAAGCACTTTGGGCCCAATGAAGCTACATGGGAGATGGCTAATCAAATGTAGGTTATGTATCCTTCTCTAATCACTAGTTGAGCGGATGTGATTTGATGTATTTTTTGATGTTGTGTTGTGGTTATGTCTATATATGCATATGTTGTAAATACCGCATCGAGTTGTGTTATAAAGCTCTATTAAGCGATATGGTGTTCATGATATGTTGGTTATGTTTCAACATATGGAAATGATGTAAATTCTGCAACGAGCTTTGTTATAAAGCTCCATAGGCAACATGTGTTTGTTGGTTTATAACTATCATTGAACACCGAGGACGACGTTCTTCTGCGAGGGAGGGTTCTTTAACAATGCCAATTACAAATCCATGTAATAAAGTTAAAAAGGAAAAATAAGCTAAGGAAATTGGCAAAGGCATTAAAAAGGAAAAGATGAATTGATTGGTATTCATTTATGAAAATAATAGAAAATAAGAGAAAAGGAAGGTGAAAGGTCACAGGTTGCAAGTGAGAAGGAAATTGAAGGAAAATTAGAGGAAATTGAAGAAAATATAGGCCTCAATGATAAAAAGGCTTCTGAGGACCAATTCACAACTTTTTGCTAGTTCCGTTTTGGAGCTCTCTCTCTATTCTCTTTCTCTCTGATACTCTTGCACACTTAGAGCATTCTCGGAGAACTATAACATTGGAGAAAGGAAGGAAAAGGAAGGAAGAAAAAGCAAAGGAAAGTAAGGGTCAAGCAAGGAAGAGTTGGATAGCGCGGCTACAATGAGATTACTTATAGGTATCGAGTTGCATGTATGATTTCCTTGCTAGTTTAGCATGCATGGTACATGCATGTGTGTATTTGGTTTTCTTGCTGTCATTGGCATGGTTTTCTAAGTGTGATAATGGTTTCAGATTTTCCTTTCCATTTTGAGATAGCCATGGTGTGATGGATTTCTTTGATTTGGTTGAGATTAGATTGTTGGATGGTTTTGGAACCAGGTGAGGTGGTCTCAAGAAAATTCCCAAGGGCCTAGAAATCCCTTGACTGATAACGGTGGGACACACGATAAATCCTGAGGGTGGAGATGGGAAAATTCCTTAAGACATTGGTGAAGAAATCCAGATGCATCCATTCTTGTTTAGTGCCTTGTGATCCCTTGACCAGTTTGGGCAGGATTGCGATAAAGCCTAGTAGTGTGTGTTTATTTGGTTGGGCCCAGGAATCCCCTGACCGGTAATGGTAGGATTTCAGTAAATACTAGTTGGGTGGGTGATTTCTTCGGGACGAGAAATCCCTTAACTAGTTATGGTGGGATATACGGTAAATCCTAAGGAAGCCCTAGTTGTTCTGTTGTGAGTCCCACATTCATGCTTGGAATATGGCATCACGGTGATTGGCTGAAAGAAATATTTGGTTCAGCCTAATCTATGGTCAGGTGGTACGTGGAAGTCCCTTACTTGGTTGGCATTTACATATGTTAATAAGAGCTATTTTCCTCTTGTATTTTATGAGTAAATGTACTTGTTATGATGTGGCTTTGATGGTTGTTCTATCATTGTTATTATTTTGGTTATATGTTGGTTATAAGCATCATTTATGACAAATTATAGTTATGGATCTTATCATGTTTTGATTGGTTATTGAATGCATGACCTAATAGATGTTATTGAAGCTATTATGAGAGGGAATTAGAGCTTCTTGATGATTCTCAGATAAGTATCAGACCCCTATATTCAGATATGAATTCCTGACATGTAGATTACATGTTATCAATATGTTTGATGAAATGTATGTAATGACTAGGCTTGGTTAGGTCAAGTCCTTGATAAAATTTTGTGTTAGAGGATTTATCTTTGTGTCATTTATTTTTTGGAAAGTTTCATCAAGTTCTGGGTGGTGATCTGGAGTCTAGCCTTGAAAATGTGGCACAAATTTCATGGCTGCATGCACAAAAATGAGAATTTGGGACTATAGTTGCTGAATTGCAGGCCTATGCATGCAACTGGAGGCCTACAGTCACATGGATTTAGGCTTATGCATGTGACTGGGAGTCCAGTTTAGTTAAAAAGCAGTCTATCTTAGGTTTTGGTCACCTTGAGTGGTTGTCTAGCTTTTGGGGGTCCTGTAGCTCCCAAGGAAGGTCACTAAAGTTTTAGTTTGTCGATTACACTTCCTTAAATGTACTTAGGAGGTTGAGTCATATCATAGTAAATCTTCATCACATGTTTACCTCGGTAGATCGGTGAACTTGGGTAAATGTGGGAGGAGGGTGTTACACTAGAGGAGGGGCTAGTCATATTCATAACGCTGCAAATGAAGGGTCACATGCTTTTGCATGTGCGGGGGTGTCCATGCCACCCCCCTCTTAAATGCACTATGAGGTGGTGGGATTTCTCCCCAAGCACGTGCTCACTGACATTCTACCCCCATAAGGGAATCAAGGGCTTGTAACAATGAATTAAGTAAGGTATGTAATAGACTACATTCTAATGTAAAAGACTACAAATTTGGTGGAAGTTTAGAGTCATAAATAATCAAAGGATGGAAAATTATAGTTCAATACCAAAGGGTGGACAAGAAATACCAATGCCTTATTTTTTAATCCATAGATAAGGAGATTCACATGATATGATTAAACTCAAGCTAGAGTTTAAGAGATTTTATGGAAATTTCGAAGAGTAAAGCTTATTCCTAGGTTTATTCCATGACAGATATAGATATCCGATGAAGTAATTTTATGGAGATAACCTAATCAAGACTTATAGGAGAAGAGGCAGTTGATAATAGATTAAAAGGGGAGTAGTAAATTTTGAATCTAGGAGGAAGGTAAGAAAATAGAA